>OX596380.1:40479167-41079167 GCA_951394425.1 Tipula unca | reverse complement strand
TCTCTAGAATCTTGATTATTTAATTACACATTTTATCGCCTATTTATAGTATCCCAATTGGAAAAAAATAAAAAATCCAATTGAGACAAAATTTCAAAAATTCCAATTGGAAAAAAATATAAAATTAATTTATGTACAATATTGAAATTGTAAATTTTGTAAAAACTAGTAAACTCATCAGGATTTAATTTGCTTGACCACAATGATTCTTAATGTCCTAACCTATCTGAAAATTTAGCGGTACAAATTGTAAAAAATCGTGTAAAGCGAAATCGTTACGTAACGGCTAAATGATGTAAACTAAATAGTAAAGTACATCAGAATATAATTTCGTTGACCACAAAGATTTAAAATAGTCTAAACTATCTAAAAATGAGTAATCCTGTAATGGTGTAAACCTAATTAATGAAGTTCATCTTTAATCACAAATATTCTGACTGGTCTAAACTATCAGAAAATATAGACGAGTACCCGTGAATAATTCTAAGAAGAGCGGTACCAATTTTTAAAAATCGTTTAAAATGAGATCGTTTACGTAGCTTCTAACTGGTCTTAACTGCATAGTAAAGTTCTACTTTCTCCACAAAGATTCTAAGTAGTCTAAACTATCTGAAAATATAGGCGAGTACCCGTGGGCATCTCTAGGAAGGGCGGTAAAAAAAATAAAAGTCGTGTAAATCGTTTACGTAACTTCTAAGTGGTATAAAATAAATAGTAAAGTTCATAAAATAGTAATTTATTTGACCACAAATCTTCGGCTATCTAAAATTTTAGGCAACTTTAAGATCGTCGGTACAAATTCGTTTAAAATCACGAAACTTCAAAATTCTGTGTACATCTAACAGCTCGTTATATTTAATTCCCACGGCAGTTGGTCTAAGGTATCCAAATATATATTTTTTGTTATTTTTTTAGTATTAACTTCATTGTCATTAAGTATCCAATCCATTTTTGAGTACCTGTAGAGAGTTTCTACTTCCAAGGCCATAGCCTCATTGGCGATTTGATGGTTTGATTTCAACGTATTTATCCGTAAGCTGTCGCTAGCCAATTCAAGCTCACTTGTTTTAATTGTAATGCACGCTATAAAAAAGTCACTGATCATATTTATTTATTATTATTATTACCTACAGTACAAATTGTATCTACAATCGGTAATAAAAAAAAAAACTTACATCTAAAATATAAAAGATATAATATAAAGATTGAAAATAAAATAATAGAAACAACGCGACGTGTTCAAGACGGGTTCCGATTGACTGCGGTTCGTAGATGCACTATATCGATGTATAAAAATCTGTCACGACGACGCAAACGGCGCTCGGAAGCATACAAATTTATACGAGCAAGTAACTCGGAGCAATCAATACGCGACATTAAAAGATCACGTACGAAGAGGGCTGCAGCTACTTCTCGTCGATGATTGAGTTGTGACATTCCAAATAAATTGCAGCGATGGCGATATGGTGGGAGTTCTTATAGGTTAGCACGTGTAGATGGTAGACGTCGGAGGGCAAACAGGACAAACTGCTTTTGAACAGACTCGATCCTGGCCGAGTGGCACACATATGAAGGCAACCAAACCTGAGAGGCGTATTCCAGAACCGGACGAACAAATGACACATACAAAGATTTTAATGTTATTGGATCATTAAATTCGTAACAATTTCGCTTGATAAAACCCAGCATTAGGTAAGCTTTGGAAATAGCAAAGTCAATGTGCCTGGTAACTGTTAGATCCGAAGAGAACGTCACTCCAAGGTCAGTCATAAATTCGACTCGATCAATTGGCATATCATATAAGAAATACTGATGAAATAATGGACACCGAATTCTATAAAACGAAAGAGTCTTACATTTGCTTGCATTTAACCGTAAGTTGTTGTTGATAGTCCGACAACAAAAGTTGTTTAAATAACTTTGCAACATCATACAGCCAGATAAATTGGAAACTGGAGCAAAAATGTGCATGTCATCAGCGAATAGCAGACATCTTGCAAATTTGAAACAGTTCACCACATCGTTGACGAAGAGTGAAAACAACAATGGTCCCAAGTGGCTGCCTTGAGAAACCCCGGATGTAGCACGGAAAAAACGAGAACGGGAATCATATAACTTGACAAATTGCCAACGATCTGACAGGTAAGAGTGTAACTATCTGATTGGGATGAAGTTGGAGTTTAATTTCATTAGCTTGTCGATCAGAATTGCGTGATTAATTTTATCAAAGGCCTTTGAAATATCAGTATAGACCATGTCCAGTTGTAGTCTGGAATCAATCGTACTGTGAAGATGGCCGCTCTGAAAGACACTAGGTTTGTAACTGTCGACCTTCATATCACCAGATGATGACAAATCCCATTTACAATCTGATGCTATTGGGCTAGTACCTCCGTAATTTGGTTATTTAGAGGATTAACCGTTGCTGAAAATTAACTAAACCATGTTCTCTATAATCCAACTGAAAACATTTATTTCAATACAACCGTAATAAATGTTAGTTCAACCATAGTACTGCAGACATCCAAGTATAGAAATAATTACAATTTACGATTATTAAATTTAAGACAATGAGTATTATTCAACACCCAATATTAGACTAATAAACCACCCCCGTCCTCTTTATTTAAATTTCTCAATTTTAACTAACTAAACACCCCAATGTAACGATCACATTCATTTTTACAACTAACTGTGACTATATATAAGTATGTATGTACTATATATACAAAAAGGTACTTAAAATAGCTTAAATAACATTATTTTAAAAGTCTTATTGCCTATGTCGTATACTCGTTTCTATATCAACCGTTTCGGAAAAAGCACGCACATCTAATTGAATAACAAAAAAAAAAAAAAAATTAACTACAATCGATAAATTTCTCTATCAATTAACTTGTGTGTACGCAAAATAAAATTTAAATACGTTACAACAACAACAATAACTATAAAAGAAAATCATTTTATTTTTTTGTCAAAAGTTCAATTCATCTGCGAGATAAAAACTTTTCCTACTTCTTCTTCTTCTTCTTTTTCTCAACGCGATCTTTTTTCAACAAAAATTGTTAACAAAGTGAAATAAAACACGAAAATGAACTCTAGGAATTATATATTTTTTCCCTCAAGTAGAATTTAGTTGAAATACAAAAAAAAAAGGTATAAATACAGGAATAATTTGTGTGTGCTCAGTTCATAGGCACTGCTTTGCTATGTCTTCTTAATAATGCGAGAACAAAATTTAAATAGAAATCGATTTATAATGGAAGAAGATTTTTTTTTCTCAAATCACTAGAAAACGAAATATACCGACGTGATGAAATTTTAATGAAAGAAATCATTTTCTTTATACTTTACGTACGTACGTATGTATAATAAAATATAAAGAGATAATTTTGATTAGATATTAGACGTATATACGTATATGTACGTATATGTATCTATCTAAGAAGGATAGTTAAAGAGGGTGCGAAGAAAATTACAACTTTTAAGCTATCAAACAATTCTAGGTCACGCAACCTGGACTGGGAAACTTTTCACATAAACATAATTTTCCTCAAAACTTTCCCAAATTTTCCATGAAAATAAAATATCATGTAAACATTAATCCCGATATGTGTTTGAGATTATACGTACAGCATAAATAAAATAATTAATTTAAATACATAATGTATATACAACAACAAAATGTAAAAAGGGAATCGTAATATTTTAATTTAAGATTTTCTTCTTCTTTTTCCCCACTTTTTTCGTCTCGAGATAGTTTTTTTTTTTTTAGAAACTAAATAAGAGATTTGTTCGTTGGTTTTGGTTTTTTCAGTTAAACTCCACATACATATATATGTATATAAGTAAGTATGTACTAAATTGGATTACGTTCTACACCGAGATTAAATGTTTAGGAATATTATAAATAAAATTTTAATAAATTTTTTATTTATGATGCGGTGCTAGTATATAATAGCAGCATAATAATTATGTACGAGTATATATATACATATGTATGTATGGTGTAAGATTTAAAGTTAATTAAATGGATTGTTTAATTTATAATCTGGTAATTTTATAATGTCACGTCTATGAAGTATATATGTAAGTTAGTTATAAAAGTCGTGCTCTATCGAGAACATAACGAGTTAACTGTGTTGTAGGTAAAGTCTACCGATATATAAAAGAACTAGCGCGCTACGCCCGCTATGCGGCGTGACGCCTCCGGTTACATTTAATAAAGTGTTGAAATCGTGAACCCGGTACGCCTTGCTGGCCCTAAATAATCCTTTTAATTTGTATGGCCTCTCGATTCATTGTAAATAGATGTTACTGCTTGTAGTTAACGAAAATTAATTTTTCAAATTTTGTACAGTAAGTGCATTACATAAAGTGTAAACATTATAACATGAAATTCGGCTGCCGTTGATCGTGGAATCATTGGCAATGTATGTCAAAAATCACCTGCCAATAGAATCATCGCACCTGCACCAAACCGATTTTGGTTGTTTCGTAAATATTGTACCGTGCGGTCTAATGCCTTCAAAGATTTTATGTGTGCCATCGTGCAATCATCCCATACGATCAATTTGCTTTGCTGCAACACTTTGGCCATTGCAGAATTCCTCGAAAAGTTGCAAGGTGGAGTTTCATTAGTTTGCATGTTCAACGGCAACTTGCGTGCTGATTGAGCTGTTCGATCGCCTTTCAACAACATAGCTGCAATACCTGACGAAGCAAGTGCAAGATTTGGCAATCGTTGTCAAAATCAACTATATTAAAAACGTTTTTGTTAATTTAAAATGGGAACGATTCTTTGAACGGTTTCTCTCAAAGCTTCGGAGTCGTATTAGGTTTCGCGTCACAACTCTTGATTCAATTCGTCGTGCATTGGGCGATTGGGTGTTGTCATTGCTAATTGTGCTAATCCTTTGTTGCTAAGCATTAAAGTCATGTCCCCCATTAAAATTAATGCTTCATTCTGAATTTCTTCGTTCATTTGCAAATCTGCATTCGATGTTCTAAGACGCATCTGATGCAATATATCATCGGCCGTATAAAGTTTATATTTGTTCTATAAATCAATCCGTGTGGACAAAATTATAGAAAACAATCTTCGTATTTGTTTAGCATTTGACGAAATCATAGCATCTTCGAGACTGTGGTCCCAATGAGTGTCATTCTCTATAGCAATCCCATACCTTGACAGGCTTCTCTGTATGTGCCGTTTCATTGGCATTAATAAATTTGTCTACATTTCCATTTATTGCATCACACAAGTGGATGTATTTCGATTTTGGCATACATATCGACAACATACTGATGGTATAAACATCTACATTTTAGAATGTGATTGTATTCAGTAGATCTAATCATTAGTCGACAAGTGTATTAATTCATAGCACTAACTTTTTTGGTGAGTTCTGCGCCGGTGAATGGATTTGTTTGTTTTATATTGATGTGATATCTATCATCACCTTCCCAAAAAATTAAAGGGTATTGCAATGTGTCGTAAGAGCGTTGAGTGTTTTCAATTTTCTGAATGACGTTATCTCTACGCTTAATAACTATGTCACGTGATTCAAAAGCTTCCCCAACCATTACAATAGCAACTTCATCAACAGTTGGTGCATTATATCCACGGACGTGGGCACCTGTTGGTGTTTTATCTGCTTTAATGACGATCAAGTAATTATCATTTTCCAATTGTGGTGTAATTTTTTGGAACAATTGTATTAATTGATTTTTTTCCATTAAAAATTGTTAAATTGTATTAATGATTTCACGCTCAAAATTTCGTATTTTCATTTGGCATTGGATACATTGATCCAATGAGATGATAAACTTGGCCTTGAATTTTAAAAGTTGATGCCAAATTACTACCAATAGCTTTGAATCACTTGATTCTCCTGTCATCATAGGAATTTAAAGGTTCAGGGCGTGGATTTAAAATTGGTAAAACATCTTACCTGAAATATTTTACGATAATATTTTATGAATTATTGACGTAATAAAATGTGGGTGGTTAATGTCCAAAAAAAACTTACCTGAAGAGCAACACATCCCAAGAGTTTCATTCTTAAATTTTAATGCATGACAATGATTGCATTCTTTATCCATTTCACCGATAAAAATTTTAGGATGGACGTAATAATCGATGTCTGCTTCATAATTATAAAGGCAATACGACGAAATGAAGCAATTACTAATGCTCTTCTGCTCCGCTCGTATTGAGCATTCGATGCTCTTGCCGCAGCTCGAACATTTCTATTTGCTGTTCGAGTAGTAACTCTTCGAATTTCGGTAAGTTGGCCTTTGTGTCTTTAATTCTGATAATTGTTGGTCAGTATTAATATTTTCTCTATATCGTTTAATCGCTTGGTTTCTTCGCGTATTGCGACCAATATTTGAGCGTCGCATTTTTAGGAAAGAAACACTTAATTTTACAATACAATGGAATTATCTTTTACTGTCACTTCGTGTTGTTGGTAACACAAACATTAATTGAAAATGTATGCACTTTTAAGCGTCCTGCGATCAATGTTTTGGCGTACTCTTTTAGTTTTGTAAAATTTTATTTTTAATCGTAATTTTACTTTAATTAATTTGTTTTTAACATTTATTTTGTGTAAATTATTAAAAATCACTACGTAATAACGTTTTTTTTCGATTAATTATAAATTTCATTTTTAATTTTGCGTCCTACGATGTATTCTTGCGCGTGCTGTAATGAAACTAAATAAATGTCAAAAATAGCGATATTACCACCTACTATTTTGAAAACAGCGCCACCTATTATGTCCAAATTTCACAAAAACCCAAATAGCAACGAAACAAACCTATGGTTAAAATCTGAGTTCCTAAGATGCTTCGTTGCTAAGAAACAGAAAAACCGTTATATCTTGGAAACAGCGCCTATCAGACCCAAATTTCACAAACCCAAAAACCCAAACCGCAACAATCCTAATCTATGGTGAAAATTTCAGCTTCCTGCGATGTCTGGTTCCTGAGAAAAACTATTACAATCATTACAGCCACCATTTTTATATACATATTAGATATTGTGTACATTTTTATCTATTTAGTTGTCAGATGCAAAAAACATGATTTTGTTAAAACTATTTATCTTTACTTAAGAATTAACAAAGTGCCACTTATTTATAATTAAACCCAACTAACATTATTTCTGAAAATTTCTTGAATTCTTTGTTTTATATGCGGTAAGCCAACTGCTATATGCTAATTATTTCAGTTTTCCCCATAAATAAAAATCCATACAAGTTACGCCTATGGTGATCGTGTGTTTCGACGAAATTGATCATAAAATCACTTTACCGATAATTTCTGTATAGCAATGATATGTGGTATGCATGCAACTTATTTTCTTTTAAAACGCGAGAGACAGTTGTTTGAGATATTCCTCTATCCTGTGCAATAATTTGAGTAATGTTTGTGGGTGCTGTGATACTGTAGCTAACACACCTACAACAATATCATCTTCTGTCTAACGGTTTCTCGTCGAATGATGAATACACCTCTCACAAAGTGCCAGCGTATAATCTGGATACCGTTCAACGTATAATCTGATCGCCTCCCGTTCTTTTTTTTTATTTTATTTTTTATTTTTGCAAAGTGGTATTAAACACTCATCACAAAATATTTTTGTACGTTTTTCAATTTTTTGTAAGATACATCCAGGGTATCGTCGTTTTATCTTCAACTCGATGCGCAAGTGTGGAAGCAGACTGCCTTTTCCTTTTGGAGATCGCAACTTGCTAAAATAATCACAAATTTTAGCAGATGTAGTTTTCTGTGCTGTAACTCGGAATAAATTATCCAAAAATTTATTAAGGAAATAGAAGTCGGTAATACACTCGTTCTCACCATTTTTCTGATTTTCGTTGATCCCCACCATTTGATCGGAAGTTTCACTACTATTTCTGGGCACGATGTAGCAAATAGCAACGAATACTCATTCTTATATTTTTTTGGGGATTTTCAGTAAATGTATTCTGTTTTCTTTGGCAGTTCCTACCGCCAGATACTGCAATGTTTCTAAAAGGCAAACACTCCTAGGAAAACGATCGAGAGTCAATGTTACGTCCGGCTCTCTAATCGTACTGAATAAGCAGTTTCTTCCTGCCTGTATAGACATACATATATGTATTTACAAATTGTAAGTGTGGCCTGTTTTGGCAACATATTGTAATTGTAACCATATTTTTACTCCACGTTTGGTCGATTTTAGAGGCATATATTGGCAAATATCTCATGAATTTGATCGTCGATTTATTGAGAACCACTTTCTGATCGTCGATTCTTTGAGAACCACTCAACAGAATCTATCTGCTTTTCGGGTGACGCAAGATATATTTTTGATGTTACAATCATTAAACGATCTTGAGTAGGAAGTTGATTTTGTTGGTCCATTTCCCAAAAATTTATGATGCGACCAATAATATCGTGTATAGTTGGTACACGATTATAACATATAATATTAGCATACAACCAACAATTACTTTTATTTTCCCGGCGTCTGTAAACTTTGTATTCTTTAATTTTGGGTTAGATTGGCGTTATTTCCCAATTGTTTCATCCATATTATAATTAACAAGACTCCGAGGCAAAATATTACGAAATATTGGTATAGCCGTAATTGGAAGTTACATTAGGTGTTCGATTAGGATATTTGAGGATATGAGCGATTCCGCGGGCTGAAGTTCTCATCAAGTGGTGATCATATATTGTCACATTTGTAAACCCTTGTAAAAAAAATAATTTTTGTAAATTTACAAACCTTAAAAATTTACAAGCACATACACATGAGAATCATTGGTAAATATGTGTCTAACTGACCAAGCGATGAAATGATTTAATTACTTTGGGACGGCTCTCATTTCAAAATAAAATATTAGAAGTTTGTTTACAAAGCATTTTATTAAAGCATTTCACCAGCACTTTTGTATATAGCATATAGTGCAAATCCTTGTCGTATTGGAATAGCCTATGAATAAATTTATGTTTTAATTCAGATCGGATTGCATACGCTTAGCTAAGATTTACCCTTAATTTTACTACCTATTTAAGTCTGTACTATCTAGTCTGATGTCATACAAATGTTAACATTGTTAGTATATAAGTAGCTATTTGGTACGCGTTTTCCCTTCCAGAGCTCTCGTTTCAGGCATATTTAAATAGTATCAAGATCAGGCTTCCAATTATCCCATATTTCTTCAACTGTTTTTCTCAAACGTTCTCATTTAATGTGCTCTCAGTTTTGCTAAATCCTTGTAGATTGACCTTATATCATTTTATATTTTATATTTATGTAAGTATGATTGTGGGTACTAATTCGAAGTTATGTTTTGCAACAAACTTTAGGAAGCTTCAACTACATTTGGAGTGAAGATAATCCACGAGGCATTGTTCATAAACCATTACATCCACAAAAAGTTACCGTTTGGTGTGCTTTATGGGCCGAAGGAATTAACGGATCATATATGCTCATAAATGATGCAGGTGAAACTGTTACAGTCCACGGAGACCTGTATAGCGACATGCTTCCCAATTTTTTTATACCTCAATTGGATGGTATTGACATCAGAGGCATGTGGTTCCAACAAGATGGAGCCACATGGTATACCGCGTGCGATACAATTAATTTACTGAAACAAACAGGGCTGATTTAACACCCCTCGGCTATTTTCTTTGGAGGTATATGAAGTCACTTGGACATGCTGATAAGCCAGAGATTATTGAACATTTGGAAGCCAACATTCGACTCATTATTTCCGAAATACTGCCAGAAATGCTCCGAAGTGTAATCAAAAATTGACCTCCAGATTACGCCAAGTATGCGCCAAATATTCCTCATTTAATTATGCGGGCCTTTCGGTAAAATTTGTTGCTTATGTAAATTCTTAGTGCAGAATACTACAGTGTTTCTTAAAGGTGAATACTTGTAAAAAATCGATCAAAGCATAATGTTTCTTTCGGCTGCATAATGGCAAGAATAAGACGTTCATGATGCACCTACATTAATTGTATTCCACGTTTGGTAGGTTTTAGAGGCATATATTGTTTCATTAATACGTACAATTTCGCAATATAATTAAAAAGACTTCAATCGGATCGATTGAAATTTGAACTTTTGTGGTTAGGTGTTCGATAGATAACAATATGAGAAAAAGTGCGCTTCCGCATTGAGCTTCTCAACAAGCGCTGACCATATATTGTCACATCTGTCAACACTATAATTATTTTGGCGCAGCTCTCATTTCTAAATTAAATTGTACAAGCTTGTTCACAAGCATTTCTACAGCACTTTTATGTTATGCTTTACAGGCTCCCAATTAACTTATATTTCTTCAACTGTTTTTTCAAACTTCCCCATTTAATGTGTTCTCCCAATTGAAAAACCTATAATCGAACTTTAATTAAAGATTTATCTGATTTAGAATGATTTAACCACTCCAAACACATATACAAATTAAAGTCAATGACCGTTTCATAATGTACTATACTTCTCAAAACGTGCGCGGTGAAAATTGTCCTAAGTAATTCGTAAATGGCAGCTAACCAGGAACATCCATTAAAATTGAAGAAATGTCGTTAATTCGATATTTTGTGTATTAAGGACTAGATTATTTGCAAATCGTTCTCTTCTGTTGCAGAATAATGATTTACAAACTTTCACAACACTTATGTAGCCTACACTTATTAATTATTTGCAATTTGATTTTTACATTTAAAACGACCTTTCCAGATCCAATAAAATCGTTTGTGCCGGACAATTGATTTCCAAGTCATTTTTTAAATAATTAATGGATTATTATGAAATTTTAAACTTAGCTTATATTTGACAATATTTCATTCTCGACTGGTGCCTATACATACAGCCAACTTATATGTACCAAAAAGTTTACTTTTTGCTAAACTAATCCTATCTACATATGCATACACAAAAAAATGTTAAAGAAATCAACTGCCAAAATCTCATGTGCTGCGAAGTTTATACTAAACAGTTATTTATATTTAAATAAATTAATTAAAGTATAAATTTTAATTTTATATCTAATTCATAACCTCAATTTACTATATATTACAACTTTGTGTTTCGAATTAGGCAATTCTATTGACATGTTACCTCGTCCAATTGATCTTTGCAAGTCAACCGAAAACTACCTTATCAAGATTTTGTGAGGTAGTCATCAATCCTACGATGTTTTCGGTTAATCTTATCAATTGTTTGTACTTCGTGTTTTTATTTTTTGACATAAAGTTGTGAAATGACCTTACTAAATAAAATGCTGATCCTTAATTGTTCGTTTATCCTTTTCTTTACCAATTGCCCGTATACCAATACGTACATTTTTTCATCTCAAAAGGATTATTATTTTAGATTTATGTGCGTGTGATTGTGGGTTCTAATTTGAAGTGATATTTTGCAACAAAGCTTAGTAAGCTTGAAAAACAGAGTGAAAAAGATAAAATAAGAAAACTGTTGCTGTTATTTGAAAATAATTTACCAATATTTATAATTCTAATTATATCTCCTCACTCTTAATTGCATTATTTTCCCAAAGAAGAAATTAAATTTTAATGTACGATAAAAAATCAATGTTCTGGAAAATGGTACATATAACGTATGGTATATATATTTAGAATTGAATTCCGAATATTTTTGGTAAAAAATCAACTAAATAATCCAGATTCTAGAACATTAACAAAATATAGGCAGTTTATTTATGACAGATCAATCTTTGTAATGAAAAAACCAATCTTTGTTCAAAAACCAAATACAAACTAGCTGCTATCACTATTTTTTCCCTATGTCATATACCCAAATTCCGGGTACACATGTCTTGAAAGAAAAAGAAATATTTAATCCCACATGATTGACATGCAGTTTTTCATTACCAAAATTATCATTATCACTTAAATATTCATTACGAATTAAAATAAATTAAGCAATTTCATACAAAAAAATTATCCACTTAACACCCTTTCACACAACTCACTATACCTACATCTAACGAGATATATGTATATACATTTATACCGAAATCATATTTCAATTCTATTTCAGAACATTTACCAAAAACTCATTAACTTATTTATTGTTGTAAATGCTTTAAAAAAAAAAAATTAGCAAAGAAAATGATGAAAATTAACGGTACAAAAACGAAAATTCACTTCACATTTTAATAACATAAACGCCTTGAATTATAACAAGGATAATAAATAAAAATTACAGAATACACGAAGTACAAATGAAAATCTCTAGAGATTACACTACGTATACAGCATAAGCATAACATGAACAAGAAGACGGTAATAATATAACTTTGGAATTAAAATTTAATTTTTTATTATTAATTCAAAAATGTAAAAATAAACTTATTTAAAAATAAATAATAACTACCTTCTTCATATATATATCCTTAAATGTGATGTGATCTCCTTTCTCTAATAATTTTATTACACAACGTCTTGATATCAAAATGAATAGAATTCTGCGTCTATACATACGAATATATGTATACCTACGAAAAACTCAAGTGGTTTTTAAAATAACTTCATCAAGTCTATATACACGCATACCACTCTCTCGCTCTATATTATGTATAGTATACTCACTTGAATTAATAATTTAATTTCTTATTTTATTTACAAAATGAAAATAAAATAAAAATATAAAAATTTGTTGGAAAATCAAATTAAGAAAATAAGAAGGAATATACACAACTAAACATATATGTAGGTACACAGAAAATGCGGAAGATAAGATTATGCCTATGATATAATCATAAAGAAATTGGAAAAATGAAAATGTTAAATTGGAAATTACCTTCAAGGGATTTTCTTTGTGTTACATGATGCTGGAGCCAAGTAGATTTATTACGATTATTAACTAACTTTGGTTTGAATGAAAATTACGGATGCACACAGCACAATATAGGTATCTGCATCTGTAAATGATAAATCCGGCCGACCGAGCTTTTCATTCCAACTTTATAAGATCGGTACAATTAATAGAAAACTCGTTTGGGCCCCAATAAAAAATAAAAGTTAACTTCTTAAACAAATCAGTGGAACATATTTGATATTGTTTCAATTTGTAGGCCATAATTTTTACGATAATAATAGAGGTTATTGTTTGCCATGTGAGAAACGTAAATGGTTTCACTTATACAGAAACAATTAATAACAGTTGTAGAACCTAATAAATAATTTAATGATAAATGATTGAATGGAAGTCGAAGCTCGTGAGTACCATCCTCCTCCATTTAGAATCTCCAGAATATGTTATGTAAAATTGATTGAAAGTGATTTTAGTAAACCTATCATCATTGTTAGGTTCCACGAATTATACGTTTTGTGGAATCTATTCTATATTACAAACTTGAATGATAAATGAAGTTTGCTTTACTACTATGGAACATATGATAAGCACTCATCTTTCTCAGGTAATAAATGGTAAATCTGGCTGACCGAGCTTTTCACTTCAGTTCTATAATATCAGAAATGTAGATTTATCTGCATAATGTGGAATTTAAGTGCAATGTTTTACTGTGGGACATAATATTTAGTTTTAATTTTTTCTTTAGATTTCTTTTTCAAAACACGAATAGTTAATGAAACATTTAATTACTATTTAACATAATATGTAAAATTTAAATTTGAAATGTCCATAATTTGGTTAGTTCGGCACGTTTCGTTTTTTTCAAATAAACCATTTAATCCAAATAAATCGAATCTCATTTACTGTTGACTATAGGAAAATAATTAAGAATAGGTTCTATGATTGAAATTTAAAAAAATTAATTGATCCCAAATGGTTTTATTATTTATCATGTTACAGTTGTCTGTTGAATTTGTGCAGATCATAATTATCAGACAATTAATAAAAGATATTAAACAAGGCCAGGCTTTGTCATCAACAATCATTAAAAGGTATATTTTTAATTTGAGAAATGGTTAAACATTTACCCTAAACTATAGATTTGGATCAGACATCCAGTAATCTGATAAGAATGTTATCTATATTAAACGTAGTTCGCCTTGTGTAAATGTCAACTCATTTGAAACAGAAACCTATTTACGAAAGTTTTGTTTTTGTTTGATTTGCAATGTTTCCACATTCCACACATGCGTTTCCTCTTGAAATTATAATTGTAAATATGGAATAAACAAATGATGCGTCCTTATGATATGATGACTGTTCATTGAAAATTCGGCGTTGCTGAAAATTCAATTATTTTGGACCGCTAAAATTTGTCGAAAGAATAGTTTCACGTATTAATTTTTAACTTCATATTTCTTGTTTCAAGATTCAAATTTTAAGTTTCCAGTTTCAAGTAACAATTTACAAGTTTCAAGTGGCAAGCTTCAAATTTTAAATTTCAAGCTTCAAGTTTCAAGTTTCAAGTTTCAAGTTTCAAGTTTCATGTTTCATGTTTCATGTTTCATGCTTCATGTTTCATGTTTCATGTTTCATGTTTCATGTTTCATGTTTCATGTTTCATGTTTCATGTTTCATGTTTCATGTTTCATGTTTCATGTTTCATGTTTCATGTTTCATGTTTCATGTTTCATGTTTCATGTTTCATGTTTCATGTTTCATGTTTCATGTTTCATGTTTCATGTTTCATGTTTCATGTTTCATGTTTCATGTTTCATGTTTCATGTTTCATGTTTCATGTTTCATGTTTCATGTTTCATGTTTCATGTTTCATGTTTCATGTTTCATGTTTCATGTTTCATGTTTCATGTTTCATGTTTCATGTTTCATGTTTCATGTTTCATGTTTCATGTTTCATGTTTCATGTTTCATGTTTCATGTTTCATGTTTCATGTTTCATGTTTCATGTTTCATGTTTCAAGTTTCATGTTTCATGTTTCATGTTTCATGTTTCATGTTTCATGTTTCATGTTTCATGTTTCATGTTTCATGTTTCATGTTTCATGTTTTATGTTTCATGTTTCATGTTTCATGTTTCATGTTTCATGTTTCATGTTTCATGTTTTATGTTTCATGTTTCATGTTTCATGTTTCATGTTTCATGTTTCATGTTTCATGTTTCATGTTTCATGTTTCATGTTTCATGTTTCATGTTTCATGTTTCATGTTTCATGTTTCATGTTTCATGTTTCATGTTTTATGTTTCATGTTTCATGTTTCATGTTTCATGTTTCATGTTTTATGTTTCATGTTTCATGTTTCATGTTTCATGTTTCATGTTTCATGTTTCATGTTTCATGTTTCATGTTTCATGTTTCATGTTTCATGTTTCATGTTTCATGTTTCATGTTTCATGTTTCATGTTTCATGTTTCATGTTTCATGTTTCATGTTTCATGTTTCATGTTTCATGTTTCATGTTTCATGTTTCATGTTTCATGTTTCATGTTTCATGTTTCATGTTTCATGTTTCATGTTTCATGTTTCATGTTTCATGTATCAAGTTTCAAGTTTCAAAATCCAAGTTTTAAGTTACACGCTTCAAATTATAAATTTCAAGCTTCAACATTCAAGTTTTAAGTTTCAAATCCCAAGTTTAAAGTTTCGAGTTTCAAGTTTCAAGGGTTTCAAGTTTCGAGTTTCAAGTTTCGGAAAAATTTGGTCTAGACTCTGTGATGATCAAATGCATTGGCCGGCTCATCTGTTATCGACAAAAAACGACCGGCGAATAAATATCAAAACCTAAACAACAACTGGTCAAGAAGCCTAATTAAATCATCTTTGGATTCACACAGTCAAGCGATACACAACAATCAGCGAAACCAGCCACGAAAGAACCGGACATAATGGATGACCAGTAAGAGATACTGAGAGGGAAAATATCTCAGGTCGAGAGCAATTATAATAAAGATGGACAATTCGGCAAGACGAGGAATTATATACATACAAGAAATGATAAGCTAATTTACAACCTTACTCTTCCAATTAATAAATATAATGCATACGCAAACCAGACGACAATGCCAACGCGAAGCCTAAAGTTCATATCCGAAGCCTAAAGTTCATAAAAATTCCAACCTAAGTACCAAACGATCAAACCTGCAATAGTACACACAACCAGTTGCTATACGAAGATAGGATTTTGAAATGAGCGTCCGGAAGTGAAATTTAGTGAATGCCAGAGCTGTCTTGGAATAAAATCTAAAGAAGTCCTGCAACAATTAAATACCTAGAATCAAAAAGAGCTGCAGTAACTGAAGATGTTTATCTGACATGTATATATATGTGCGATGACATATTATCAGGATTAAACACGATTGACCAAACTAGTTCAATGCAGAACCTATTAGGCAAATTGCCGAGACAAGCAGATTTCAATCTAAAAAATGGAGTAGCAACAATCAAAAAAATCTAAAAAGCATAAATACTGAGCAACCGAATAAAAACGACCACACAGTAGAAGGCGTGGTCTATAAATCAAACCCAGAAATTCTCATGGAATCCTAGAGTATATTTTTCAATTGAAAATCCAGCTTGGAAAACATAAAAAAATTTCTATAACAAACAACTGTTGAATGGAGTCTTGGATTTTCTAACTGAAAAATTGGAGAAATATTAAAACACGTATACCTACAGATATAGAAAATGAGTCACAATATTTGGACATGTAAAAAAGGAGGATACATGAAATTTGTGTTTTGAGACAATGACCTAGTAAATCTCCGCGCGACCGCAGGATTTCAAATTCCAGCCAATTTTCTTTTTTTTTAAACAATTTTGATATTGAAAACACAGAAAATGAAAATTATTTGGATTAATTTGAACTTTCCTTAAATTCTTCGAACATTCGCAGAGCTTTCAGAGAAATTTTGTTATTTGAAGCATTTTCCATTTCTTAGTTGTGAAAAGAGTGGGTAACCCACGAGATGGGAACAAAAAATAACAATTTATTGGTTTCATTTGATAAGATACCCTTAACATTTTCTAGATTCAGTCAAACTTTTAAGGTAATCCTTCGTAATTTTGGAAGCCTCATAATTCTATTGTTTTTATAATACGATCATGGAAGCTCAGAAAATCAGATTTTTCTTAATTTTGATTAAATTTTAATCACCTTCGATTAAATTTTTTAGCCACCTTCCAAAATCAATATGTTTGTAAAGGTTTAAGTACTTTTCATTATTTAGTGTTTTAATTGATGAGACTCAATGGGGTAATGAGCGGAATAGCACGTATAAATACATACAGTGCGAGCTACGCTGTACACAACGTACAATTTTAAAACAGTGTGATGCGTGAATTTCTCAGAGAAATTAAATCAAGGCACAATATGACATATCAAAGTGAGCATATAACCTCCATCTATAAAATAGCCACCGTCAAAACCATAATAATTTTAACAACGGTCATTAGTACAGTGGACTCGATATTATGCTGGACCATATACATCTCCATTTTCGAATTATTATTATTTATTTAATGACTGCAGGACGCAGGAGAATCAATACATGTAGCTCTGGTCTGAGGAACTAAATACTAGTACCACCAACAATGACGATATTCATCAACCATTGCATGTTTATCACCCTAATATAAGCGTTAGATGCAACTGTTACAACTGGCTAGTAACGTACCCGCCAGTTGTGAAATCTACAGAATCGACTCAAACTTCGCCTAAGATATCGAAGCCATTGAATGGTATATTCGAAACTACAAAGGGCCATCACATATGTTGAAGGGCAGATATAATTCTAAATTTTCTTCACTTTAACTATAAATTTACCAAAATCGCACAGCGAAAGTCTCCTCAAGATTGGGCTAATGTTTTTTTTTGCTTTTTTTTTATTTCCAGGTATGTACAATTATTGGGTACTATGTTGGAATAATGCGTATCTCTCAAACTCAAAAGTCAGATGGCGCCAACGAAAATCAAGGAACAAGTTAAATTAAGGTAATCAACAAAATTATTTTGTGTGTATGAAGTGTTTATCGTACCAACTCTATAAAGTTTAATAATTTCTGAAATTTATTGTATATAAATTCAACTGACGATTGTAAAAGTAGGCTAAGCTCCTCTCGCGGAAAAAATGATTATTAAAATGAACGATCCATTTGAAGCATAATATATATTATGTTGTTGTTTTTATATTCGAAATTAGGTGGCTGTGTGTTTTTAAATGTCAATGGATAGATAGTTTTATTTTAAACGTCAAGTTTTTTTTTATTTTAAACGACAATGGATAGGTAATTTTATTTTAGAAAAATTCCGCTACCTGGAATCCGTGATACTCCAATCGTCAATAGATAGTTTTATTTTAGAAAAATTCCGCTACGTGGAATCCGTGATGCTCCAATCGTCAATAACTTATTCAAATTATGCGAAACCACTTGTTTGTCAACTATATGTATAGTTCGAAATGTGTGACTAATTCTAATTTGCCTTTCTTTTTTTCTTCGGAAAACTGACATAATCGTTCTTCAATTAATTTGAAGAAAATCAATTTATTTCCTGAATGAAAACGTTCTCAAAAAAATTTGATTAAAAATAATTTCCCATAAATTCCGTTACAGATCATGCGCTTTCCCAAAATTAATTACATTAATCATTCCAATAATAAGAAAAGTGTAACTACCACCACGACAACATGATTCGGCACAAAAAATGAAATAAAAAACTAAAATCATCAACAAAATTTTCATTTTAATAATTGATGAACAAGTAAATGTTACAAAATTTCCATCTTATCGTAAATAATATTTACTGGGGGTAGTTTAGCATAGTTACCCATAAAAGAAAAAAAAGAAAACAAATTTTTTTTATGCTAAATACAAATTATATTATCAAGTACGTACATATGTATGTACACACAAAAAAGGGTGTAATTTTCAAAAAATGTCATAAACATAATTGTTTGTTCCCATCCATATTAGGATTATATATGAATGGGAAGCATCATAATTTTCAAAAATGTGTCTTTTAATTTTGTATGCGACATATTTTGTATACGCTCGCGTACATGTAATTCCTGGAATTACAAATCGCATTACAATAGTATTTGTGTATATATAGTACATGCTCTGCTATTGTACCTATGTACATATAATAAAATAAAATTTATGGCCAAAACATAAAAACACTTTTGGTTGCAAGATTCTTGAAAATTGCAACAAATAAAATATTGTAATAATTTCAAGCACCAATCCCCTCGGTGTACTTTTAATTTTCGTCTATAAGAGGCAAGTAGATTCTTTCAAACATATAAAACTGTAAATTATTTAAGAATTTTCGATGTTA
This sequence comes from Tipula unca, assembly GCA_951394425.1. Lineage (NCBI taxonomy): Eukaryota > Metazoa > Arthropoda > Insecta > Diptera > Tipulidae > Tipula > Tipula unca. The sequence continues at coordinate 41,059,924 of OX596380.1, read as the reverse complement.
TATGTATATACAACAACGAGGGGAACGTAATGGACACAGGGGTAAGAATGGTTATAAAATGTATAGGTGATTTCTATAAGATGAATTGAAAAACGTATATATATAAAAAATATAAACATCTTAGTTGTCATCGTATGTTAAGTCCTCCAGCTTAGAAAAGACAATGTCGAACAACATGTTTGCACTTATAAAATAATTATGTGTAACGCAAAATTTAATTTAAGAATAAGCCAAGATGATAAATGTGTTGTATAAGACGAAAAATAAAAATTATTATTATTAATTTAAAGATCATGTAATACATTTATCAAGAAAATTAATTAAAGTGAATTTGTTGCTTGCCTTTCTTATAAATACAGTTTCTTTTATATACATATAAGCAAGAGTTATGTGCTGCCAAACAATGGCAAAGGAAATTTGTCAGTTTAATTTTTTTATATACATAATTTTCTGTTTTGTGTTCGCCCCGTTGTTGTGCAAGGGGTTAGTATATAGGGGTGATAAATGACACATGCGGCTGATGAAAAATTTGTGTTACATATAATTATTCAACATCGATCATATGTGTTGTTTTTTTAATGGATGTCTCAAACAACAGTAATGCAATAATTTTGGTCAGTCGGTTGTGGTTAGAAATTGTAAGAATACATTTTAATTATTTTAATTAAGCAATTCATCATTCTCGTGTGACTGCTCATGTGAGAATGAGGAATTAAATATTAGTTTAGCTTAAATCTACCTCATTTTCTCGCATTATCCAACAATGGTATGGGATTACCTTTTATTTATCCAATATTATTATATAATTAGTTAAAATATGTAATAACATTTTCATGAGAATGAAATTTAAGTCTTGAGATGATAGTCAAACATCGCGTCGATGATGAATATGTTTAGTGGCTGTTAAACTGATCGAATGATAATAAGTAGTTGACGTTTTTCTGAAGTATTCGCGGCTTGAAACCAATCACAATATACATATGTTTACCATATTTTTCAAGCGATCAATATATATAGACTTTCAATTTGAGCCAAGTTCGTATAGTCTGCAATAATTTGACTGTAAGTATAGTTTAAATTAAAGATCTAGTTATGATCTGAGCACTATTTTAAGGAGGCTACGATGGACAATCTTTAGCTATATATTGCGGCGATTAACGAATTTCCTTCAACTTTCGTTTTTCCTTGCGGATTCCATACAACTTACACAGACGATTTTACGCACAGGCGTTGAACATTCGTATCTTGCTAAGTGTTTTTTGGCAAGACAGATGCATTCCAGATCTTATGGAGCATGTTAAAGGCGTTTCTTTCATGATTTCTTGGTCGATGCGGAGTGGTGTAGTAATATATGTGTTCAGCCCCAGGGCTTTTGTATGCTTAATTTTTATTTTGAGCTCGACTTGAAAGATCCAACTATTTTTAACATCCCGGTACATTCATTGGATGGGTTCGGTTATTTTTCTCGGGAAGCCTATTTTGCAGAGTGCTTTCTATAGTGCGCTTCTCTTAATGGAATTGAATGCGAGTTCGAAATACACGAAGAGTAGATATAGTGGTGAGCTAAATTCGTTCGATTGTTCGATGATTATTCGGTCTGAGTTAATGTGATCTGTACAGCTTCTTCCTGGTCTGAAACTAGTCTGTTCGTTTCTTATATGTTGGTTTCCAGTTGGTGAGAATCGGTCTAGGATAATCATTGTACTATTGAGCTAGGCCATGCTTCGCCAATTTTTGCATTCTCTTAGGACGTCTTTCTTTGGAATTGTTATGGTTAAGCATTGTATACTTCTACTAATAGTGGTGTTAGTAGTCCTGCTGGTATATGTTGTCAGTTCCAGCGGCTTTATGATGTAATGTGCGCATATTCCTATTTTCTTCCGCTATTTCAACAGTCACGATAATGTCTTCCATGTAATTCCTACGATCACTCCTATAGCCATTTTCTTTACTTGCCGAGCTGTATCTCCATATTTCATTCAAATTTTCGCCTTAATTTGTTTGCATGCGTGTATTTTCAGTTGGCGGTTTTCCTCAATTTTCTTCCATGTATTATCTGTAATCCACGGTTTTCTTTTATTATCTTGATAGCCGAGCACATTTGTAGCAGTTATTACTTAGGCTTCTTTTATTTGTTCCCATTTTTCATCCATAGGGCTGGTTTTGTTGTTAGGTTGATTGTGCTGGAGCGTTTCATTGAAGATATTTCTTGTGTCAGTATTTTTCAATCTATGTATGTTGAATGTCCTCCGTTTAATCTTTGAGTGTTCCGCAGCAGCTGGTTTGATTATGAAAGTTGCTATTACTGCATGGAGGTTGCTGTGAATTTCTGTGCATCTCATTACTATGACATCTTGTAAGGAGGATAGAAATTTCTTATTTAACATAGTACATAATTAATTCGGTTCCTCATTCTGCCATCTGGTGATGTCCAGGTGTATTTATGAATATTCCAGTGTGGAAATATAAATAGCTGATTTGTGACACAATAATCAATGAGTATATCTCCATTGTTATTCCTTGCGGAATCCAGTGCTTGTTTATCCATGATTGTCGCCTGGAAACGTTGCCTGGAAGTGTTGCCGATTCCAAATTTCGCGGCGATAAAATATCCTTGGATAATCTTAATGCCATTACGGTGTGCACAGATAATGTGGCTGGTAACTGTTCATAGAAGTCATCTTTTGTTAAATCATCAGCTCCTTTTATGGGCGCATAGCTGCACGGTATGATCGTTGTGTTTTTTATTTTCGAGTGAAATCTTGCGGTTATTATTCCACTACTTACAGGTTTCCATTCGAGTAGTGACTTTCTTTCATTTAGTCGTGGTTAGTATTCCCACGCCTTAATCGTATGTGTTTGCTCTTCCAGAAAATATCATCTACTGAGGCCGAGAATTTTTATGTTGTATTGCATCATTTCCTTCTCAATTTATGTTAAATCATGATGTTCCCGTTAGAGTTATTATGTTCCAGTTTCCGATGCGTGTCGAGGAACGATAGTTAATGGGCGATATTTGTGTTGTTTGCTGGTTTCTGTTATTTCTTGAAAAATTTTGGAAAACAGAAAAAATTGAACAGTCATTCGAACCAAATGTAGAAGATGTAGTATTTCACTTTCGATAAAATCCAACATTTCTCAGCTGGACGAATCTTCGCATAATGCGTTAAGGCAGCGTAAATACATGGAAAATCGTTTGGTGCGTAACCCAGATCTGCGTCAATAATATACAATTCAATTTTTTCAATTTTCAGTTCAAATTTTTTTAAATGGTTCGGCAAGAACTTCGTCAGCTCTTTCACTTAATGACTGCCTGCAGCAGGTGGGGCCAATAATCCAAAGTGATCTATATTCAATTATAACCAGATTTCGAAAACATCAGATATAGTCAAAATGTATATCGGCACGCCCTGGTAAATTCTGATCATGAAGATCTGCAAAGAATATGATGTCGTAACTTCATATGGTGACATATGGCACAGCTATCGGTCCCTCCCAATTAGGACGCAGTTTGAATCAGCCAAAGATGCGTGGAAGCTATGTGTTTCCTATATCGCAGCAAAAGTCATCACAGATGACTATAACGTCGATCACGTTCTTACTCGGTCGAATACAGAGCACGATGTTATTTCCTTAACAAATGATCACGTTAATTTATTATCCCGTAGATGTTCCGATTCATTATTTCATCCCTACAGGACTCTTCGCAATCCAAATCTTTTCTCGCTCTTGAAATTAATTGCGATTCTGCCAATGATATGTTATATGTCTTCAATACACCATTACTGAGCCTTGCACAAAACATTCAATTTTATCTGAAATTGCACAATTATTTGATCCATTAGAATTATGTACTCCCACTTCGATTTCGGTGCTAAATCTTTTATGCAAATATTATGGTCGTCGCTTTATGAATGGGATGATTTGATTCCAGTTTCTCTTCGCGACTATGTATTGGAATGAGTTAAAGCGAGAACTAATTTCAATTGATAAAAATCCAATTCCAAGATATATTACTGCTCCTTCACTAAAATTAATTGAATACCATGGTTTCGAAAAGGGGTTTCAATGCGTTCTCTATGTCTAATTACTTCGTTAAGTTTGTATCTTCGAAAAGTGGAGTGGCTCGAACATCAAACAATTACCCGAATTTCCCCCTGAATTTTGATCTTGTGGCAAGGTCATTTGACCACCTTTTATACATTGCAGAAATAATTGGCCTCCACTAAGAGCAATGATCCTTCCGAGAATGGTGAATTCTGGATCCGCAAATTGCAGCTCAGTTAGCATAACATCATAGAGCTTGATCATTGTGGCTGAAAGCAACTTCGTTATTTTCGGAAAAGAAACGCCATGAAGCAAGAATACTCGTTGATTTTCGATTTGGCCTCTGTCTCAAGCTGGAATTTGAATTTGGTGTTCATATCATCGAAGCCCGTAATCCGAATAATCACGAATCTCTGCAAATTCCAATTAGCCAATTATGTGGTTATAAAATTAGATTGTGATGCGGGGTCCAACAAAACACAATATCGATGGTAAATCACCCGCACATTCTTAACTACAACGATCGCCGTTGACAAAGCTAGACTTTATAATTCACCAACACGATTGGCAAATGTATCGATCTGACAATAGCCGAACCTGATTTCATCAGTTTAATATGAAACAGTTGTGAAATATGATGCTCGTTAATCAACCGATTATTACTTTAGCGATCATAAATCCCTATCTATGCTTGACTGTGACCGTCATCCGAGTTATCAATATATTCACAATCAGTTTAGCTGCCTTACCTTCGAGCTTGGTTGAACCTCAAGTACAAAATATGTGACTTAAGCTGAATATAAAATTCAATTTTACAGAGTACGTCAAAGCATCCCAAGCCTCTCAGTTTAAGTAATTAAATTCAAGTCATATGAGGCTAACATTTCGTCATTATTGCAATTAGAAGAGCATCCAATTTATTATGCGTTTCAAGAAAAGCTGAGACTAACTCATTCCACAGCTTAAGTTCTCTTCATGAGAAAATAGGTGAATAGGTGATTGATTTCAGTCCTTTAAGTAATACCGTCCATCATTCGACACACCTCGTCTCTCGTTTGGGCGAACTCATACACATATAATTGACAGAATTTATTGAATTTATGGACAATATTCTGCACAGATTTTCAGCTGTATTTAAGAGTCACTTTTACATCATTTTCGCATTATACATAACCTCGATTTCTCTTCACGTCCCTTTTATATATATCGTTAGCATTTCTGTTTCAAGTTTATATTAAATTTAAACTGCCGCATAAAATTAGTATTAAAGACAAGTAAAAACCTGAATCCAGAGGAGAACATAGTCGAATTTACGATATTTTATTTTGTTTTAAATCTCTTATTCGGATTAAGCAATAAGTAGTTAACTTCAAATAATCACTTGTTGAGATTATACCTATACCACTATTAATTCCACAACTCAAAGCTTTATTTCCAAGACAACTTATATTAAAATGCATTAAATTTACAAAAATTATCAAACTTTAAATGCAATTTCCCAACATTTAGAGTTTTGCAGTTAACTAGTTGTTGATTAATTCCACCCTACACTAAATAAAAAATAAAATTGCATCAACATTTTTGTTAGTCTACCGAATATTTGGCATTTTGTGTAAAGCTTTAAATTGAAATTATAAAGTGGATTAAACATAAAATGGTGCACTTAAGTGATAAAGTGAAGAATTTAACTTAGCACAATAATAAGATTGTTACACTTAAATTTAAAAGTAAGGTTTCGTTGATACAAATAGCCAATACAACTTAAACCCTTCAATTCTAGTGCTACTTCCCTAACTATTGGTATAAGGATATACTATTGCAAATTTGCATCTATTTTAGCCTCCATTTCTCATCCTCCATTTTTTCATATGTTTTATATGTTTACAGTGAAAACATATTAACATCTCCCCCAAATTTTAATCATTAAAATTCCCATAACTAGTATATTCCTGCATCGATTCCAGATAACTCTTTTTTTGTTATCATCATCTTTGTTATGTTGTTGTTGATTGTTTTATAAGAACGCAAAGCAGAATACTGCACATTGATGGTTTTAATTAAAAAAAAAAATCACAAAATAATTCATTGGGAACAAATTGAATGTTTCATTTTTAATTTAAATTTCAAATTGATACAATAACAACAAATCGTAATGTTGTGCTTGGGAAAACAAACATTAATTATAAATTCAATAGATTCTGTCAATTACATTACAATAATAACATGTTTACTATACATGTTAGTTAGGTACATTGATGTACATTTATATTGAAATGGAGTGATAAGCAGATGAATATTAAAGTGGTCAACAGATGTTTTATTTCGATTTGGTGTCTAAAAAATTAAATTTCGTAAATGGAATATACTGTGTATGGTGTACGATAATATGTAAATTGTCTATATGTACTATACTTTATCGAAAGTGATAGAGAAATGGGAAAATGATACCAACAATAAATATTAAAATTTTCAATTAAAATACGTTTTTTTTGTTCTCTGGGAAATTTATGGCTTTTTTGTGTGTGTTTTATAAATTTCTGCCATAAAAATGAATGATTAATTAATTGTAATACACCACACACACACACACACATAACACAAATTATTTTTTGGGTTAAATATAAAACTTTTTTTCTTTTTAAAGTTAGACATTTCGTAAATAATTTATTTTGTTCACCAATTTTATCAATTATTTATAAATATTTTTTTCATTATCGGTTATCACTCATCCCCATCGCTATTATTGTATATAAATGTATTTATAAACGTATAAAGACGATAAGAAAGGATTACTTTTTAAAATACAGTTGTATTAAAATATTACATATACAAGTAAGAGTATAGTCTCCTTGGGGTTTCTTCTGCCAGATGTTTTAAAACTTAATTAAAATGTCTTTTTAATTATTCATGATAGAAAAGATTAAAATTTTACTTGATGTATTCGAAAATTGAATAGAATCGTATTATACACAAATTCAAGATGATAAACTAAAATTTTGGGTACTACTAAGTTGGACTTATCAAAATTATTGGAAAATACAAAACGGGTGATTGCGTGAAATTCTTAAAACTTGGATATGCACATTACACGGTTTTGTTGGGTCAAATTCTCCTTGACGTAGGGCTACGTCTTTGTTTTCATAATTTATGGTGGTATATTCTCGATTTCAATGATATATTTGCCACAAACGGGTTTTGTTTCTCTCCTTGCTCGCTTGGGCAGCGCTAGTATATATAGCTATACATGGCAACAAACAAATCATTTTTGTGATGATTTCCATTTAAAACAGTGATTTTTGTTCAAAAATGGTTTCAAATAACAATGAACTATTTTAATGATCATGTTGTGTTGCTATTTTAGAATTAATAATTAATAATTATCCAGTTATAGAATCATATAAGTAAATAGATATTTTTGAATTGTTCTATGTACATAGTAGAATAACTTGTAGTAGAATAACTAACTAATATCTATAGTTGCTTTATTCCATAGTTGACATTTTACTTGTCATTTTCAGTAGGCTTTACAATTCAGATTTATTTTGAAATATATAATAGATATTTTAACGGAAAATCACGTACCCGAGGCTGAACTACCAAATCCGCATCACAAGCTAACAAAATCGACCATTTATAAATTGTATTTTGCTTCCAGAGGCATATTTAATAACAAATAAACAAATCGGTCATCTTATTTGACACTAGTGGCACCTCTAGTTGAAAATACGGGAACTTAAACCAATAGAAACCCATACTTGATAAACGTAGATTAATGCACACCTTGTTCAAGTGCAAGAATTAGATAAAAATGAATTTCTTGTAAAAAATTGAATTATACGGAATTAGTAATGAATTTGACCAAATAATCGCGCGCCATATTGTTTTGTTAATTATTTAAAACAATATTTTATTTTTACTAAAGAAATTTTTCTGCGAATTAAATTTGGTATCTTTACTATGGCCGAATACATTAAGCACAAAAATACTATATTTATTGAAAATTAGTTTACGAAATTCATAAAATTGTCAACTTACGTTAGAATTGAATATATGAGAAAATCCAAAATTTTCCTAATTCTAGTAATTCTAAATTAAACTTTAGAATTCATAATTTCGATAAACTCAAATTTTATTTTTAGGTTTCACAAAAGTTTCAAAAATTTAAAACTTATTTTTGAATCAATCAAAATTATACGAGATTCGAAATTTAGTATGTATTTTCAAAATTCGTAAATACGTAAAATTTTGGGTTCGAAAAATTAGAGAAAACTCAAATTTTACTCCCGAAATTTTCCAAAATTTATGTTTTATCGAAATTTTATAGAAATTCCAAATTCTGAATTTTATTCGTAAAATTTGTCATAAAATCCAAAAATCGATTGGGGATATTCAGAAATGACCAGAGACTTTAAAACACTTTCAAAGTTTTTTTGTAAAAAATTTAAAATTTTAGAAAATTAAAATCCTTTGAAATTTGACAATTCTGAGCGTTGCTTCGACATTTCCACATTTTGAATGGATGTATATATGGACTTTTTTGATTTCAGTTATGGAAAATGACCAACTAGAATGGAACTGGGCTATTTCTTAACTGGTTATGGCGGAATTTTGTGTCAAGATAAACTATTTTGTTCTTTATCTTTTGTGATTTTTGATTAAAATCGCATGGCGATTTGAGCACATTGTAATAAAATTGATGAAAATCATTGGTATTAAAGTATTATTGTACTTAAGGAATTTATTGAATAAATGTCATTCAAATCTATAGATTTTCTTGCCTTCGTCATATTGGTTATCCCATGCTAGCACAACCGAATTACAAGGATACGTATCTGCAAAAGCTTCCGTGGCCATTCAATAAACATTTCATAGTTTAACTAAATAGTTTGGACGCCACAGTACCCCCTATAAAACTTTGAACCTCTAAGTTCTCTCCCGAAGCTCTCAGTTTTAATAAACTCCTTTAGTTAATTGAACATCAAATTTCATTAAAAATTGTAAAAATTATACACATTAGATATTAGTAGAATGTCGTTGTAGGACTTAACAATATTGTAGTGACCAAACAAAATTTAATCGTGTTTCATTAATTTCTGATCTTCAAACACAAACTTAATATTTATAATGGTCTTGAAAAGGTTAAACTTTTAAGCAAAACACAATAAATCGCAAAAAATTGCAAAAATCATGATATGTTTTGATGGTAATTTTGAATTCGTTTAACCCAAGTGTTTATTGAAAATTGTAAAAAAAATTGATGAGTGGAGCACTCCGAGAATAGAGATTAGCAGATTCGATTTGTGTATTTGAAAAACAGCATAAGATTTTTGCTTTACTCAACTCATAGACATAAAGGAAGGTATATGGCATTTACTCTTTTTAGAATTGTAATTGTTGTGTAATTTAATTATTATTTAATTATTTAGGAGAATGGAACTGATGTGCACGAAATTGTAGCCTACGAGTTATTTCGTATAATCGACATGTAATTCTTTCTGCTGCCCTATTTCACGGAAAAAACGCTACATTGCTGATAACATTTATGCCCTATCCCCTATTATATGAATATGTAGAAATGAATCTATCTACAAATGGATCGAGATAACAATTAGAGCGTTCTTATTTATTTCATAACAATAAATCGCATATTAAAATAAAAAAACTATAGTGACTTAAATACATATATGCATATAACAGACATTTATAACCTTTGTGTAATATCAATTAAAATTAAGTTAAGATTCAACGAGTCACCTATAATATGTATTATACGTCATTAATTATTATGAAAAAAACGCCCCAATTTTTTTTTTCTAATTTGGAAGTATTTAAACAGCAAATAAATATTTAAATAAATGTAAAATCCATTTGTTTCCAACTTGTTGGGCATAAATTCTTTAACATTTCGAAATTCTAAGTTTTCAATTTATTTATATTTATCCAAATTTCATAAATCATAAAATTATTTTTGAAAATCGAAATTAAATTATACAAATCGCACAGTTAAATTTCGTCCACTAAAATTAGGGAAACATTTTTGTTACTTAATTGGAATTGTATTTAGGGTGATTTATATGAATAATTATAATTCCTCGTATAACACGTCATGCAAATCTTCAGAATTATACACAAAATAATTATTTATATTTCCTATATTTTCCTAAAATTGCAACAGGCACTTCAACTAAATTTCTTCATTACATAAATTATGTATAGGTCATACATAATTTCTGTAATGAAGAAATTTAGTTGAAGTGCATGTTGCAATTTTAGTTTAAATTAATTTCATTCCCATTCAGAACATTGAAAATTCCAATTAGTACAAATCGCCTGCAGAACTACAAATCGCCTTCATTACTTTCCAGCCATCCAATCACTTAAACTTCATTCATTAGCCACTGTTTACGCAATTCAGTTTGTAAGATGGTTTCGCTGAACTAAATTTTGTTAACATTAAAAAGCCAAATAGAGCTTTTTATGAGCTTTCATATTTAAAATCTTCCATACTTTTAACAGGCATACTTAAATTCTGATCATCTAGTATAGGGTTACACTTACTTATAAGATAATTTAAAACTTTCAGAAGCTTCATTTAATGAACTTTTACTTCGAAAAGAAATATTATCTTTTTTTTAATAGTTCAGTTTAAACAAAATTGCTGCGTATATTATTTAAAATTAAGTTTCAATAAATAACAAAATGCTCATTTAAAACTTTATTTTATAGCGAAACAAATACGAACATATCGAAAATGATATAAACATATTTTGATCTAAAAGCTTCTTTTAAATAAAAATTATTAATAAAGCTTTTACTACCACAAAGCAGTGACTCAACCTCATGGGAATAAAATCAAAACCGAATTAATTTAATTTATCAAATTAAGCTTTTAGCTCACCCAGATCAAGCATTTAACCAAATTTTAAGACTGGCGGTTTTCAAAATTTTGACTCCAAAGCTTATCTGTGGCCCTATTCTTGTTTATCCGGGGATTTGCGAATTTTTAACGTTTTTCTTAATGCTTGGAATTTCGTTTCTCCAAAGTGTATTCTGGTGATTGAATTTTTTTTTAAATTGGGAAAAACTAATTCCGTTTTATAGCAGTTTTGACGTTTATTTTTCCCTGATTTTTTTTCAGGAAATTGGTAAAGCTTGAACTAAATTTTAAAAAATTAATTTATATTTAACACCAAATATAAATGTATTTTGACCAATTTAAAAATCAAAAATCAAATTTGTTTTAGGTGTATTTGGTTGTTTGTTTTTAAATGGTTGTTGCTTTACTACAAATATGAAGTTAGTTTACCGAAAATTAAAGTTAAAGTCGAGTTTTACCCAAGTATTTGCGCTAGCTACCCTCGTGTCATGAAAAATTATATATTTGTATTTATTTAATGGAAAAAAATGCTGTGTGTAACCTTCAGGATCACACACAATATAAATATTTATGTGTCTTTGGGAACTATAACTTTTGCTATGAAGAAGCTTAGTTGCAATGCCTGTTACAGTTTTAGTTTAAACTTATTTCAATCCCAGTTAAAGTATATTGAATATTCCAGCTCGTAGAAATCCTACAGAACTCATTTCATTTATTGCTTTCAATTCACCCGATCACTTTTCATCTTGTTAATGCTCAAGTTAAAGTTATAATTAAACGCAATTCATTTTGTAAAATTCTGTCGCTAAACTAAAATTTGTAAAACTTAAAAAGCTAAATAAAGCTTTTTATGAGCTTTATAGTACTTAAGATGTTCCATACAATTAATTGGCGTACTTAAATTCTGATCATCTAGTATAGAGTTACTTGTCTTGTCAAGAACATAATTTAGCCCTTTGCTGCGAATGTTCTTTAAAATTAAGTTTCTAGAAATAACAAAAAGCTCGGTCAAAATTGTATTTTATGGCGAAACTAATACGATTTTTTTTCCAATGGCTTTATTCTTGAATCTTTCTTTATACGAAACTAACAAGAATTGCACACTTCTTACAATGTATAAAATATATTATCTAAGTTCTTAACCTATGTTAAATACTTATTATTAGTATGTATGAATAATAATTATGTAATTAATTTAAATGTGTGTTAGCTTAAATACTCGTATGTAGTTAAATTAAATTTATCAATATATTAGATCTAGTGGATCTACTCTGCGAATCCGTCTATATTTCGGTTGCCTTAGTAGTTGCCTTGCTAATTCATTGGGGTGAGTTTCCAGTTTCGAAAGGTACTTCAAACTGTGTGCTTGGATCATATCTTTCACCGTTTTAATTCCAAGGTCTCTATGGATGTTTCAATTTCGGATATACCACGGAGCATTTGTAATACACCGAAGTATTTTTGATTGCGTTCGTTGTAAAAGATTTTTATTTGATGCGCTTGTACAGCCCCACAGTTGTATTCCCGATGTCCATATAGGAATTAGGATCATTTTGTATAGCAGAACTTTGCATTCTAGGGAAAGTTTTGAATTTCTTCCAATCAGCCAGTACATTTTTGAGAATTTTATTTTTATTTGGTTGCGCTTTGATTCGATGTGTTTTCTCCATATCAATCTTTTATCAAGATGAAGACCCAAGTATTTGACATTTGTTTGTTGAGGGATGTTGACATTGTTTAATTTCATCGCTAGATATGTACGCTTATTCAACGTAATTGTAATTTGTTTTCATTCGCTTTTATCCGCCACGTTCTTTGCCAATTCTCAATTTTGTATAAATGATCTTGCGATTCTCTTGATGCAGTTTGAGGATTTTTGTGTGAAAACATGATAGCAGTGTTATCTGTAAATGTTGATGTGACAACCTTATCAGTTGTTGGTAGATCGGCAGTATACAGCAAATACAATACTGGCCTTGTGGAACTACTGCGTTTATGTCATTTAGTTCAGTAATGGCTGAATTGTGTTTAACCTGGTATATTCTTTGACACAAGTAGCTTTCAAGAACTGCATGAATTTTTTTTGACAGACGAGTTTTAATTTTATATATAAGACCATCATGCCAATACTTTGTCGACAGCTTGCGCAATGTGTAGGAAAACTGCCGAACAATATTTCTTTTCTTCTAACGCAAATTTAACTGTGTTAACAACTCTGTGCACCTGCTCTACGCAGTGCCATGTTGGTCTCGAAACCCAAATTGGTGGTCTGGTATAATCTGTCCTTCAGATAATATTGGTTTTAATTTTTGTAATACCATTTTTTCAAAAAGTTTAGAAATCATCGGAAGTATATACTTATTGGTCTGTACGCATCGGACTTGTGTTTCGTCTTTTCCAGGTTTTGGAATCATTGTAATTTGTGATATTTTCCATTTTTTCGGGAAATACCCACATCTCATAATCGCATTAAAGATATAAGTTATGAGTTTTATGCATTTATCAGGTAATTCTCTGATCATTTTTCCGGTAATAGAATCGAGCCCTGGAGCTTTCTTTGGGTTTATACAATTTTTAATGGTATTTTTAACTTTTTTCCACTCAAACTTTACAGGAATTGGTGTCAAAGGATCCTCCGTATACTTTGGTAATTCACTGTTGTTAGTTTTTTCGTTTGGTGTGAATACTTTTTTCAAGTGGTTAGAGAAAGCAGTAGCCTTTTCTACGTCACTTCTGGCCCAATGTCCATCTGGTTGCCTAATTGGTGGATTTGATAATGTTGGCCTTTTTAGTTTTTTAGTTTTTGCCTTCCATAGGGAATAATCTGTCTTCTCGGTCGCCTGGAGTTCAGTAAGGTAACTCTGGATTCCTATGTCTCAATGCTCGTTTAAGGTCTTAAATAGCCCTATTCCATTTCCCTTTTAGTAATAGAGATTTTTACTGCTGCCATAGCCGGCGTATTGTCCGTTTCTCTTAGATTAAGTGCAGTATATTAAGTGTAGGCTTATTAACTTTGTCAGAGTTGTTAATAAAAACTAATACGAATAAAAGGGTTTTTTTAAATAAAAATTATTAGTAAATCTTTTACGATCTCCGCAGCTATTCGACAATATGAAGTAAACTTTGCAATGACCAAAGCTCATTGGATTAAGATCAAAACAGAATTAATTTAATTTATCAAATTAAGCTCACTAAAAGCTCACCCAGAACAAGCGGTTTAACTAAATTTTAAGAATGACAGCAAATATCTCAAATGTTCCAGATAAGATACACGATTTCCAAAAATTTGAGTACAAAGCATATTTGTGGCCCTATTCTAGTGTTCCCGGAGAATTAGGACTTTTTGACGTTTTTCATACATTTTGTTTCTCCAAAGTGTATTCTGGCGATTGGGAATTTTTTTGAATTAGAAAAAACTAATTCCATTTTATAGCAGTTTGTACGTTTGATTTTTTCCCGGGAATTGGAAGACCTTGAATTAAATTTTAAAAAAATTAATTTAAATTTGGTGTGTTTGAATAATTTAAAAAATATTATTTAATTAGAAAAATAATTTTCTACAATTGAATCTCTAACTGGAGCAGACCTAATGGGTAATTTGTGCATTATCGACAGTAGCTAACTATTAAATTTTATAGCTCAAAAAGCTATAGCTATTTCCAGTTTACCAGAAAACTATTTTGAAAAATATGGAATACAAATTTGGGAGTTACTCTAGTTCGCAATTATGGCAATAATTATTCCCGATGCTTAATTCCCGAGGAAATCTAGGATAGGGCAACTGGCGTAAATTAACCTCACCCATGTTTGAAATGCATACATACATATATGTATAGAGTTGTATTAGGTTTTCCTGTGTTTGAATTCTATTGTCCCATAACCAACACAATATATAATAATTTATATTACATTTATTTAAATTATTATCATTCGAAGGTAATAATATCCTTTTTTTTTAAGAATTTAAAACACTAAAAGTTAAAAACAAAAGATACCCAAAACAAGACAAAAACATAAACCTAAATTTTCAATGTTATTCCGAAATGGATTATCCTCATTCAATTAATTTTACTGTATGTACATATATGTACTCGTATATGTATACTTTACTCCATATACCTTAACTATTTTTTTATTTATTATATAATTTATTATATATTTTATTATAATAAGACTATATAGTTATTATTCAATTGAATTAAATTTTATGTCCATAAATATATAAAAAAAAATTAGATTTAATTTTTTTAAGTAGTTTTAGTCGACATGTATATGTAGTTATAAAATTAATGATTATCATCTAATTTTATGGACCAAACTTTAGCATTCCAATGTAAAAGCACATATTCCACTCTCTCGCTCTCTTTCTCAAAAGGCAATTAATTTATTACTTGCGAATAATAATAGTACGATTATTATAAATAATGATAATAATAATAATAATAGTTTTTGAATTGTTCAGGGTTTTCGGTGCTGAGTTTTGGTCTGCCTTTATTCCCCATAATAAAACTCTTATATATTCAACCGAATATAAACATACATGTACATACAAATACTTACATATAGGATCTGGATAAGTGAAAAAGTTGTGTTTGGTATAATAAATTAAATTTGTTGGTTTTTTTTTAACATAAATGTTTTACTATTATATGTTGATGTTTTATGTATAGTTTTATATATTGTGGTATACACAGGAGGTGAATATGTGAAGGTAGACGAAGCTGTAATATGTTATGTTTATTGTTCGGGTATTGTATTGTTATGTCAACATTTGTTTTATATTACAGAACAAATATGGCATACACTTTACAATATCATAGAAACGAGATAGTGAATTTGGGAATTTATAAGTTCAATCGATAGCTCGTCTTGAAATGAAAAAACGCAAAAAATTAATTTTTGAGGTAGCTTGAGAAAACCTATACTAGCACAAATAGACTCCAAAGCTTCTAATCTCCGCCATGATTAAGTGAAAAATTTGAGTAACATTGCTGTCTTAAATAATATATTCCAATTCGCAAACGCGCTCTGTGCCATAGCAAATGATAATGATTTGAAACTTTAAACCAAAGAATGAAGGATAACTGATCTACGTGCAAAGATCCGGAAGGATTGGGATCTATAGCTCTGGACAAAGACCGCAAATCCATATTAAGCAATCATCATCAAGCTTATCACATGAGGTACTATACGTTGGAGATGAACTTTAAACTTTTTTCATAATACATATTTAGAGATTAGGCTTCGAGCCCAATCAATTGTGTACGTGATCTAGCTTTACCTAAAAAGCCTGCTACATCATTTCCATCAATATCCTGAATGATATGATTAAGCGGCTATTCTATATTTATTTGTGCCGATGCGGAAAAGAAGGGTAGTAAAATTAATGGTCCTCCGTGGTTTAATAACAGCTTACGATCCTTAATTAACTTACGTGTTTTTGTCTTTTATTGATTTAAGCAAGATAGGACTAACTTGGTGCTATTTCAAGTGTATAAAAAATACACAGAAATCGGGTCACTAGTACTAGTCGAAAGGCAAAATCGATTTATTTAAATAATATTATGGATCTCCCACAAGAAAAATGTGGAATGAATTATCTAAGATGGGTTTCGGCAATAGTTCACAGAATGATAGTGATGTTCAATTTTCTTCCAATGAGTTGAAAAACTATTTTTGTAGTAATAATAAACATCAGTGGTGACATTTTAATATCCCCTTGTTATGAATATTGCACAAAAACTATCCCTGCATTCGGGTGTTTTGGATTTCGTAATATTAATTTCAATGAACAATTGTCTGCAATAAAGAGCTTAAGGTATAATGCTACTAGGTTAGATGATACCCCACCTAAATTTTTAAAGATTATCTTTCCTGTTATTGGTGATTATATTTTAAATTGTTTTAATACCATTCTTACGACATCAGTATTTTATCTGCGATGTCGAAAAATTTCGAATATATTCTTAAAACTCAAATAATCAAATACCTGAATGATAATAGACTATTATGTGAATTTCAATCTGCGTACAGACCTTTGTATAGTTCGAACACAGCTAATTTAAATATTGTGGATGATCTGCGTAGAAATATGGATGATAAAAATATGTCTTTATTAGTCTTATTTGACTTTAGCATTTGATAGAGTTGATCATAAGACACTGCTTTCCAAACTTACCAACTATTTTAATTTTGATAACACTGCATGCAACTTGGTTTCGTCTTATTTATATATCGCTTATATATCGCTTTCAAGATATTCATACTGATACTGTTACATCCAAACTTGCTGTTCTATCAGGATGTACATTAATGATCTGCCATCCAGTTTAAGATTTTGTAATTACCATCTACATATATGCAGGTGATCTCCAGATATATGCTAGTGATAAAATGTTACGTTTGACGGGTCTGATTAGTCGGCTTAATACAGATATTGATGCTATTTCTACATGGGCCACAACTAATGGACTCAAATTAAATACGTCCAAGACCGAATGTATTTTAATATCTAACGTTAAAATGAACATCAATTAATGGCGAATTGATTAATTATTCGGTTCATGTTAAGAGTTTAGGAATTTAGTTTGACAAGCTCGTAAGTGAAATTAGGAGAAAGGTTAATTTTAGTCTGAGAAAGTTATGGAATCTTTCCACCTTTGCTTTACAAGATATACATCCTTCCATATTTTCTATACTGCCATTCTTCGTTTTTTGGTCTATCAAAAGAATAATTTTCCAGATTAAATCTAACTTTCAATTCTTGTATTCGATATGTTTACAATTTGAAAAAGTTTGACCATATTTCAATGTATAAAAAATCACTATTGTGTTGCGATCTAAGCAGGTTTTATGACTTTCACGTGGTTACATCAATTTATAAAATTCTTCAGGACAAGAAGCCTTCCTATCTGTATGGAAACTTTCACGTCTGAGATCTCGACGCACTGGCAATATTTTATTACCGAAGAACCGAAGTAAAGTTCTTAATAATTCAGTGTTTTGTCAGAGGAGGTGGATTGTGGTACTCTTTGCCGTCTAACATTAAATCGTCATCATCATTAGGCATTTTTCGTGAGAAGTGTAGTTATTTGTATAATTTTATTATTTATATTATTTTTATAGATTCTATTATTTTTTAAATATTTATTTTTATTTTTATTTTAGTTCATATTTTATATTGTTTTAGTTTTAGTTTATTTTTTTGTGTTTCTTACCTAAATTTGTAACGGCTCAAGTATATTTTTATAAGTTTATAACTTGTATATGTGAAATTAATAAATAAATAAGCGAGCACCGCTACTCTAATATTGCAGTCAAAGGCACAGTCAGTTGATAATTTAGGGATAGCTTCCTCGCTAATTATACGCATCCACTGAAACCTTTCAACTTTTAACGTAATTAATTTTAAACTGTAAGTATTTCATATTTCGATTTGGCATTCCAATTACCATTATCCTTGGTAATACTTAATTCAACAAATTAAAACATAAATAACATAACATATTCAACAAATTAAGGCATAAATTAAACTCTGGGCGATCGTATAACGTACTTCATAACGTCATTACGAATAATTGCAAGAGAAATTTACCAAAAAACTTGACATATTATAGTCAAAATTGTCCATTAAAGAAAAAAAAATGTAAATAAGAAGGGAAAATCCTCAAACGAACATAAATTTAAAAGTAGAGCGATTTCACTAGAAAAGGTGTTAGTGAATTATAACAATCTTGTTGACAGTTTTTCTAAAATCGTCGACCAATTCAAAGTTGTATAACATTTTTGAAGAATTTGAAAACCGGTATCACTGTTTAATAGGCTGACTCATATCGCAAACAGGACTTGTTAATCTTAATGTCCAACTAACTTACGATTCTTTGGCAGCGACACTCAATGTAATTCAATCTATAGGGCAATTAAACTTTCGAAGGTTATACAAACTCTTTTTTTGACGGTAGTGTAGATTCACAAAATATAAACAATTTGGATGAAATAGTAAAGTTTATATATCTTATGAGTAAAATTCGTGGTGATGCTAAAGAACCATCGGTCACATTATTATAAATTAAACCGGTTATGAAATGGCATGGGCAACTTTCATTCGATTCGACTGTCTTAACCCAACAAAAAAACTTTCAATTTCGATGCAGAAGTAATCACAGTCCTCATCACACTTTTGCCATCTTCTAATTCTCCTCCCACCAGATCAACTAACTCAACATCAGAATCATTTTCCAACTATAAAATAAACAGTGAAATTTTCGAACGATTAACAAATTTTCCATCTGCGCTAGTGATGACAATAAAGAACTGATTCAATATAGAGCGCTACTTGCACATATTCTCAACTTAAAATGTCGCAACAATGCATACAATGATTTATATATATTACAGTCCCGATGGCAAATTCCACAATATATTAAACTTTCCGATCCTTCGATTTTAATATTGTTCAACCTGTTCAACAATTTTGAACCGTTTGGACCGTTTTTTATGTTGATGAAAATGACCGTCACGTTGCAGTCAATGGGTGATCGCATGTTGCAACGATATTTATTTGGTCAATTGCATGAGCTAGACCGAATGATATGTGGTTTCAACAAGGCGGTGCGACATGTGACACAGCGGGTCTAACAATAGTCTTTTTGAAATCTAAATTCGATCAACGTGTTATATCCAGAAATGGTCCTGTCGATTGGCCACCAAGATCGTGTGATTTAACACAGCTAGACTTTTTTTATGGGGCTACGTTATATCATTGGTCTATGCCAACCAGCCGGCGTCGTTAGAGGAGCTCAGAGGCAATATTAAATGAGAGATAGCAATAAAAATTTTGTGATATCTAAAATGGTTTGCGTTTTATTTAAAAAAAAAAAAAATGTCAAGTCCTTATTGGAAAACCCTTTTCCGATCTAAAACAGCTACGAGTATATATTCAATTCATTAATGAGTATTCTCAACTCAAATATAAGCCGCACCACGCAGTTAAACAACCTTCTAGTTCAACTACAAAAATTCGCCTTGTTCAATCCGTCTGCGAAAACATCTAGCAAAAATTAAACGCGAAGATGCTATAGTATGCCCTACTTTTCAGAATAATTTGACATCTCGAAAATTTATCGACCAATAAATAATTTGACGAGAGAATTTAAACCAACCAATTCAGACGTATGAGTTACAAACTGTATCTTCCGGAACTGCTGCACAGAACCCTACTTGGGTATGTGAGTGCTAAACCAGCTTGCCTACTATCCGAACGGAAAACCTTTCTGACATCGCAACAAACGATTTTGGGTTCAATCGATTTGGAAACGGTAAAAAAAATTCACTCGAGATGAATGGATTTTTTAAACGATGGTATAGGATTCTAATGACATACAATTAATTAAAGAAGGAATTAAAATACAATTAGTTCAGCTTGGGAAATGGCGTCAAAGCTTTTGGCTTACTGTGGCAGCCACAAGAAGATGTGAATCTAAATTTAACGAAGAAACCCTAACAAAATGTGGCATAGTTTCCGATGTGACAAAGTTGTATGATCACTTAGGAATAGTATCTCCAATTCGAATTTCAAAAAGTAGTTGAATTTGCTTTCGTTAGGACCTGCAATTCAAAGTCAGTTGTAGACCTTAGTAAGTAAACGAGTTAAAAGTTAGTTTTAAAAATATGTTTTTACTGGTAGTCTTTATACAGAGATAATATATAAAGAAATACAACTACGATAATTCCGCAACACTAAATTTGGAGGGTGATGAGGACAAATAATTTTCACAATTTCCTTGACAGAAGCTATAGATTTTGATGTCTTCCTCGATTGTACCAGCCTCCCTACAATGGTATATGCAATGTTAATGCCATTAATATGTCAAATTTTGTAGAACGAAGCTTGACATTCAAAACCAATTTCATGCGAATTTCAGATAAATGTTTATTTATCGCGCTTCCTTGAAATGATTCCACGTTTGATTTAATCCAAAAACAATTATATTTATTTTTTGAATGCCATTTCGGTTCAACGTTATTTCAGTAGTAATGAACTGAAATAAATGTACACACTTTCGTGTGTATATTTAGTTTAGTTCCGATAATAAATGAAGATAGCGAACTATACCAGACAACGACGGAGTGGCAATTTTTGGAGAATCTAGATGAGAATGCTTTTGATATAAAAACCATGACTTTTAACCGAATCGTTAAATTCGAGATATGTCTTCTATGGGAACAGATAAGTTGGAAATTTACATTAATAAAATCCACCTTATTGGTGCTACTCCTCTCCAAATTTAAGCTATAATATTTGATAAATTCAGCTATGTACATATTAGGTAAACCGTTTTGGCTGGTCCATGCAGACCGCATGCACAAAACTGTGATCTAATAATTCTATCATGCGGTTTCTACACGCGGAGTGTGCATCCACCATAAACAAAATATATAACCCACACGCTCGAGACAATAAAATTTATTAATATTTATATAAAAAAAAATTCCATTTATATTAAATTTTATTATATACGATACGAAATTAATGTCCCTTAATTTCGGGGCCCTTTAATAGCCATTTTATTATTTCGTTTACGTCACTACAAATATAACATAAAAATGTACACCAAAAATTTGATTTACTGCGTCCAACTCTCTTACTCATGGACCCACATTGTTTTTGATGTATTACGGAGCAATTCAATTAAATATCCTTTATAAAAAAAAATATATAAATAAATAACAAACATATATATTTGCAGGAGACGGCGAAAAGTCGGAAAATCAATTTATCCTTTTGTTTATATATCATTTAAATAAAATAAAAATAAATGACGAAGTGAGTATGTATGTACATACACAACAAGATTATTATTCATTCATGCAATACAAAATCCAATTTAACTAAACTCAGCATGTGATTCATAGTCCTTCCTCTATATAAGTATATATTATGTACGTACACATACAAGTACATAACAACATAAATAGAAACATTGGATTGATGCGAAGAAACAACTCTATCATTTCCTTTTTATTTTTCTACATTATGGGTACCTTACCTACATACGTACTTCGTCTCTCTGTATTGTTGCCCAAACATTAAAATAAATATTTTATCAACAAGAGGAACACAGAGCAAACACAGCAAAGAAAATGTGTTGTATATATTCCTTTTTAACAGTACCCTTGGGAATCTTCCCACTAAAACCGCACACACATATTTCCTTTATATATACATACATGCATATATCCATACAGTGTACACACGTTACGTATGAATTGTTGAAGCTTTCGTTTCTTCGTCTTCATCTTTTTATGGTTTCCAATTTCTTTTATTTTTTTGTTGTGAAGGAAACTTTTGAAGGATCATACATTATATATCCTTAATTCATATGCACATATTCACGTACAAACACTTGTTATGGTAAAATATTGTAGAAAATAATAACGCAAGGATGGATTTTTTTTTTTTTTAGCATATTTTCCTCTTTTATTTTTATATTTTAAGATTTTGTTTTTATAAAAATGTTTTGAAATTTAGGTTAACTGTTTTCCTGTTTAAAACCATAAACCGGTATAAAATATATTTAACTTTACTTTTATTAATAAAATTGCTTTTATTCCTGTAAATAATATAAAGTATAATAGTTTTTCCACGCTCTACATATATAGGTACGAGTAACTGTCAAATTTTTAGTCTTTTCAACTTGATAGTAATTTATTTTAATATTGAAAAATGATGCAGTCCGTTTTTATTTGTAAAAGCTTGGCAATCGTAACAATAGCTTTAATAGGCTCCGTACCGAGAACTATCAATCTGTCAAAAATTATGATAGCGATAGACTATGACTGTGTCCGAAACCTGTAACAAATATTTTTTAGTACAGAATTTTGACATTTATATGCAAAAACCTCATACACCCAAATTATTATAGTCTATCGCTATAATAATTTTTGACAGATCAGTGCAAATAATTTATATCATTATGTGTTGTGGGCCGAGCAATAGAAAAAAATGTGTAGAAAAAAATGTATATAAAATGCCGGATGGATCGGAATTGTATGTAGTTTTTGGCGGGATGATACTATTTATACATTTTTATATGAACACAATGACACACACGACACACACTGATTTAATGTAAAATAAAATAATTAAAAGATAAATAAAAATAATTAAAAGCCCGTATTTAAACTTAATTCCAATTTTTTTATTTAATTTTTCATAAATGTTTCCAAATATTTTTCGATTTCGGACCATTTGGAGTATGTCGTGAGGATAAACCTATCTTCACCCGCCCTATTATTCTGTGAATCGTTATCCATATCGAGAAAATTATCAGGCAACATGAGTTTATTGTCCAAATGTATATTGTCTGGTAATGCTGCGAATGGATTTTTGACAATCTCTCTCACCTTCTCTAAATGTCTTTGGAATCGTTCAGCAGTCTCAAGTCGTTGCCTCTTTTGCATCTCCATAATGACGCGAAGGGTTTCACGCGCCTGATGTGGCCGAAATTCATTTAGCAGGTGGTGGATGTGGACGAATAGAAGATTTAAATCTTCAATCTAAATGAAATATACTTTTAGAAACATGATCATGATTTATATAAACTAAAGGAGTCCTTCATACCTTTTCTGTTCGCCTCGGGCTGTCCAGGTAGTGAATGAGTAGGTTGGTAAGGTCCAATAAATTTAAAATAACGAATGATTCGGCTTCTTTAATTCTTTCCGTCGATCACAATGCTGTGGATATAATCGCTTGAACTCTTGACTTTCAAGAGGTCTGAATATAGTGTCATCGTTGTTAAGCGAATTGCCAAACATAGAGTATGTTTCATGGATGGGTGGTGGAGGTCGCGGGGCACGATTTTTACGTATATTTTCCTCTGTGATAAATAAATAAATTCACATACTGGGCCGGAGGTAATGGTAGTGCTATTACTTGGGCTGTTTCAGCATTAGCCATTTTTTTAAACTAATTAATTCAGGTTTTAATTGTATATAAATATTTTGATGAATATTTTGATGCTTGGTTTTGCATTGCTATTTCTGGATCTATTTTATTGTAAAAAAAATTCAATGTCACTTTCAAATTTATTTTTTTATTTATCACAAACACAATTTTACACAGAATACAACAAATTTTGTATTAATAAAAATAATTATTATAATAAAAATAGTAATAAATATTAATCAAACTTTATTTAAATTAGTTTTTATTTTATAAAAATATCGACACGAATTTATTATTACAAGAAAAACACGACTGAATAATGGCGTTCATTTCAAAATTTGACGTTTAAACGTGGTGAGGCATTTGAGGTGGGGAGATTTATTATACATTTCGGACGGCATAATAAAAATTTGTGAATGTAGGGGAATAATTCTCAAATAATGTCAAAATTCTGTACTAAAAAATATTTATCACAGGTTTCGGACACAGTCTAAGAATAGCACTACCATTACCTCCGGCCCAGTATGTGAATTTATTTATTTATCACAGAGGAAAATATACGTAAAAATTGTGCCACGCGACCTCCACCACCCATCCATGAAACATACTCTATGTTTGGCAATTCGTTTAACAACGATGACACTATAATCAGACCTCTTGAAAGTCAAGAGTTCAAGCGATTAAATCCACAGCATTGTGATCGACGGAAAGAATTAAAGAAGCCGAATCATTCGTTATTTGTAAATTTCTTGGACCTTATCAACCTACTCATTCACTACCCGGACAGCCCGAGGCGAACAGAAAAGGTATGAAGGAGTTTATATAAATCATGATCATATTTCTAAAAGTATATTTCATTTAGATTGAAGATTTAAATCTTCTATTCGTCTACATCCACCACCACCTGCTAAATGAATTTCGGCCACATCAGGCGCGTGAAACCATTTTCGCGTCATTATGGAGATGCAAAAGAGGCAACGAGTTGAGACTGCTGAACGATTCCAAAGACATTTAGAGAAGGTGAGAGAGATTGTCAAAAATCCATTCGCAGCATTACCAGACAATATACATTTAGACAATAAACTCATGTTGCCTGATAATTTTCTCGACATGGATAACGATTCACAGAATAATGGGGCGGGTGAAGATGGGATTTATCCTCACGACAGACTTATGTGCAGTATTGTAGATGATTTACTCTTATAATTAAATTAATAACATTAAATATATTAAATTGTAAAGCTTTTATTTATTAAAAAAATCATTTTTGTATATTCGAACTTTTATTTATTTTTATTTATCTTTTAATCATTTCATTTTATATTAATTCAGTGTGCGTGTTCATCTAAATTATATATATGCTCGTATGTATATAAATAGTATCATCCCGCCAAAAACATCATAAAATTTCGAACCATCCGCCATTTTATATGTATACAAATTTTTTTCTATTGCTCGGCCTACAACACAATGATATAAATTATTCGTACGGATCTGTCAAAAATTATGATAGCGATAGACTATAATAATTTGGGTGTCTGAGGTTTTTGCATATAAACGTCAAAATTCTGTACTAAAAAATGTTTATTACAGGTTTCGGACACAGTCTTACTGCAATAGAAAACAATGTGTATTTTATGATGTTTTTGGCGGGATACTATATAATTATATACATATTTATATAAACACACATAAATGACACACACTGAATTAATATAAAATGACATAACGAAAAGATAAATACAAATAATTAAAAGTCCAAATTTAAACTTAAATTCAATTTTTATTTAGGAGATTTATTACACATTTCGGACGGCATAATAAAATATTGTGAATGTAGGCGAATAATTCTCAAATAATGTCAAAATTCTGTACTAAAAAATATTTATTACAGGTTTCGGACACAGTCTTAGTTCAATATTTATCGAAATCGTTCAAAATTGGTTCAATTTATTGGATCAATTCACTAAAGTATATATAAAGTAATTGGATATACTCATTATTACTTACATTGTATAGCCATCTGAACCAAAGGATTTGAATGTAGACCGGTACGTCATCATAATTTAAAAATTATAAAACCACTTCCCTTATAGCGCACAATGATCCGCCTAAAATTAGCATCCCTATTATTCACGTGGTATTGCCATAACGTAAACAGAAACTATTTACACGAAACTGTTTATGTTTGGCCACGCACAATTAACGTTTACACAAAGACATCTTACACTCCACTTCTTTCCCAATTCACCTCTGACAGATAATATATACATTTCTGTGAAATCATAAACGAACTAAACAATTCAAGTGAGCCGTCAGATATATTTCTTATTCCGCAGGTGATTTCAATCTACTGGTGTATGTTCTCATTTAAGACAAACTTCTGATTTTCGTATAGACGCACATGAAATTGGGAGTAAATCCTTATTATGTGTAACCGATAAAACTAATAATTTAACCGCTTTTGTGAATTTTTCTGCAAAGCAATGCTTATGGTTTAGGCCAAAATGTCGTATGTACTGAATAAATGGAGAACGCCGAGGATTTAAGATAACCAAATTTAGTCTGAACTCATATTTCGAATTTATGTGTTTCCAAATTTTGCATGAGAAAGTCCTGGCAAGCTTGGTGTCAGTTTATTAATACAAACATGTCATTGGGTCTAAGCTATCCGAAAAATATTTATTCCCTACTTTTTCCAAAAATGAAATATTTTTCGAATACCCTATATGGCATCCTGGTAGGACATACATTAAAATTTAAATTAAAGTTGGGCGGATTATTCCATCATTCAATGCCACTAATGGGCCCAACATATATACTTACACATTAAAAACACCCATCCGTGAGTTTTGGTGACCACCGGGAATCGAATCCGAGACCCTCGAATAACAACGCAAGGACGCTACTTACTGTGCCAGGGAGAACCATGCTGTGCCAGCTAGGCTAAGATTAATAGGTCGACTTTTAAAGATTAAACAGTCGCCTGATCTTAAGCCGATCGAGCTGTTGTGGAATTAATAAATAAAATGACAACGCACAAGCGTAAATAATTCATCTCAAAATGTTTAAAAATACATATACAGTATATGGGCCATACGAGTATGTTAGTCCTTTCCCTATTTGTAAATAAAACACACGTTTTCGGATGAAAAGTCAAATTTTTTTATTGATAATGAAAGGTGGTTCTATGCCATTTAAGTATAAACAGCAATATCGTTCATATGCCTATTACGGGCTTCGTCTACACACCTGCATTCAAACATCAAAATCAAAATTTCCAATGACTTTTTCCGATGACTTAGGCGATCTGCAAATTTGTTGACAGTAAATGGATAGTTGCACTATTTGCTTGGCATATTGCTCTGTTCTTTTGAAACCAAAGGTCGTTGACACGCAATTCATACAATTTGGGCCACAAAAAACCAGTTAACATATTGCGATAACGTTCCCCATTCACTGTAAGGGCATTTTCCTGTTTTCTTTCAAAGTAAAACGGTCCAATGATGCCACCAGCCCATTAACCACACCAAACAGACGGGACTCGTGTGAGATGCCGAACAGTGCGCACTGAAGAAGCTGTAGTCGCTGTACAGGAAAGCATTGAAGAAGAATCTAAATCAATCAATTCGTCGCCGTTCTCAGCAACTGGGGTTGTGTCCTTTCACTTTATAGAAGATTTTACGAACGGATCTTGGCTTAAAAGATTTCAAGATTCAACTTATGTAGGAATTAAAGCCAAACGACCATCGTATGCGCCGCCAATTCGGCGAATGGGCTGAAGTACAAATTGATATTGATGTTGAATTTCCATTCAAAATTTTGTTCTCCGATAAAACCCATTTTTGGTTGAATGGGTATACGTAAATAAGCAGAATTATCGCATATGGAGTGAGGATAATCCACAAGCTTTTGTCGAAACACCATTACATCCACAGAAAATTACTGTTTGGTGCGCTTTATGGACTAGCGGAGTTCAAAAACGATGATGGCCAGAATGTTACTGTCAATGGTGAGCGATATAGGGACATGAGCTGGCATTAATCTTGCTGACATGTGATTCCAACAGGATGGAGCCACATATCACACAGCGCGCGCTACAATTGATTTACTCAAAGAAACTTTTGATGAAAGAATAATTTCTCGTAATGGTCCAATTAATTGGCCACCAAGATCGTGTGATTTAACATCATTGGATTATTTTCTTTAGGGTTGAGAACCAGAGACAATTGAATACCTGGAAATCAACATTCGAAGAGTTATTTGCGAAATATTGCCGGAAATGCTGCGAAAATGTGAAAATTGGTGTTCCAAATTGCCGAAATCATATTTAAACATTAATGTCATAAAATTGTCTGTCCAATAAAGCCCGTTTCATTGATATTAAAAATATATTTCTTTGTTTTCTTATGATTTAAACTTATGTAACTCTATAAAAAACACCCTTTATAAGCAGGATGTAATAGGAATTCTTCATACTTTCGATGATAATAAGCATATCTCCGACCTTCTGTTAAGAGTGCTGTATTATGATACGAACCATCGTTCAAGCCAGTACAGACTAGCATGGAACCTTTAATCGTGCATCCTCGATTTGACTGGTAATGGCGTAGGGCCAGGAAGCATATAAGCATGGGAAAAACTTGCGAGAGCCATGGGTTGATGTATTTGTTTTGTAGAAATTTGTTAGAATGCTCTTTATATAGTACTGGTCCCTAGGACCCGGAGTGCCCATATACCGGCACTGCGTGGATTATTTATACTTCATTCAGCCAAATTGTGTTCAATATTAGTTTGAATCCGTTCAATTTAATATAAAACACGTTAAATTCGTATGTTAAAGTTGATTAAACAATTTTAAACGGGTGGATCTTGGATATTCAATTTACAGTATTTCTTGGAATTATCGTTTAATCTCTAATAAGCTGATGTTCAATCTTTAATTAGTTATTAAATTATTTTTCATATAATTAATCAAATTAAGTTAATTTTTGAGTGAAATCATTTAATTTATATTTTATTCCTTATTTCTTTCAATATAACAAAATATCGACTTTAAAAGTAAATCGTGAAGATTATTTAAATTTCAAAGTTCAAAATTTTATTTAATTAGAACAATTTATGTTCAATTCCCATTCAAATCTTTAAATCTATTTATTGTGTAAACAATTTAGTTGATTTATTACCATTTTATTCATTATGTTTTGTTTATTACCGTTATTTGTGTTTAATCTTCATTTTATTAAAGAATTTATCGCCTTCCATAAATTTATTGCATTTTAAATACCACACAGTATCTCGAATAAATGATGGTCATACCAAATAGATTGCACCGTATACACAAATCAAGGGAATTGAATAATTTTTGTAATATACTCGTAATCGTAAATAATGAGAAATATGTACGTATACATTCTTTTCCACTGTAGGTGCGGGAAAGCAGATGTTCACATACATATATGTAAATATTATGTTTTATGTAACATACAATTTAATTTAAAATCCAATTATTATTTGTTTAAACCTTTAACCAGCAACCAAATTGAAACAATTTAACATTGAAATTATTATTATTAAAAATCATTTAAGCCGAACAAAGTAAATAGATTTCCGTATTTCAAAATCATCAATATTCACGATAATTGATAAATTCCAAAACAATTAATGGTTAATAAATTAGAACCATGTAAGGTCTTCGATAATTTTTATGAAAACACATTTACATGTTATAGCTTAAAGAAGATCTAATCAATAAGAAGTAGAAGAAGACAATAGAACGGTGTGACCTTCACAATTACACGAAAGCACACGTAATAAAAAGAGGAAAAATTCTCAATAAATCATAAAAATCCATCAACGGTTGTGGTTTTATTTATTGTTAAAAGTTCAACCCATGTCACGACGATGACGATATTGATGATGATGATGAATTTGGTCTTTTTTTTTTCTTAATAAATCACGGATCTCCCTCGCGTTTCCATACATACGTATATACATCTAAACTAAGATAATCTGTATATACGAGTATATGCAAATTAATTTTGAAATTTTTTGGTTTATCCTGTAACGCGCGCGAATCTACAAAATCACGTAATTCAAATACCGCAGACAAAACGAAAAAAATTAACAAGTCTAATTTGGATTTTTTAAAATCTTAAGACGAAAGAGATTTAAAATGACTCAACGTTTAATACACCAAAAACAAAATCTATTGTTTGAAATTCACGATTTTTCGTTTCGATGTTTTCCATCTTCGCACCACATCTTTTGTATACATATAATATGTATGTATATCGTCTTATAATCTCAACACTAATTTTTCAGTTGTTGCACAGTTTTGTTCGGGTACGAGTATTACATTTCATTTCGTTTTTGGTATATGTACATACATATCTGTCCATTAACCTTTAAACATAATAATCCAATTCGAGAAATACAATGGCGCGAAATATAAATAAGAATGACTCGGTGGAATATTTATTATGACTGATGGAATAATAGAAGTATGATGTATACTCGTATTATGTATTATAAGAAAACTAACTTCTTGTTAGGGTGATCACGATTTTAGTATTTTTTTTTTCGGTAACGTTTTCGCTATTACTCAACACGCAGTTGTGCGCAGTCATATAGTTTTATGTGAAAAGTATGATGAAGTTCATGTGTTAGGTAATTTTTAATAGTGTTAAAATTTATGACTACATATATACAAAAATGTTGATTTCTAGAATGGTTGGGACGAATTTCTCATATATTTTTAGTATACACATTTTCAAGGACAAATTTGAATCTCTTAAAGCAATCAAAGAAAATTGTGTACACATGTATTTTATTTTTTGAGGTTTCTGTATATCGCCAAGACGCCAACTAGCATATCCAAATTTATTACGAACTTTCATCAGTTTCTATATATTATTGAATTTATCACATAAACATCTCCTTGATCCACGGTGTCATATTACTAGCATGATATGCCAGATTCGAGGTTTTGAGATCTACATATAGTAATGAAATATGTATAGCGTTACAAATGTTTTGATGAAAGGACAACTAATAGCTGGGTGTTGATGTTGAGCTAAATGGTATATTGATAAAGTATAAATTGGTGAATTGACTAATTGGTTCGCTAGTGTTTAGTTTGATTTGATCGTATTAAGTACTTGACGTTTGTATGTTATGGAGTAAGTACATTATTTAATTTTATCATTGGACAAATGCGTTGTTCAGTCATATAGTGTGAACGTATAACATGGATTGATTTATTTCCGTTCACTTTTATTTGCCATATTTTGTCTTTTATTTGATATAAATGATTTTACAAGCAATTGTTGATACTATAACTTTGCTGGTAGCTGGTAAATCGCCAACAACAAATATAACACTGCCTTCTGTACACTAAATTAGTGTAATATAACCCGCAAATTGGTGAATTTTGGTTAACCTTAAATTTCACTCTAGATAATTCTCAAGAACAGTGCAAGGTTTCGTTAGTAGAAGCTCTTTAATTATATATTAGATCATATAGTACCAAACTATTACACTATTAACTCTATTAAAGTGTACCCGGTTGTGGTACTTTTTTCTGGTTTATTTAGTTTTTGATGGTATTAATGAGGCCGATGTGGAGCAGCAGAAGCATTAGCTGTTCCTTCTTATCGCTTCTCTCGCTCAGCATTCATTACGTATTGCCTAATGGATGACCTCAAAAATGCTAGCCACATTAATATTTTTGTTGCCTCTCATAATAAGTATTATGTATCCTCTCTCTTGCTGTGAGATTTTCCCAATTCTCTCAAGGCGTGTCTCGGGTTATTTTCCCACTTTAGTAACGGTGACTTTTGATATTGAATTTGTATATTTTCTTGCATAAATTGTTGAATGGGTTGAAAAGCTAAATTGACTTTTTACGAAATATTGATATTAGAGGGAGCTTTTCACAAAATTTGTTTTAAATTGTCTGCTACTAGATCAAGATCTGATGGTGTTCTAATAGGAACACGCAATAAGATAAATATTGTTCGACTAGATTACTATATATCACTCCCAATTAGTTCGTTCATTTGACAGAAGTCTAGATGGTTGTGGTTTGAAGCTGTTGGTGCTTATCGTTATTATAACCCGAAAGTGATTGGATGAATCTAAATGATATAGCAATCTGTTGTGTATTCGTACGTGTAATTACTTTTATTGCAGAAGCCTATTAAATGGATTTTCTTTTTATCATTATATCAGGGGGCAAATATGAGTTGTGTCTCTATTGAATATGTTTAGTAACATGGTAATCAACCCACTCCCGCTATAGGAATTTATTAACCAGGTAATTTATTCACCAGGTAAGCTACTGTTTTATAATTAAGTGCTTTGGAGAAGAGTATAACCACGTACTCCACCCGGCAGATATTCGTTGCTTGAATGCGATCTTTGTCGTATTTAATTTTAACATAATTTGATTATTTTTAAAAGAAAATCAATTTAGTGATGTGTGTCTCTAATATTAACTTTATATCAATAATTGTGTTCGATGAGAAAAGAAACTCCTTTTTTGAGTATAATCATTTTAACGACTATCTGCATTAACGTGGTAATATTCTGCATCATTAGACGGGTTTTTCTACGTCACCATCCTTAAACTTTGCATCACTTTATAGTTAGCTTATTTAAAGTTAATCTCTTGTTGCTCCGTTCTTAGTTTTGCACGATGTACTCATACTTGATGAGTCGGTTAACTATTATTTAGTTAAATTGACGCCCTTGAGCTTGACTTCAAAACAATGTTGGACATTGCTATTGATGAAGATAGTTATCTATGACTTTATAGGAGGTTCAAAACTCATAGTTCATACATATTATTGTCTAAATTCACAAAACAAATTAAAGACACAAAATGCAACAATTATTCTTTAATTATAATTTTAATTTATTATAAAATTGACACATCAGAGGTAAAACAGTAATAAAAAAATAAAATGGGTACTAAATTAATGCTCGTTTGGTTGGTGCAGTTACAACTAATAGTTGAATGGATGCATATTTAACGATTTTTGTTTAGTTTTGCTGAGTTTACTTTTTAAAATTATCATATAAAAAATAAGCCACTAATATTCTCATTCCAGTCATTATTCACGATCGTAATCCGAAAAGATGATCTCGACTTTGTCTGCCTACCTACAATAGTTTTCTGCCTCCTTCAATTCATTTTCTATAATCTCTCTTCTAATATATTTTCTTCCAGCCATTCGACGCTATTTTGTTGCCAAATTAAGAAGGATAATATGGGCAAAAAACCGTCAGCTTTGAAATTCGAAACGGCCTCTCCTCTATCCTCCTTCGATCGCTTCTTTGTAAATGGTTTTCCAATAGGAAAGACACAATTGAAAAATTTAAAAAAAAAACACATAAAAAAAACACATAACCTAAAACACATAATATTCAGTGAGACCTAATTTTTTTTTTTATTTGAAAGGTAACATTATGCCATTATGCATGGAAAATAACACCATTCAAATGACCACCACGACTTCTCCGTACGTACTGCATTCTGTGAGCCCAATTGATCATCACTTTTTCACATAAATTTGGCTGTGTTTCATCAATCGCACGTTCAATGTTCAACTTGTGACTTAACATATCCCCAAAGAGAGAAATCACAAGGTGTTAAATCACACGACATGGGAGAATAATTAACTGGACTAAATCTTGAGATAATTTCATCACCAAATTTTGTTTTCAATAGACCGATTGTTAAGGTGGCTGTGTGGCAGGTGGCATTATCCTCCAGATTATTCTCAACAACAGCAGGAAAAAAAATCATTTAACATTGTTCTGTATCGTTCTCCATTGACTTTTACTCTTCAAAGAAATATCGACCAATCGCTCCACTAGCATGAGTGGCACACCACACAGTGACTTAATCTGGATGTAATGGTGTCTGAACAGTTTCATGTGGATTTTCTCATCACTCCAAATTCTGCAATTCTGCTTGTTTACATAACCATTTAACCAAAAATGAGCTTCATCACTCAATAAAAATGTTCGATAAACAATTTAACAATTGCTAAACGTTGATAAAGCGTGCATCTTTCCATGATTAAATGGTATAACTCCCTGAACACAAATGCCATTTATAACCATTTTAAATTTTATCATTATTGAAAAACCCCTTTATGTTTTCAACAAACCAATACACATCCCGATTCACTTTCAACATTACTCTCGGTTTTTAGTCTCCAAATTGTTTGGCTTTCTTTAATATGTTTTTAATGTTTTAATGCTTTTTCTCAGTTTTATGTTCGAAATCTCCCCGAGCTTCCATCATTGACTAATTCCTTAGTCAAAGATGCTTTTATTGATCCGCATTGATTCCCTTGAATTTTTTTGATCTAATCTTTTATTTTTAAACTAGTTGTAATTTTTAATTACATTTTAACTTTGTGAAATAGATTTGGGCGGTAATAGACCAAAATGTCACAGTAATGTCAAAGCTGCCGAAAAAGAAATAACAGCACATCTTCGGGGGACTTTGTATAGTACCCGAAAACTAGTCAAATGTGGTGCAGAATTCAATGCTCGTTCAATTTGAATCCAGATCTATAAATTGGTGCTACTGACTTCGGCATTGCCCGCCGTTTTGGTGATGAGCACCAGTTATTTTGGATTTTATTCATTGAATATGTCTGGACGTAATCGCAATTTTTGTTTGAGAATTAATTTCTCTAACTTTAGCCATGTGAATATGTGAGCCAAGAGCTTACAGCACGCCAGTTCATAATTTAGGCGTCTATTTCGTCATATTTGCTAATTTGGTCCTAATTAATATGAATGGTTTATTAATCTAAATAGATTTAATTAATTAGCTTAGCATACTACAGGTTTGGGCTCTATGCTTCTCTTTAATATTAAAAGAACATACAACTACAGATTGAAACTAATTTCGATACGACCTATACACATGTTGAACCTAATCATAGTATGCCTCAAAGGGACCCGAAAATTAGTTACACAAAATGAGTTTAACAAATTTCCTTATAAAAACGAGAATTTATCTCTGCTACATACATAAGTTATCATAAAGGTGTACTTATGACTCAGATGTGGATGCTCCCGTGGTAGTATTTATACTAATAACAAAATATAACTGGTTTTGTAAATTTAGATATCTTATCACATTCTGAAAATACTACCAGATGGAAGTTTACAACGTTAATAATTTTAAATTTTGACTCGGTTTTGAAAAATCAATGATTTTTAAAGTTTTTCGCGATGCAAGTTTTAAAATTTTAAAATTCGAAATATTGACGATAAAATTTAAAATTCGAAATGTTGAATTTTTAAAATTCGAATTGCTCATTTTTTGGATTTAAGAGCGTTATATTTTTCAAATCGAATTATAAAAAATTAAATAAAAATTTTGGAGCTTTAACAAATTTTCAAATTTTTCAAAAATTTATCAAAATTTATTTTAGAAAATTTTCCCAAACATAAAAATATTTAAAAAATTATCAAATTTAAAAAATCTGTTCTACGCTGAACATTTGCATCTTTCAATATTTATCAAAATTGTAGAATTTTAAAGGATACTTCAATTTTTATAACACTTGCATAATTCGATTATGTTTATGATTTAAAATTGAATGAAGTATAGTTAAATTTTAAATTTTTTATTTTTTTTATTTTAAGTTGGTTTCAAAACCAAACTTTTTTGCATGCGCCATTTTTATTAACAAGAATGCTATATGCGAAACCCAATATCTTGCCAAGTCTGTTGGTTGTGTTCATCGTTCATGTCAGTACAGACTAGCATAAAACCATATAATGTGCCAATTAAATCGAACGTATTGCCGTGCGTCCTCGATTTGGCTAAGGCAAGGAAGCAGAAAGCAAGCTGCAAAAGACTTGAGCGAGTTTTGGGCCACAAAACAAATTATAAAAAAAGGTTGTTAGGAGCTTTTTTATTTAATACTGACCCCATACTCGTATGCTACGTTTTAAGGTAATATTCTATATCAGAGCTTGCTATTAGTGTTCCTTCTGTGCAGAAGCATCATAAATTAGGGTTTTCACATTTTCTTTACGTTTAACTTGTGGAAAGCGACATAAACTAGTCTATCATTAAAAAATAGAGCAAGAAGGGTTGGAAGTTCCAACCATTTTCAAAGTTTAGCCTAGTGATTTATTCATAGGAATCAACATTTTTAAAGGACAGTGGCTCCGTCTGAGTATCACATGGATATCTCCTGTGATGTTGTCAACTCAACAATATTTCATGTTGTTTACCATAAGAACACAATAAAGCAGTTGATATCAACATTTAGGCGAATAAAAATAGGAACTCGATCATTTACTCGCTTTTCCAGAATTGTAAAACTTATGACCGTAAACATTGATAAAAGGTAATTTACACGATTCCTAAAGAAAGTTGTATCAATTTATTTATTCCCCCCCGTGTGTACGAAAATCCATGACTTTTCGGTACCTAAATTTTTCAATCCTTATACTCAATTCGTAATATCTGTAGTCTGTACTTATAATTTATTAAATAAACAAATCTGTCATAAAACTAAATCAAATTTCCTGGAAATTCTTCTTCTTCTTTTCTAACCATGCGAGACTTTTGATTTCTTAAATCAAATATAAAAATAAAAATAAAATTACACCGAAAATTGATATGTCCATTTATTTACAAATGTATAACTTGTCTTATTGTTACATGTTACTCGTCTACCTAACCTTAAAAGAAAAAAAAATAAGAAAAATCAGTAATGATTTATGATGAAGGAAAGGACGGGGACAAACAAAGGACAATAATCTGATTATGATTTTATTTTTTAACATTTCAACGACCAATGTATTCTCATATGTATTTGTAGTAACAAATTTTTTTGATTGCTCATGTAATTGGAGCTGGTTTTAATGTGCGTATATAGGTACATACAGCCAATAGATCTTTTATACATGTAACTTCTTAATTCGTACGCAACCCCCGAAACTGAATATGTATGTAATGTGTGCGTAGGTTTTTATTTGTTTTTGACCAGTTCGCACAAAACAAAAAGCTGGACGATAATTTTATCACTTTCCTAAAATCACATAAATTATGTTTAATGAACTGTAGCTAGTTTTATGTTATATACGGGGTGACCAATTAAATATGTATACAGTTCGAGATATTAAAGATGCTTGGTTATTATTTAATACAGGCACACCCTTATACCTTATAAGTGATTTTTATTTTATTTTAAAGAAACAATTGAAGGATATAAATATAAGATCTTTATAAAATATAATTTCCTTGTTTTCGCCTAACGCAAGTCCTATTTCGAAGGGTGAATTTTTGATTTTCATTTAAAATTTATTTTTTTTTATCACTTTGCTCTGTTTCCCGCAGCACATCGTTTATTTGAATTTAAATTTATAGTTTGTGTTGTATCACTTGGATCACACATAAGAAGATAGAAAATAATGAAAAATTTGTTTGAATTGAAGAACATAAGTTATTGATTAAAATTTGAATAATTGAATACAACATGGGATAGATTTATAGCGGTACAGAGGGATCGGTCGGGATGGGAAATTTAATAGGCTTGATTTATAGGTGAATGTTATAAAACAATTTGGCATTTATTCGTAACAGAGCAAGTGTGAAGTTTGTTTAATCCAAACTTGCGAGGGGAATTCTTATTTTTTTCCAGATTATTTAAAGTAGAAAGACGATCGGTTTTGAGAACTGTCTTTTTTCTATATGGCAGACCAAAATTAAAACTTTTTAAATTAAATTATTTTTTTTTTGTATTCCAACCCGAGTTGGAATCAAAAAATTATTAAATTTGTTAACTTCAACTTTAAGTAATCCTCCGTAAGTTTGGGGACTCGAAACTCAGAGAAATCTCATTTTAAAGGCTAAGGCTAGTCAATATAGCTTTTGAACAATTCTAATTTGTAAGGAACGCTATTTGTCTCATGAAAAAGGTTGTGTAAATTGTCCCATATAAACATATCTGCTTTAAGCCCTTATATTGCTTATATGTCATAGATTTTGTAAATTGAAAGGATGTTTTGATTTGATGGCAATCAGTTTTAATTTTAATATATATTTATTTTGTTCTTCTCACTCAAAGTGTCAATCAAGCATTTTACTGTTTTGATAAAAAAAAACTGACAGGAAGATATGTTTTAGTATTCTTATCTAATTTACATCTCCTAAATAAATACGTATGCTGCCCTTCGGAAGATATCGATGAAAGTAGACAAATTCATTTCCAAATATTGTTCTTCAAAATGTCTAAATGTTTGCTAAACTTTGCATGGCACGTTCCTCGTTCATCGACCAATTTTCGTCAAGACTAGCGGAGTTTTAGCAAATTTTAAAATTAAATTTTTCTGAAATTTTTGACTTCTGTTGTTTTCGATTTGATTTATAAATTCTGAAACGTTTATGAAAATTCTGAATCCCGAAACTTAACAAATTCCAACCTTTATTAAATTTAAATTTTGTTTGTATTAAAATTTTCCTTGGAACGCCGGTACCTTGCGTAATCGAACCCCGGCAGATGCGAAATGCTAATCTCATTATGACTGCCTGTAAATTAAGGCAGTAATAGCTACCAATGGACCGACTACTCCAGTCGCTCTGGAAACTGGAAAATTCAAATGACCAATCATCTATTAATTCGGATTTACCTTTGACAATCGTACCCGGTCCGAAGGTATATGTATATGTATCAAGGCATAGAAATACATAATAACAACGAATCCAGTGCTATGCACGTACGGATGGAAACACACAAAATATAAGAATTGGAAATGATAACACCAGCATATGGGAACGTCACCGACACGGGCCTTAGAGGTTATGTACCTTCTTCCGGTAGATATTTCTGGTAAGCAGATGGCGGCAAATATGGTTGCGCGGCTATCGGCTGTATCACAGTGGAAATGCCTTCAGACTTATGTACTCTACGATAAGTAGGTCGATAGGGAATGAACCGGCGACTCTCGACTATACCACTCCAAATTATTATTCAAGAAGGGCTTCCAGACCATTTGTCGTTCAACGGATGATTGAAAGAGCGGATCACTATCGAAATCAAACTTCAAGCTAGAAAGTAAAGTAGGAGCGGGGGTTTCCTGTGATAAACTGAACGTAAATATTTCCGTTCGTCTCCCTTACTACTGCAGTATGTAACAAAAGGAAGTGCTGGAGATCCTGACTTGCTTGAAACACAATGTGGAAAAGACAAGCTTAGGGAGGCCTATTGCAGCGCATACATTAGCGCTTGAGGAAAGGCAGTTGCCTTGGCGAATCAAAGGTGGACTAACACCTTTACTTGTAGCATAGCACATCAAGTTTGGGCAAAATTGGACTTGAAGCGCTCCAAAACTCACCAGGACGCAGCCTTTTCGGAGAACATGTGAGGAGGCTACGTCGTGAAGCAAATAACTTCTGCAAAAGCTATATGGATGAGGCGGAGAATGCGACTTTAGTTGACTTCCTATCACGTTCGGTATTAGCATATAGAAGGCATAAGCATATGAGTAGTTACACAATAGACAGTCTCCCGGACCTCACAAACTGTAAAGTGCGAGATATACTACGCTACAATAGTAGCTCTGATTGGTTCCACTAAAGGTAAAAGGGATCTAAGCTCCTGTGGTATCACCATGATCCATTGCCAGTCTAAGTGTGCCTTGGTAGCATATGGCTTCAATTTATGGATAAACAAGCACGAATGGAAAACGATTACTATGCCAACTAACTATTTATAGGTAAGGTTTCGCACAATGTTTTATACTAAAATATCACCAGATGGCGGGAACCAATTCCATCATTTACTTTATGTACAAGAAATTTGTCTCCTTCTTACAAGCTGTCAGAGACATCAAGAGGAGATATAGGGTCAAATCACAGCACCAAAACAAAAGTAGGAAACGCTCCAACTCAATATACCAAGCACTCATTCACAGAAA
Source organism: Tipula unca (assembly GCA_951394425.1). NCBI lineage: Eukaryota > Metazoa > Arthropoda > Insecta > Diptera > Tipulidae > Tipula > Tipula unca. The sequence goes on along the minus strand of OX596380.1, from coordinate 41,020,091 downwards.
AATGGGAACAAATGGAAGAAGTCTACGCCAAAACTAAGCGTGAAAACCATAGTGTTCCCATATCGAAAAAAATTGGGGAACAACATCATCTAAAGCTATAATTGTGTCAATTGAAAAATATCCCGAAAATTCAAAGAAAGCATGAAGGCACAAAGCAGCAAATAGAAACATGCGTACAGATAAGCTAAATAGAAGAAGTTAGAAGTGTCAATACAGAAGATGAAGAAAAATAAAGCCAATATGAAACATGGAAACACGTACCTAGAAGATTTCAAGATATTTGTGAATAAATTTTTAAGAAGGTTAATAAAATGCTCCTGGTCAAATACTATACCACAAATGAAGAACTTCTGTGGCAACCGAGACAAACTGACCTTGAGATAAAAATTGGAAAGCGCAATTAGAGATGGATCGAGCACAAGTTATTTTGAGTCTTCGAAAATGGAATTACTGGCATGATGCACACGTGAAAGTAATCGGTAGTTATTATATTTAGCAGGAAGCAATCGTATAATATTATATGAAGGATACTATTAGGATAACATGAAATTAATGCTGATTCATCATCATTTTAAAAAAAAAATTATATTTTGAACGACTCTAACGAATATAAAAATAAATTTTACGCGTTTTAGCTACACCGAAATATCTTCAAAAAGGTACATATTTGACCTATTAATTTACATTTTGCTTTGAAAACCATTGACCGTCTCATATAACAATTCATTATACTTTGTGAATAAACATAAAATATAAAAAAAAAGTCAATGACTTATCATAAAACGTGTATCTCACTCTCCAATCCAACGAAAACCCTTCATACCAACAACATAAACATATTTTTTTATGAATTTAATCAACAATAAATAAAAATACTTTCCAGAAATCGAATATATAAGAATAAATTCCCTGAACAATGGATGTAAAATCATTCTGTCGCCTAGATCTCTATATATAGCTGGTATTGTGTATCATCCATATCCATAATACTCTATATACCATACCTATTCAAATATTTTGATAAGGGTAGCTAACCAAAAAAAAAAAAAAATTGACGAGCGCCGAACAAAAAAAAATTATGTAAATTTCAAATTTCCAATGAAATATGAACATTGAAAATCAATTTTCATCTGTGTGCGAAGAAAAGTATTTAAGAATAAATCAACCTCTCATACATAAATACGAAGGATATAAATGATGGACGCGCAGTTTATAAATCAAGTGCACATACATAGCAAAGTGGGTGACACATATGTGGGGGAACCATCTATTGTACTTTCTTATCCTGTAAATAATAGGATGGATGTACTCGTATGTATATATATAGAGATTATGTAGCTTTTTATATCCCACCGCATATAATGTAGCAGATCATCCGCATCCCAATCAATCATCATTATATAATAACACGCGCAGCATCTTCAGTATATTTGCAACGAGTTATTTTCTATCAAGCTATCATGAAACTAAATTGTGAGTGTTTTGAATATAATTTTGGAAGTGTTTGTGTTGGTGGGTCTATGATGTTTGATGTATATTTAGATAATGTTTGTCTTTTTTTTTTTTTGGGAAACCAAAAATTAATTTTTGTAATGTAACCATGGCTGGGAATTTTGAATAAATCATTTTTAAGGTTTTTTTGATAATTTATTTATAATAAAATAGTTGGGAGATGATTATACAAACAATGGTGTATATATATGATAAAATATTTATTACAACAATTAAAATTCATTAGATTTCAATTTAATTATATAAAAATATACATTTCATAAGCATGCACACACAAAGCATAATTATTTGTTCAGTCATAAACTGGATTGTACATAATATGCAGACTGGGTGTGGGAAGAAATTTGTACAACAACAAAATAAATTATACAAAACTGTTTTCCCTTATCATTTTATATATTATGACTTCCATTGTTTTGTAGAAATGTTTGTTTCCTCAGCTTTTCCCATTTTTAATTTTTATACACAAAAAATGGATAAACTTTTAAAGTTATTTTATTATAAATTAAATGAGCAAGCAACATTAAAAAATTAGTTTTAAATTATGTTTATAAATGACTAATGGATTTTCTAGATGATGGGTATAAAACTATATATAGCAGAGCTTGAATTAACACGGTAGTGATCACTTTTGTAGGTATAATTAGGACTGCAGAAAGTGCAACTCAATGTTGGCTCAAACAGTTTGTCATCGCACTATAAATATAAGATATACAAATATTCTCTCGAAAATGAATTTCCCAAAAGCTGTCATTTTAAAGTGAGGGCATTTCTGAACTGTCAAAGTTTGAATTTCAGTATACTATGGGCGTGATAACTAAACTCTAGAAAATTTGATAAAATGGCAAAATTTAAATGAGTATACGTAAGCAAACCCAAGGCTTAGACAACCAAGCTACGAACGGAGAAATAGGGAAAATTTTGCGGTCCAAGGGCTGGTGGCATCATTGAGCCAGGAAAAACTGTATTTGGTCAAAGGGCTGCGTCTTTGTGCTATTTTAGTCGATGATTTATGGTCTGAATTCTAAGCTCGTATATATACTTGAGTGACCTTTATTTCCAACACTAGCGAAACGAAGGGGCTGTTGTTTAAGAAATTTGCTGGTCATTTGTTAATTTTACAAAATAGGGACAACAATTAGCCATCTAAGATTGTATAATTTTATTCCGTTTTCGTGAAAACCCCGCCTAATAATCTTCATCCAAATGATTAGGTCGAATTTCTTTTGGGAATTATATAGGTCACAATTCCAAACCATTTTTTCCCCGAATGTTTGGATAGTTGAATATGGGTTATATTTAAACTTTAAAATTCACCAAAGGCTCTTATGAAGCTTTAATTTCGTGCGATAAATTAATTTTTGAAAGCTCTAAAGCTTTGTGAGCGATTTCTTAAAAAATATATAAATGTTCTGTTAAATTACTATCGGTACTATCTCTTAGTTTAACCAGAGTCCATAGTTGTTAAAGCTTTAGAATTCAACCGGCATATGCAAGCCAAACTCCGATAATTAATCCCGTCTGAAAAATTTCAATGATTGATGTAAACCATATCATATAGTCATATAGTCTGATGGAAGTAAAATTCGGTACGAAAAATCGCCGTCTTTGTACAGTGATCCGCTTTAATTTCCTTAACAGTGATTGGTAGATCCTTCGGAATGTAGGCTACACGCTGAAAAAAGACTGCAAACCTTTAATTTCCATTAATAATTTTAACACCGGAAAACTTTTAAATCATTGCTTCCCTTAAAAGCTCTCAGAACAATTAATTAAAATATTTTGTTTACAAGTTTTTTGGGTGCTTGAAGTTTTAAAAGCATTAATATTCATCTCAAGCTTTTAAGAATCTTAAGCTTTGTAATAATTTAATGAAATAATTATAGATATGTATTATGAAAATTACGAATTGTGAGTAAATAATTTGACATATTAAAAGCTTAAATAGCGCATTTTTAAAACTTGGTAATGGTGTTTACGCAATACACATTTCAATCTCGAATAAAATTATCTTTATCATATCATATTAAATTTACAGATCTAAAGGAATTAACTTCTAAACTCTTTAATGATTAAAATATTTAGCACGAGAACCTTAGATCGAGCTTTTTTCAAAAAAGTGTTAACTATATACATAGTTTTATCGTGAAAGCTCCTGCAATAGTAAAATTTGTATTAGTAATTAACTTCAAATTGATGATCTGATTAAAGCTACTCTCCATTATGCTTTTCGACATTAGAGCTTTCAAATCAGTCTATCTTTTAAAAGCTCTTGGAATAATCGATTAAAAATTAAAAATTGGCGGATCACTCTAGCATTCAATGCCACAAACGGGCCCACGGTGCATTACATGGGCAAACTTACATATATGTACTTACATTAAAAACACCCAGCCGTGATTTTTGGTCACCAAGAATATTACCTCGAAGAATATTACTGCAAGTACGCTACTAACTGTGCCAACGAGGGTGGCTAATAATCGATTGGTTTAAGTTTCAACTTTCAACGCAAGCTTTTAAGAATTTATGCTCTCATTTCATCGCAAATGAATGCAAATATTTACATACATATTGTGAAAACTATAATATATGGATGCGTTATACGTGTGTACATAAGTTAAATCATCTAAAGGATTAAAAGCTTATAAAAACTTAGAAGTAGTTTTGTAATTTTAAGTTCATTTTTGTGAGCTGATTTTAAATATAAAAACTTACACTATTTTAGTTTCATTTGATTTTCGTTGTGGACTGTATTTGTTATTTCTTCTTAGTGTCATTAAATTATTCAGTATAGGTACATATGTATACATACTAGGTGAATTTTAATATAAACGGAATAGAGTTGTTTAAGTTTCCTAAAAACTAGTCCAATATTAAACGTAATTTTCGATTCAATTTTTTTAATGTATAGGTAAGCTTGCCTCTTCGGTTTTCATCGCTTCATAAGGTAGTAACCCTACTCATGCTCACTTCTTTCCCCGAGAAAATTATCGGCATCGTTATACCCGTAGGGCCCTCGCCTGATCAGTGTACCACCATGAGAATAGTTTTTCAAAAATGTTGTGCGGGTATCACTTAAGCATATGCCGCTCATATGTCTTGGGCAGGTTGGCAACATCTAATTAGTGTAGTCATAGAGAGTATTTTTCTTTGATATCTCAGTAGAGATCAAAACATGAAGTTTTTTAATATAGGAACAATTTTATCATCTGCCGCTCATATATATCACCAAAAGCATATGGAAGACTGATCCGAAATATACCTTCACCATCGACATTCATACAAATGTTCATGTTTACTTTTCAAAGTTGATAGTGCCGTTTATTCCGAATCACATATAAGTCTACATTAATTTAGTCACGTTATCTTAAGAGTGATGAGCCAAAATTCTTAATTCGTTGTATATAGATTGATTTTGATTTACACCGAGTGGTTTGCTTATGCGTCTGCAATCATCATAGCAGTGCAAAGTGTTGTTGAAATTTATAGTCGATTATAAAATTGATCTAATTTAATAATTCACCTGCATTATATCACTAATTTTGGATTACTTTTGTTTACATCGATATTCTGATCCCTCTTCAAAATATATACAAATAAAATTTGCTATCCTGCACCCAAATATGGAAGATTCTTTGATAATCAAAACAGATAAACCTTTGTTATATGTAAAAAAAAATCTACAAATTTGTGATTTAATCAAGACCTGCACCTTGCGGCATTTTCAACCCTCTTATAATCTGTATATAGACGACAATTTTTTTACGAATATAACACATACACTAATATCCATATTAAACAAGCAACCGGAAGTGAGTTATTAGTTTTGAAAGTAAACAACATTAGATTGGATACATACACGCATATATTCAAGACAAATAAATAACCACAATTTTATTGTGCTGCAATCAAAAATAAAAAATTTAAATACCATACTACGCACTAAACAAACTCGAAACGATCAACAAACGGCAAAAAAAAAGGGTTCAAACCCACCCGAGAGGGATGTTTATCAAGACAATTTCCTCATCATCATCATCGAGATTAAATTTTTATTTTTATTGCGTTATGTGTATATACGAAACTTTTCAGTCAGCTGGGGGTGTTTCCATATAAAACAACACATATATACCGAACAATATGTCATACTCATATGTGTTGTGTGTGTGTATATAAAACCACAAACTGTCCACCTACTAGAGTTTTTAATTAAATATTAAAAATTTTATAAATATTTATTTTAAAATTTTTCTATATATTTTAAGAATATTTTGAGGTGTGACGTACGAGTACATACATCGATTGGTTTTGTGTCCAACCAAAATAAAATGGTGTCTAACCCAAAATATATATATAGCTAACACAACTTATTGATAATTTTGGTCTCATTTAACTTTAGTATTATCAAAATTCTCACCACTATGCGAATTAAAATAATTAAACATAAATATTTTTTCAATTAAAAATCTAAAAATCATTTAATGCCTTCAAGATAATTTTCTATATAATTGTACATACATATATCGGAAAGGAGTTATATATGTATGTATGTATATGTATATAGATAGGGATGAAAAGTTGCCCCAAGATACGAAACTAAAAATGAAATCGGAAGAAAATTAAATGGGGGCAACAATAAAAGTAAATAAAAAGTTCAACGAAAATTGGTTGAGTGTGAAAATTTAATTTTCGGTTTGATAATTACAGTATGATTATAATTGTGTATTGATTTTAATGGTTACAAAATTTACTGGACCAATTACGCTGTGTGTGTATATATATTAGAAGATGGATATATAGAATTTTTTGTAAGGGAAGTTAATTTAATTCTATTTTCGTAATTTTTATGGGGTTTTTGTTAAAAAAAATTAAATTAAATTTTAATTATAATTATAATTAAAATTAAAATTTATTCTAAAAATATGTTTTCGATTTCTTCATCTTTAACGTATAGTCACTGTAAAAGAACATTGGCACATTCTAGTGTTTTTAGTTAAACTGTCACAAAGTTCAATGGACTTCCGATTGTTCAGAGCTGAACGTCCACAACTTGTTTAGGAATATCCTCTCCATTAAACGGCCTCATTTCAGTAGTTTGTTCCCGATTTTATTTAAATGGGTTGCTCTGTGGACGGATCCCTATGTTCTCATTTTAACTTCTTCGTTTATTGTAATGTGTTTATAGCACATAATAACAAAGAACATCATTTTCTCACCATTTTTCAACATGGTTGAAGGGAAGTTTATAGAAATAAGTTTTCAAGGCCTGGCCGATTTACTTAGGAATTTGCCCCAACTTTCCTTGATTTCTTCTGAAACTCATTCAAATGTTCTCCACTATTGAAAATCAAAAATTTTATGCTCAGCCGGCATTTAAGATAACTTTATAAATTTGATTATAAATTTTCACGTAAAATGAAACAAAATTCGACTAAAGTCCCCAGATTCCAAATTTTCAAAATCTAAAATTCACACGTAAAATTTCAAATTCGATAAATATTGAAAGATTTATAATTATCTAAATTAAAATTAAAATTTAAAATTCTGAATTATATAAGTAAATATTTATAACAAAAATAAAAATTTGACTCTCAGAAGACTTTTTAAATTTAAATAATTCAATTAAAATTCAGAATCCGTATTACTAAAAATTATAAAATTCGGTAAACTTCAACAAAATTTAAAATTTGAAAAATTTAACATTCAATAATCGATTTACTACAGAACATTTTGATAATTGCAAATACTCAAAATTTTCAGTTCAAGATTAGATTGAAGATTTAAAATATTTAAAAATATTCGAATTACGAGAATAAACGAATCGAAATTTAGAACTGAAAACTAAGTTTTAAAAATTTAATAAATTTAATAGACACTCGTCTAAATTTAATAGTCAATCGTAATTCCATATTTGGAATTTAAAAATTTGGTAAGTTTTCGAAGTTTAGAATTAAGAATTTAAAAATGAAAATTTACGGAATTTAAGAACAAGAATTAATTTATAAGTTATCAGCGAATTTGACATTTTAAAATTTTATTTATTACAAATTTTAGAGTTAAGAGTTTTAAAAATTTTGAAAGTCCAAGAATTGAAGAACTGCATATTTAAGAATTCTGAAGCTATATGATTTAAAATAATGAAACATTATAATTCTGCACGATTGAATTAATCAAAACTTAAAGTTTATAAAATTGTTAACAAAACAAAATACGAGATTTTATGTTAAATTTTATTGTAGTTTGGCCGTTTTTAGAAATAGCAATAATTAATTTACAAATGTGTGTCCGATTTAATGTATTTTAATCATAATAAAACATTTGAAAACTTTTGCGATGTTTTTAAATATTATAAGGTAATTTTCACATAATTTCAAAATTTCCAAATATGAAAATCAGTATTGTCATTTTAAACCTCAAAAAGCGCTCGAGAATATTTAAATAAATATCAATTAAAAATAAAATTATCAAATATTCTTAAACTTTACGTTAGTCGAATAGTTAAATATAGCCCATTTATAACTGTATATAGCATATGCTTTTGCACTTTGAAACTGGCTGAATCGAAATTTTTGAAATACGATAATTGAACATTTTCAAAGCATATACAATTTAATTTAAAACATACAACATTCCATAAATATTTTCGAAGCCAAATAATCAAAATTTAAAATTCTGAATTATATAAGTAAATAATATTATAAAAATCAAAAATTGACTCTCGAAAGATTTAAAATAACATCAATATTCAGAATTTGATAATTTAACATTCATTCTTAAATTATCCTACAGGAAAATTTGACAACCCCTAAATATCCTTCAAAAATTCAAAAATATTCGAATTTCAGGAATAAATGAGTCGAAAATGTATAACTGTAAAATTCGTTTTAAAAACTTAATAATTCGATAAAAATTTTAAAACTGTAATGTAATTTAAAAAACTTAATTGTAAGTAAACATTCGAACGAAATTCGAGTTTTAAAAATTTATAAATTCGAATTAAAATTTGCAGAATTTTCATTATAAATTTAATATTTAAAAATTATTTAAAAATGTAATTCAATTAGAATTTATAAAAATAAAATTTATGTTTTTCAATGTTTAAATTTCAAAATTCGGAAATCTTTTAAATAAATAATTGAAAAATAAAAATTATTGAAATTTAAGGAATATTACTTTATAATTTATTTGAGAATTTGGCGATATGACTTACAAAATTCCAACACTTTAATGTAAATTTGTCAGGACTTTACAATTTGCAGAAATTTGTTATAGAACATTCCATTTTTTTAGTATCATTCCACACGCAATATGAATATATATAATTATTAATTTTGATTAATTATTAATTTTGATTTTATATTTGGTCACTATATTTAATAAATACGTATTTTATAAAATAATAATAAACACTTTTGTTTAAATAACACATGACTGTATGTATAATCTTGCCAAAATTAGTGTATAGTCATAAAAATCCAAAATGTTCAAAGTTCAATCATAACTCGCATTGAAATTTTAAATTTATTAATAAGTTGAATAAAAAGACACCTGACTTTCTAAATTAAAATTTCTAAAATTCGAGCTAAAATTCTAAATTATGTATAAATTTCAATTAATGCGTGGAAATTTAGAATTGTAATATTCCATCAAGAAAAATATAAATATAGGACAATATTCGAAACATTAAAAATTGGAATAATTAGAAGAAAAAAAATAGATCGAAAACAATAAACTGACTGCACCGAAATTTTTGAAATAAGATAATTGAAAATGTTCAAATCATACAAAATTTAAGTTATAACATCCAACATTCGATTGGCACTGATGACACCAAAATTAACAAAATTTAAATTTAAATTTAAAATTCTGAATTATTCAGAATTAGAAGAATTAAAAAAATTAACACAATACATACCGAAAAATATTGAAATTTTGAAAATAAATTAGTCGAAAATTTAGAACTGTAATTTTTAAAACTGAATTGAAACAAAACTTCGAGTTTTAAAAATGTTTAAATTTGAATCACAAATTTTTATTGAATTTTGACAATTTTCGAAATATAATTAGCACAACAGCATATTAATTTTAAATTTGTTATTTAAATATGATTTCAAAATGTTATTCAAGTCGAATTTGGTATTAATTTTTAACTTATTTTCGAATTTAACATTTTTAAATATTAAAATATTATAAATTTTATACATAGTTCCAATTTGAAAGAGTATTGGAATTTAAAGAACCTCAGTTTTATGAATTATTAAGCTATGTAATTTAAGATATTAGACTTTATAAATACAGAATTAAAGGATTAAAAAAATTGAAAAATTTACACAAAATTTAATTTGCGACACATGACTCAAAAACAAAACCTTCAGAATTTCTTAAATAGAAAGGTCAAACTACATACAAGTCTGTATTAAATTTGATATAGCAAGATTACAAAATTTTGCACAGTTGAATAAATCGAAAATTCAAATTTTTAAAGTTGTTAACATAAAAGTCGAGATTTTTGTTTAATTTTATTGCCACTTGGCTATTTTACAGAAAATTGTAAATTTTCAAAATTCCAAGAATTGAATTGCAAGATAATTTGTTATTTGTATTCATCAACTTTACCTTAATATATGTAAGCTGCAATATCATTCAAGTTGTTAAATGTAGTCCATTTTTACCGGTGTATTATGGCCTATGCTCTTGTATATTTTAATCGACCCAGCTTACAGGAATGCCTTGTGCACTATTTCATCTCACTCTGCATCCTGTGCATGGTGTTTCAACTTATACCGTGCGTGTGAATCGAACAAACACAGTTAAAAAGCATTAAAAATTAATAATTTGACAGCAAAACCAAACATTTTTTATTTATTCACCACAAATAAAAATACAAAATTAAACGCGTAGAGACCGTCTATAAATGATGACAACTGATGTTTAAAAAAACATAGCCTCCTATTTTTGTGACGCGAAACGAAAAAATCTCAAAAAACAGTGGAAAAACTAAACGCAATATGAAAATATTTTATTTTTGTTTTATATTTCGTCATTACTGCTTTTGTTTAACGCAATACATTTTGTCTGGTTTTCATTAAATATATATAGCAAAATTAACTATTGTAGCTAGAAATAGTATTTCACCTCGATAATTTTTTTTCGCGTAATTTTTAAATAAATATATTCTTACCTTATTCAATACGACCTAGCCTACGCACGTGACTCGCCATCAACTTTATTACATTATGATGATTTGTAGTCCAAACCTGGCATCAAGAAAATTGATAACTAATTTTAAATTGCTTAAACCATCAAAACTATAATTTGAAGTTTTGAACTATTGAATTTTGACCTTCAATTTGGCGTCTGCCGCTCGTTTTACACGAAAAATTATTGAGGCTTCGTCTGATCAAGCTACATAAGTTGGTAGATGGTCCATACAGTAAATGTTGTTATCACTACCACATAGAGTCTCGGAATTTGTATAATTATATGTTTGTAGAACTACCAGTAAAAACTAGCAAGACTAAGTAATCTCTTTAAATCATTTACAACCAAATCTGGGATGTAAATAAAATAATAGTAAATAAAAAAAATCCCACAACAATTACCATTTTATATTTTCAATTAATGTTTAATTATTTGTAAATAAGCAGTTTTAATTTACATTTGTATATATAGTTAGGGGGAATGCCGTATATTACAACTATAATAAATTTTAATTATTATTTACATATTCTTAATTCGTATGTAAATATTTTTTGTGGTACATACATACATATATGCTGCAGATTAATGATGTTTGTGGTAATATCCGAGTATATAGTATACGATATGAGTGAATGTGCGAAATTTACCAACAAAAAAAAATTAAAATCAATTAAATTTAAAATAATAAAAATTCTTATCTAATTATTCATCATTAAATAATTTCATTCAAAATTATTTTGGGATTTTATTGTTCCAGCGCACGTATAATACGTATGATATGTACTTATATGTAAAGTATTTGATAGGTCGAGTGAAATTATTTTTAAAACAATTAGGCGAATACATATTTAGTATGTACATGTACATATATGCTAAATAAATAGCATAACTAAACTTTTTGTATGCATGAATATGTGTATATACTCGGTATAACGAGATGAACAGCTCAAGTGTTTATGTTTTATAATGATTTTTTGTGCCCATCAAAAAGCTTACGATTTTTTTTTGTCCACTTGAAAATGAATGAACAAACAGAAGCGCGCGGGTGAAGTCGAAAATTTTTTGAATTCTCTAAATATTTTGATGATTTAATTTATTACTTTTTAAGTGTTTAAAAACTTTTGAGTATTCAATGGGGAATTTATGTATATAAATGGCAAACTCATTGCTTAAATGTATGTACATTTAATATAAATGAATCGGAATTGACGTAATTATATTATAGAGGGTAGCATTAAATATTTTATTACTTTTCAATAGAAAAATGTGTAATATATTTTCACAGGCTCGGTTTACATTCTGGGCCTGCTATTTCATCTATAGTTGCCACGATATTCGCCAATAAGTAGCTAAGAATATTGTAGAGGGTGATAACTGACCACCAGTTTCACAAATTTATCAAAAAAAAATCTGGCTTATCGTTATATGAGAAATTAAAAAAATACGAACTAAATATTTTCTTGTAATTATAAAAACACTAAAAAACTAAACAATTGAGAAAGATATTAAAAATTAAAAAATTATTTACAGCATGTTTTAAAAAATGTTTACTTTTTATTTTCAATATAGGGTTTAATGCGTCTCTGGCTTTTTCTGTAAGTCAGAGACGCATTAAACCCTGTATTGAAAATAATAACCGATGATGCCATAAAAAACCTGGTGTTCCACCTATTCTGCCCAACCAATTTTTGAAGAGTTTTTAATTTATTTTGTCGCAATTTGGTAGTATCAATAAAAGTGCAATATTTAGCATAAGAAATCTCTTTACCATTGGAAAAAAGTTAAAGCTCTTGCAAAAAAGATAAATCTTGCAATCTGGCAGCACTGAAGCCAATACTCTCAATTTTACACCAAAAATTGTTGACTAGAATTTTAGAGGAGCGGAGCTTTCAGATATTTTTATATTTATTAGGATTTTCTGAGGATATCCATTCTAAGTCTAGTCGCTTTACTGTTAGAAATTTTTTATAACTTGGGATTTAATAAGCCAGTATTTCGAAGCTAAAAAATATGTAACTTTATAAAGGAAATTTTAAAATTAGGGTTTTTGAGGCAAGCTTTCAGATATTTTTATAATTATTCGGATTTTTTGAGGATATTCATTCTGAGGCAAGTCCTTTTTTCGAGCTAGAAATTTTTTATGACTTGGAATTTAATGAGTCATCATTTCGAAGCTAAAAATATGTGACTTTAGAAAGGAAATTTAAAAATTAGCGTTTTTGAGGCAAGGAGCTTTAAAATAATTCTTCAGATTTTTGGAAGATATCCATTCTGAGGTTAATCGCTTTGGAATACTTTGGAAATGTAAAAATTTCTAGGTTCACAAAATACGAGACTTTAGAATGAAGTTTTAGAATTAGGATTTTTGAGGTAAGTAGGTTTCAGATATTTTTATACTTATACAAATTTTTGGGGGATATCCATTCTGAGGCTAGTCACTTTGGCGTTACACGCTTTTTATAACTTGGAATTTAAAGCGAAAAAATTTAGAGTTTCAAAAATATGAGACTTTAGAATGAAAATTTTACGATTTGGATTTTTGAGGCCCGGAGCTTTCACATATTTTTATAATTATTAGGATTTTTTGAGGATATCCATTCCGAGGCTAGTCGCTTTGGGATTAGACATTTTTGATAACTAGAAATTTCGAATTTATAAATATGAGACTTTGTTTTTAACGGACATTTTAAAATTAGGATTTTGAGGCAATGAGCTGTTTGAAAAATTTTTACTTATTCGGATTTTTTATAAGAATTTTTTATTAAAAAATTTTTATAACTTGAAATTAAAATCCTAAAAAGGTCGTGGCTAATAATGTGAGACTTAAGAATGGAAATTTGAAAATTAGGATCTGAACCGTTTTAATTATGACTTACAGATTTTGAGAAATATTAAATTACTAGTAAGTTTGTATGAACATATGAATTTAGAAACAGGAATTTTGAGGGAAGAAATTGGACGAGTCGAAAATTAAATTATGAGTCCCTTAACTAACTAGAGTTGCATTATTTTGATTAATTTGCAGATTTTTATCGTGCTCAACCTGATGAAGTACTAAGTACTAGCTCTTTCAGTTCGTTTCTTATTCTTAGTGGAACCCCCAAATAAGGTATATACGTATATACGTACATACTAACATATATGTTGATAAAATGGTATGATGTTCCGGCGTTTCATTTCCATTCTCTCCCGTTATACGCCAAAGTTTGATAAAACTATTTTCATCCATAAATAAATTTTTCCAGACTCAGTGTTTTCAACGAATTTGGGTAAATTTGGGAACTTCAACTCGAAATAATTCAAACACTTAAAAATATTATTAGTTTTGGTTATCACATTACATCTGCCATGTTTTACTTGACTTTTTATATTTAGATAGTTGTTTAAATAAAACTAATCTTTAAAACAAACCCCGGGAAATAAAAAAAAATCCCGGGAAACGGGAAATAGAAAACCAACAAAATTCCCGGGAATACCTGCCCGAGAATTCCCAGCAGTGACTCTCTACGTTCAACGACACGTATATCGTATTGAAGAATAGGGGCTCTGGATATCTTCACAGTTTAATTTATTTCATAGGAATCCAGAAATAAACCCGATTTAGCTAAAATAGGTTAGCTAAACTCACTCAAATCGTAGCAAAACTTTCTCAGTCATAATATTTTTAATTTTCAAATTCTTCACAACACAATTTTATCGGTAAAATTGAAGAAAGAGTATGTATTTTCTAGTGCTTTTTCTAAACATAAAAATATCAAACGGAAACATTATTTAAAAATCGCTAATTTTTGAAATTAGCCCACGCAACCAACGCATAATGTCTAAATGAAAAAACGTACCGTTTTCGGTACTGGACTCTGTAATGCGCCTCAAACCTTATGCCGTTTGATACACAGAGTGATCCCACACCATTTGCATGACCTAGTTTTCGTATATCTCGATGATCTTCTCATTATAACCTCCACATTTTTAGGAGCATCTGTCTCTTCTAGCCGATGTAGCATCTCGGTTAATAGCGGCGGGGCGGGTCTCACCATTAATGTGCAAAAGAGTAAATTTTTACTGAGAGAAATTGATTATCTTGGTTATGTGGTGGGTGGGGGCACTCTGCGACCCAACCCGGAGAAGATAAGAGCCATTGCAGAGTATCCAGTGCCAAAAATGATACGTCAGGTGAGGTGGTTTTTAGGTCTGAGCATTCTCAAATCGCATTCGAAAATTTAAAACGACCGCTTACAACGGCCCCTGTGAAAAAATTGTGTTTTCTGTAAATTATTAGTTACTAAACTTTTTGTAAAAAATTAAATACCAACCCTACATACACTCCGGTAAGAGCAGAATAAATCCACTAAAGGAAAACATGGGAATTCCCGGTTTTCATCTCTTTTGGATTTTTTCGCCATTTTGTTTTCTATACTGAAAGTTTCATTTCATCATTTATCAAATGACTTAAAATTGGTTTTCTAGTTGGCTTTGGACTTATTTAGTTTTTCATTAAGATATGGCAAAAAATACTCATTTTTATTGTTACACGTTAATAAATCCAGTTGATTTTCCTTTTTTGTTTCGTGTTTTTAAAAAAATGGAGAAAAATAAAAGCTTAAGCAAGGTGGAAAAATGTTGCTTACCACGACAAAGACATCCTGAGCAAAGTAACACTGTTGTGCTAAATTATTGTTTCAAAATTAAAACCGATAAATAAGTATCCCTGCTCTGTCTGCCCGTAGATGTCTGTGTACAAACCGTTCATTGCACAATTTTTTTTTGTGTAAATCATCAACGAGTCTTTTACCTATAAATTAAATTTAAATTATAAAGACGTACCAATTAATATATAACGTGATTCTCAGAATTTACTATTTAAAATCAACAATTCGATTAACTGAACTACACAGCCAAGGTGACCCAAAAGTTAAATTTAATTCCCAGTGCTGACATTATACAAAATAGATTATAATCTTTAGTATCAAATATACCAGTAGCTATAATGTTGTTAATCCACGTGGTACTGGGGATGTTAAAATATGTATACACAAGAAATATTCACCCTATTAAGATTATTATTTTCATTTCTAATTTAAAACCAACATCATCGCATACATTTATTTATATCCTTTTACATATTTAGTTTAATTCACAAAAAAGCAAATAAAAATTAAATAAAAAAATTTATTTTGGAATTTTAAATATTTCATAACTCAATTTTTATTTTTAATCAAAAAAATTTTGTTTTTAATTTTAAAAGAATTTATACATTATTTTAAATACATAAGTTGGTTTTCAAGTTTTATACGTATATATACGAGTACATATATACGACTCGTATAACAATCATCCGTTTTTAAATCTCAAGTGAGCGACTATATATAGCAAATAAATTGACTTATGGAACGAAAACTTTCCACTTTATATCTCCAATAATTTTTGTTATATATAGGGATGATATACGAGTGTATACATATTCCCAATGGAGTGTGAGGTAGTTTATGTACTGCGATTTTTAAATTATTAAACTAATTATTACCGAATTTTAATAAGTTTTTAAAATTATATTGGTTCAAGACGTTTTCCAGAATATCCCCTAACAATTATGGATTAGTGTGTATACCCTTAATTAAATAGCTTTTATATTGGTACCATCACTATGCTTGTATTGTACATATGTATCTGTAGACTCTTCACACACGAGAGATTTAATTTAGCTTATTTCAAAAGATTCCACATACCTACAATCGACTCTATATAGGGGTTGGCTTACTCGTGCACAAGGAAAAAAATTGATGACTGGACTTCTACGTGATAAATTACACAAATACGAATTTTCAATTTTCTATTGTTAAATATATTTGAATTCCGATGTAATAAGGATGGGGTTATTTATACGAGATAAATTCAACCCTTGAAAATTCAATTTTCAATAATCTAGTCTATGTGTATAGAATGGGATACATACATTTACATACATACACATAGTTATTGTTATCATTTAGAAAATATTATTAATTAAATTGTTTTTACATAATGATAACACAATTGTAATGCTATAATGGTTTTATTATCGCAATTATTGTTGATTTTATTTGGTTATTGGTGCACACAAATCAGTAGATTATTTGTAATTTTGGGAATAAAATAAATTTGCATAAATTTAATTTCCGCATATAAAATCGATTTGGTTGATGTTTACATTTACTACAGATTTATTAGTATATATGGTATTGTATATGCATACAACATAAATGCGTGAAGTGACCTGATAAGCGCGTTCGTGGCTAGGAACTGAAACCTCAATCTTTCAACTCTAGATGGAATACTTAAAACAATAAAGTGTAAAGAAGATTTATGGTGGTTGAGCCGTTACGGGTGCTTTGGTCCAACTTTAGGTTGATAATTCGTAACACTAATTCACTTATGGAACTTTTCGGACGTTATCTGACTCCAACAATAACAAGACCAATAACTCAAAGCACGGTTGATTTTTCAAATATAATTTTATTATTTCTTTAAATTTAATTTAATTTTTATAATGTTGATACTTTGACGGTCACTTAAATTCAGTTCTAGAATAATATTTTATTTGGTATGTATAACTTAACAAGAAACTCGCATAATGAAAATGCATTATCACTCCAAAAATGAGCATTGTGAGCATGCAACTAATGAATGCGTCCTAACAGGTTTAATATACTTATATAGGAATTCTCATTGCGCCAATATTATTTACGAGATACAATATAGTTACAAATACATACTATTGGTCTGTTTACATAAATATATTATGTCGAGTCCGTGAAATGCCTGCCATTTAATTCTAAACGTTTTCTCATCGTCTTTCAAAATTAATGTGAACTGCCCCCAATTCAGTTTCTGAAATATTATTTCTGAAAATTACTTTAATTTTTTGCTTCGTATCTTCTAAATATCTGGGAATCGTGCAGGAAAAGAAAAGTAGTTATATCTGGGAATCGTGCAGGAAAAGAAAAGTAGTATTACCTCTTCCGATCTATTTATACGGAATAAATTAAATCTAACTGTTCCCGAGAAGCTCTTCCAAAATGATGAATTGCACCATCCAAATGCAGCCACATTTCTTGTCTTTCTCGCAAATGCCTTCCAATAATTTGGAGAAAGTTAAAAATACAACAAATTTTTCGATCGAAAATGTTTCATCAAAGAAATATGGTCCTATTAGGCAAGAACCAAATATTCCAGCCCAAATATTTACCTCTACCGATGTTGGTTATCAACATCTAATGTTGATTCACGTCATTCCAATAATGAAAGTCATGCCTCCGTCACTTTCAAATGTTGCTTCGTCTGTCCACAGAACATGTGGAACGTTCTCATTTACTGATAAGTCCTGTAGCAATGCGATATATGGTATGCATTAAACTTGTTTTCTCTCAAAGCGCGACAAACAGTTGTTTGAGATATTAATCTATCTCGCGTGAAATTCGAGTTGGTGTGTGTGGGTCCTGTGATACTGCATCAGCACATCTGCAACAATTTCCTCTTGATTCTCACGGTGTCTTGTTGGAACTATAGTTCCGGTAGTGTGGAGCTTATTTGCTAAACGATCTAATAGCCCCTCGTTCATTTTCCGACACTCGCCATATACCATGATCATCAAGAAGGACCACCCGAAATATCGTTAAAAATCAATTTGGAAGTTGAAATGGAAATTTTAAACAGAGCGCAAGAAGTTTATTAAATAGAAGTTTGTGATGAATAGAATCAAAGGCTTAGACGAGATTTAATTGGATTTTTACCGACTACCGCGAAAGCTTTAGAAAAACAAACAAACGGCGAAGACTTCACTTTGAAAGTATCAGTTCTCATCGGAACACAATTATCAAAAACGTTGTTGGCTAAAAGATATTTGAGAATTGTCAACATTTGGATTAAAATTTTCAATAATTTGCGAAAATGTCTAAATTTTCTTAATTCACTATTTTTAATTGACAACAATTTTACTTCAAAAACAGGTTGAGTGCTGCTAAACTGAATTTTTCCAAATTTTACGATAAACTGTAGTCACATGTTCAAGAAAATTCAATTTTTTTTTCATCTAGTACTCGATTTAAATTCATCAATGCTATAAATTTTGTTTTTTATTTGCTTAAGTCAGTTGCGAACATGGTGTTGACCAAAGAGTATAAGGGATTGCCATTTTTAATCTTTTCCAACGAAAATGTATATTTTTTTGTGATACACAAAAATAGTGTCATGTGTAAAAGTTTTAATATTTGATACGGAATTTCAGAACAAGTGACTAATTAAAAAAATGTATCACAATCGATGAAACATGATTCCGTCTAACAAATGCGAACAATTGTCAAAGGAGAGAGGTATTCGATCACATTCTAAGTACATATTAGATTGTTTTTTAAACTGACTTGAAAAATTAAAAGATTACAATAAAAATTTTGTATTTTCTTTATTATAGACACAAGTATGTAGATACAAATAAGTATATACTGGTATTAGGTAATAAAATTTCGAAATATTTACAACAAATTTTCAAAATGATCACCATTAACCGTTACGCATTTCACGAATTGCGAACTTTTGCGAAAACACTTCTGTCCCGTTTGATTTCGTTACATGCTTCATATATTCTAGTAATTAACATTTCTTTATCTATGGGATAGATGAAGAATATAGGTGAGATTGTACATTTCTTGCAAAATGTGGTGGAGCACCATCATGCATAAACCATGTGGTTCATCGTAAATTTATCAATGGAACTTCTTCCAATCGTTCTTCAAATTATTTTTTTTTTTAAATTTAAATATTTCAGACCATCTAATCTGTCTGGAAGTATGATCGGTCCTAGTAATTCATCTCCAATAATACCACATCATACATTTGCTGTGAATTTATGTTTGGTATCGGTTTACAACTTTTAAATGGGGATTGCTTGATGACCACAAATGCATATATTTCTTTATACATCGGTCCCAAGTAAATGTAGCTTATCAGTGAAAACAATCTTCTTCGAAAATCAAAAATCTTGGGTTTGTTGCTCGATTACCCATTCACAAAAAAAAATTCTTAATTTTTTATCACTTTCCAAAATGTCTTGAACAGTTTGACAATGATAAGGATGGAGATTTTCTTTTTCAATTTGTCTGTGCACTAGAGACTTTGCAATTCCGGTTTTTGCTGCAATTTTCCGTACGCTAGTCGTGGGATTGTTATAAACTCCACGCAGCATTCTTTCAGTATTATGGTGTGATATTAATGTACGTCCTGGTAGATCTCTTCGATTACTTATAAAAGAACCGTTCTCCCGCAAATTCCTGTCTGCATTAACAAAAGTGTTAATTGAGGGCAATCTACGATTAGGGTATCGACCTATATATACGTTGAGCAATCGTCCGAGCTCCATTAGCTTCATACAAAATGCATACCATATCCACATATTCAATAGAGGTATAAAGATTCATTAACTAATTCCCTTAAAAGACTAATTTATATTCAATTATTTTATGAAATAAAACCATTTTGTTAACAGGTAACGTTGATTATTTTATAATCTACGGTAAATATTTGTAAATAATTCGTTTAATTCAAGTTTATTTTATACCAACATACTTGTGTCTAATAAAGAAAATTCAACATTTTTGTTGTAATCTTTTAATTTTTTTAGATAACATAATATTGCAAATATAAGAAATAGTTAGCTTTTGTGAACGCTAAGAGTCCAAATTACGAGTTTTCATCAAAAAATATGTACTGTCGTAAGGTAATTGTTAAAGATAAATGGTACAGTAACAAAAATGTTTCTTAAAAAAATTTCAATTCTAAAAGTTTTTTTTAAATTTGAAATACTTTTTAGTTAAATATTCATACCTTGTTTAAACATTTTTTTTTTATCAGCATTTTATTGATATGAGCACTGAGAACAACAAATGGTATTTCTCTAGTTATTAATTTATTTTTAATACAAGGTGCTACGTTGGAAAGCTCCTTTTCAAACGTCTATAACTTGATAGGAGGGCTTTACAGTGCAAAGTGGTAGAAGTAAATAACAATTCCTCCGCAGTCTTCTATAATTCCGCACCCAACGATTATTCACACTTGCGAGTTATATCATTATGCAACGTCTTCCTACTTTTTACGTATTATATAATATCCCGTGTTACATATATCCTTAATTTGAAGGGTTAACAACATCCATTAAAAAATTTATTTTTTAATTATAACCCAACGACATTTCGTATATATTGTTTATAATTTAATCCATCCCGCACAACAGTAACAATAACACAAAAATACGTCAATTTCGTTTAGATATACATATATACATTTCATTGCCCCTTCACAAAAATACAAGAAAAACTCGACAAGTTTTTCATAACTCTCTGCGCGAATAGCTTCTAGCTACTATATTCCCTCGAGACATACATGAAAATTTAATTAATTTGTGTTTTAAAACTTAAATGTTTGTAATTTATTTTTGGTAAAATTTTTATTTTATTTTTTTATTTCAGATATCTGTCTGTGATGATTATAGCCTGCCAGTTGATTTTGTAAAAAAAAGACCGTCCAGTTTTGATCCTTGTTTGGCCGAACGTATACCGGATAATTGGGCATCACCTAGTCCATTATCTGAACATGTAAGTATAATATAGATATAAATGTACATATAAGTAATCTATTTACATATTTAAATATGGGATAGGTATTTTGATTTATGTGCATTGTGATAAGAAATTTAATAAATCAAAAATGTCCTCTCTGTTGCATATGTTGTATAAATATATGGTATCGTGTCGTGTCTTTTTGTATTAATTTCTGTAAACGAATTAATGAATGGTGCGCGCGTATAGTTGTATACTAATCCTGGCCGTATATATTTAACCATAAAAGCCATTGAAAAGGATTAATCTATATATATTTACGATATCGTAAAAATGCATTTCAATTCAACATAATACATAACAATATACATAAGTCTAATAAATATAATTTAAATTTTAGAAGGGTGGCTCGCACTCTCCTTTTATTGCATATATATATATATATATATATATATATATATATATATATATATATATATATATATATATATATATATATATATATATATATATATATATATATATATAATATTATATATATATATATAATATTATATATATATATATATATATATATATATATATATATATATATACATAATATACGAGTACAATACAGATCAGTCTGAAGAGTTCGTATTTACAACATGAGTATTAAAAGAGGGACCAAATATTATGTTGCTTAGCCAACACCATCCATTCATCCATTTCTCTCTATATATATAGAGCGAATATTTACATATAGCTTAAGGGTTTGATTTATTTTTGTTTATTATGAGCTAAACTCGCACCCCCGTTCATATGTATATAGATAAATTATGTACTGTCTATATTAATTCGCCAAAGCATCGCAAGAATTTCAAGTATGTATATGGATTTTAATAATAACAAAATATAAAGTTTAAAAACGAAAATATTTTTCCAACTTTTTATTAATTAATTTATCATGCTAATTGACCGTTTAGATATAGAAGGATACCAACCAACCAACCATCAAAGTTCTATAAAATAAAATAAAAAACGATGATTTTGTAATATTTTTTTTATCGGCATTTATTCATTAACAAGTGGCTGTCATTAACACAACCCTCTTAAATCATTTGAATGTTGGCATATAATCGGATTGATGATATATACATAAACCCGCATATATACATACATAAAAGCACAACATTCTTTTTCGGATTTTCGCGTGCACAAGCAAAATATTATTTGTGCAGATAAAGCAACAATCCAACAACACTGAAATATAAAAAAAAATGTTCTTGTCCGTCCATCATCAATCGAATTTATACAATACGGTACGTATATATGTATGTATATACGATTATCAACCAAACTAGATTTTTTGCATTGCAAAAGCATAATAGTTTATATATATGTACTTGTAAATGATTCTTTTTGATGAATCCAATTATATGAACAGTTCGTGAATGGATATATGTATATATGTAAACATATAATACTGACATCATTCAAAGCATAAAAAGCGGTTTTATAAAAGCTTTTAATTGAATATATATGTTATTTATGTTTTTAATTTGATTGCGCTCACTATACCTGTGGAAGTGGAAATTATTCATGTCAAAAGCTTTTCAAGTACTCAATCCAAGGAAAATTATAATTATCAGTTTTAATTATGGCGCAACGTATATTATATAGCTATGAGAGTTCTATCGGAAAAACACGGGTTAATTTGAATGGAGGTCCCAAAAATTGAAAATCCGCCATCGTGAATTTGTTTTCAATATGTTTTCGAAAGAAGGGAGCACAGTTGCTGCTACTGAATTGGAGTCATTTACGAAACGATTTGCGCGCTACAGCTTTAGCAAGCGGAGATAAATGTGTCTACAATGTGTAGAAAATCATGTCTTCAGACACATTGCAGAAACATCAAAAACACGCTATATGTCTATAATGTAAATAAAGACCTGCCATTTGTAGGCAATGTGTCAACAATGGGTCAAAGAATTTATTCACAGGATAGCTTATAGGATGCTGTCGCACAAAAACTGTTTGCCCTAACGAGAGTTTCCTTTGGCGAGTTCTTAAATTGTAACGGTTAGCATAACTTATGTAAGCACGTTTTAGATTGTTTGTGATTTCACAATGGATTATTGCTAGCCTATCAGATACATACGTCCAATCAAACTGATTCTCAGAAACTATTTCCAGCTCCCACCAGTAACTTGTACTTACTTCCATGTGAGATTTGATAATACCCGGGTACATTAAAAAATGAGGAGAGTACCTACTTGATTGGTGAACTGATTTTCTCAAAGTACTACTGATTTGCGAAAGATAGACAACCCGAAACTATTGTGTTTTCCTCTAACGTATACTGTTTCCCATAATGCGCTTGCTTGAGGCGAGTAATAAACAGTTGTTACGTACCTAATCTCGTATGCTTCAACTAATTCTTAAAATTCTTTGACTACCTGCACACCATTATCAGAATGGATTGATTCTGGGAGATTAAAGAGCGGAAATAGTACGATACTTAAGGCCACAATTTTGTTCTGGGATATGGTCCCAAAAGATCTATGCGTACATTTGTTTGCCATTACCTTTTGAATATCTATAGCAGTGCCCTAATGGAGGAACTAGCCATAGATTGGGCAATTGATTACCCAATCGTAAACCTCCGCTAACATTCGTGGCCAATAATATAAACGCGTTAATCGTTGCTGGTGGGCAATGTTCCCTGGTTATAAGCTGTGGTCTTACTTCACTCGGTTTTCATAATTTCCAATTAGATATATCCGTTAGAGCTTCGTTGTCGCGAGGCTCCAGTCGTATAAATAGCTGTTTTGAATGTATACGCAAATATTCTGATACAGCTCTAGATCTGTTTCTACTTTATTTCGAATTTCATTATAATTCCGGTATCAATCAAAAACAATGCAAATTCATATCTGCAGCGAATTCTCCTACGGTATCACAATAAACACGTAATAAAATGCTCGCAACCACATTTTCACTCCCTTTTTGATGAACGATATTGAAATTGTATCCTTGACTCCTTGTAGCTTTAAACATCAATGAGCTAATCTACTGCTAAGATCTTTTTGTGACATTAGCCACTGGAGGCCTATAATTAGAGTAAATTGATAACCTTCAACATAAGCCCGAAAATTTTTATTACTTACTATTGCTGCAAGAAATTCTAACTCCTTCAATAATAACTCTGTGCAGCAATTAATTTCTGAGACATGAATGTGTTTCGTTTCCGTCGATGTCTAATAGATATAATTCACCTCCTATTCCCTGCGTACTTGCATCGCATGTTATAAGGGACGGCTTTTTAAAGTCTGGATTATGCAGAATTGACGCTTTGCATAGTATAATTTTAAGCTTTTCCAGCGCCATCTGTTCTTCTACATTCCATTTAAATGTTATACCTTTACGAAGATTTGTAATTAAAGATTATTGCAGTTAAGGATAATATCCATGTTTTTGTGCACTTATATCACTGAGTATTGATTTTATTTGAAAAAATAAACGAGAATTTTCTTTTCTTTTTGTGATATTTTTATTTAAAATAATGTTTTAATTTTATTTTAAAGAACTAGTTTCGAGCTTCGCTCTTCGTCAACTTTTAAAATATTCTAAAAAAATTAGTAACGAAACGTCTGTACTATCCATAGCCATTCCTGATAGTATTCGCATATACTTCGTGGTTTTTGGCGTAGGAAAATTCTTAATAGCTTCTACTTTTGATGGATCGGTTTTAAGGCCTCGTTACCCAATTACATATCCCAGGTATTGTGTTTATTTTAAAGTGAATTTGCTTTTTTCAATGTTGATTGTCAAGCCTGCTGCAGTTAAATGTAACTGTTTGCCACCCTCGTTGGCACAGTAAGTAGCGTCCTTGCTTTGTTATTCGAGGGTCTCGGGTTCGATTCCCGCTGGTGACCAAAAATCATGGCTGGGTGTTTTTAATGTGTAAGTATGTGTTTGTCTGGGTATTGCACCGTGGGTCCATTAGTGGCATTGAGTGCTGGAGTAATCCACCCAATAAAATAAAAAATAAAAATAAAAAACATGTTCATGCTTTCTTCAAAATGCAGATTTAATAAGTAAATCGTCCACAGGTAAACGGTGATTTCGTAATTGATGGTATCCGTGTCACGCTGTCACACATGGTTTAGGGTGCATCACACCATCCAAACGGTTTGACACAAAATTGGTAGAGCGGGCGACTGAACGGAACTAAACGTTGTAATTTCTCGCGATGTTTTTGTTAAAGGGATTTGCCAGAAAGCATCTTTTAGGTCGAGACTGGTATAATTATTCTGATCTATTACAGCCGGCTAATCAATCTATCTATAATGAGTAAGGAATATACATCCTTCTTTGTTACTAGATTGATCGTTCCAGAGTCTAACCAGAGCCACACTTTGCCGTTTTTTCTTTCGGCCTGTGCTCTCTTCTATAACAGCTAGTGAAATTATTTTGTCCAATTCTTCGCTTATTACATCTAGGAAATTGGGTGAGCCGGAGTAGTGTCTTTGTTTGATAGGTACTGCCTCACCGACATTTATTACGTGTTCTGAAATGGTCATTCTTCAAAATCCTTTTAATGATAGAGGAAACAAGTTAGTCACGTCTTGCAACTGCTTGCTTTGCACTTCAGTTAATTCATGCTGTTCAGTTGAACATGTGATTGGTTTTTCTGTCTCGTTAATCTTCTGAAGCAATGTTAAATTGTCTCCAAGAATCTACTCCCCAATAAATTTCTAGTCATAATACCGAATTTGCTGTACCATCGGCTGCGTTTGTATACACACGTTCTTAACTTTCTTATGGATACGCTGAGAGAATTAACTAAATTTTCACAGTTTTTCCCCAAAATGCTTATACTGACTCCACTGTCCCGCAACCCAAATTTCACTGTATTCCCAATCATTTTTTTGGTGTCGCGGAACAGAGTCTTGATATTTTCTTATAGTGCTCAAATTGAATCCATTCATTCCGATCATACTTAAAATCTTTGCTAATCATATTAAATAATTTATTCAACCAACCGTACAATATTTCTGAACAGCTGAGGCGTAGACGTCAAGATCGTTAATCTCCAATATTTTGAAACTCGACCAATTAAATCAAACTTTAGATTTCCATATTTAAAATTTGAAATGTGATTGATAATTTTTGGAATATACAAAATTTAACATGTTAACACAACCAAATTGTTTAATGGAAATTATAAGAATTCAATAATTTGAAACTGAAAATAATTTAGAAATTATGAAAAATTAGTGTTTCGTGAATATTGAATTTTTAACAACTATACGAAATTCGAAAATTCGTCCTACAGTACTCTTTAAAAAAACATTTTATTAATTAGAGACTTCACTCCGATGTGTCGATCATAATGGATGATTTGTTAAATATGTTGGTTTCATTACGAAAGTTTACCGCAATAACATAAATACCTTGTCATGATTGAGCGTTTCATACCCTTATTGATAAAAATAATTTACTATCAATATGTTCGGTTCTATACCGCACAGAATGACATGTTGTATTGTAAACTATATATACATGAAAGTAGACTATAATAACATAATATATGTACATGCAAATAATTAGGGTCACATGTAGATTATAGATAACTGAAATATTAGACCATTATACCCATCACATATATATATATATATATATATATATATATATATATATATATATATATATATATATATATATATATATATATATATATATATATATATATATATATATATATATATATTAGTGACTGTATATGCTGTAAATTAATTAATCTGTCTCAAAATATCTGTATCAATATATCACAAAAAAATGTATACACATTTAATATGCATAACTTGTAGTCTAAATAAATTTCGTTTTTATTTTAAAATTTAAAATAAAATTAATTACAAAAAAATGTGTGTATATCAGGTATCCTATATTTTCCCTACCATTTTCCGTGTGTCGTATATATATTGGGGCTACCTTTCGAATATTAATTATTTGTGTTATTTGATCTATAAATTTCCATATTTTGAACCAATATGATGACCTCCCATAAATATTATATACACGGTATGTACCTACTTGCAGGAGCATAAAAAATTGCAAAGCATATACATACATTAAAAAATTGAACGGTTTTTCCCGATGGTATAAATATGATACCTAACCCAGTTCAGGATGAACTGGTTGATGAATTTAATAAATTTCAAATAATAATTTTACTCGTCTATTTATATTATATGAAATTTAATATCAAGGAAATTAATATCATATTTCATGATATTAAAACAACAAATCCTCCTCCCACCCCCAATGCATATATACATACATACTTACAATTTCCCGACAAAATATTGTTATTTTGTTTGAAATTGAAACAAAATGCGAACACACAATATGTATATATTGATTGATTAGAGAAAATATAGTAGAAAAAGGTGAAGAAAATTGATAAATCCTCTCATATTATTTTTTTATTTTTTTTTTGTATCTCAATTTTGACTTGCTGCTCTTGTCATAATATAATGATAAATGATTTATTCGTGACTAAATTATTATTTCCATCATTAATAAAACATAAAAAAATATAAAAATATTTTTTTCTATTTTTAGGTAACATTTCTTGAACAATTAGCAACAGTACAACAACAACAGCAACAATCAAAAGACATACCAAATTCGAGTACAACTATTGGATTACAAACAACAGCAAATCACGGTACACAAGCAACAACAGCCCAACCGCAGCTAACGAATTTAACACCAATTAAACTAGTTGAAGGATATTCGGATCCAAAGGATACAAAAACAAAAGTAAAACATCGTCGACGTTTGTCGAAGGATACGAGTAATTTGAGCCGAAGCACTGAGAAATCGTTAACGAAACGGGAATATTCGCATTTGTATAGTTCTGGTAGGTGTACAATATTTTATGAAACGTTTATACCCGAATGAGTGTCATACAAGGAATACATGGCGTAGTATTCAACTTACTCTAGTTTCGATAGTTGCTTTCTAAATATTTTAAATATACGTAGAACTAGTTTTTAAATTTAAATATTAGCGTTAATATTGAAACTTTAAATTTATTATAGTTACTATATGGTATTAAGAAATTTCCAAAATTTTAAAGTGATACAATAAAAAAAAATCAATATGGATTTCCAGAAATTTGAATTCTAAAGTTTACAAAAATACGTACATAATAATACAGTGTTTAAAGGCCATTACTGGCCCTCTACTGCGTCAATAATCTGGCTCCAACGGTTTCGATCCTGGGCTTGGTCTTCATACTGTCCTGAACAACCTGAAGAAGCCAAGTCATTCTCTACACCGTGGAGCCATCGTCGCCTGCAACGACCTCTGCGCCTACCATGTGTTGGCTCTCCTTTCAGAGATCGATGTACAATTCGTTCCGGATCAGCACGCAGAACGTGACCGAGCCAGCGTACTCGCTGAGATCTTATTTCATGCACAATATCGGGGATCTTCATCAGATCTCTGATCTCGATATTGTACAGAGCTCGGTATGTGCCATCTATTTCGCATTTTGGGCCGTAAATCACACGCATGACTCTTCTCTCTCTCAAATGTAAGGAGCCATCTCTCGTACTCATCCGTCAATGCGTGATCAACGGCACTTGATAGGTGTTTAGATTTTAGCAGTGGCCTTAGAGGATACAAAGCTCGGCTGCCAGCTGCCAGCCGCACTTTAATATCCTCACCCACACTTCTATCGTGAGTGATAAGAGATCAGAAGTATTTGAACCTCCTTACTCCTTCAAATGTGTGTAGTGGCCACTACTAAAATCTGGTGTGCCATTGTCCCAATAACCTGAGATCATGTATTTCGTTTTGGGCTCATTGATCTGAAGTCCAACTGAAGCTGAAAACTCTACAAGCGGATTAAGTATTTCCTTCACTCCGTTGCTATTCAGTCCAATCACGCATATGTCATCTGCATATGGAAGCACCTGATTGGACTGGCGATATAAGATGTTGCGCTGAGGTGTCTCAGTTTTACGAAAGGTGTACTCCAACATGAGATTGAAGAGTATCGGGGATAGAGCATCTCCCTGCCGAATACCCGAGCTAACTGCAAAAATTCTTGATAGGCTGTTCTCAACTTTGACACAGCATTGAGACTGTGTCACTGTCATTCTACACAATCGTACCATTTTTGTGGCATACCTAGATATTCCAGAGCAGACCATAAACTCTCTCGATTGATCGAGTCATATGCCTGCTGGAAATCTAAGAATACCTGATGTACGGAGATGGAAGTCTCATAATATTTATAGATAGAATCATGCGCAGCGAAAATACCTGAACACTGACTGATCGATTCAGACGAAATCCTCCTTTATCTTCACCAACCAGGCCCTTCACTAGAGGGGCGGTTCTATCCAATATAATGTAGGGCAGTAACTTATATGCTGTACAAAGGAGAGCTATACCGCGATAATTCGCACACTTCAAGCGGTCTCCCTCCTTGAATATGGGGCATATCGCTGCCACTTTCCATTCATCAGGCGTTATTTCGGTTCGCCATACTAATCGAATAAAGTCAAAAAGATAGTTCCACAAAGTATCCCCTCCGAATATCAAGAGCTCCGAATTAATGCAGTCCACTCCAGGTTCCTCAATTCAAATCTCCGCAGTCTGTATTTGAGGTGAATCAACTACAGTCTGTGACGCATGATGAACAACCAAGCAGGTCGGTAAGGTGACCATTCCATGCGCCGAGTACTGCGTCGATGTTGATATAGAGGTTTCCATTCCGGTCCCAAATGGCAGTTGATGCAGGCTTGAAAGTAGTAATTCCTTTAAAGAAATTACGTGAACTGCGCTCATTGCTGAGTTGTTGTACTTTCAGAAACTCGGCCTTCCACCATTCTCGTTTTTTCCGTTTACAAATCCGCTTAGCTGCCCTCCTAGTACGAGTAGCCTAGTTTTTCCTCGCGATTGTGAAACGTTGTTGCACTTCACTATGTGCTATATTTTGTTGCTCAACTGCAAGACGACATTCGTCATCAAAACAACCGTACATACTAAAATTTTATCAAACGTTACAAATGTTATGTCATGAAACCTGCCAAATGTCAATTGTCTCATGAAAATTTAATTCAAACGCAGGATACAAAAACGATTTTTCAGCTCTCGATTACGATCGGTGATTAAATTAAAAACCCAGTGATGAATGTGAAAAAACCCAGTGAAACATGTCACCACAGGCTGACATGGTACTATGCAGCCCATTAGTTAAGCGGCCTCTAGTAAATATTAAAGCCGAACTATATGAAAAATAACAATTTTGAATTACAAAATTTAAGAAAAAATATTTTGTAATTGGGAGGTCCGGAATTAATTATTTTCAAACGCCAAATGTCTTAAACAAATACACGTCAAAGATTTATATTTTTTCCAGTTCTGTTTTGAAATTTTACCCGATCTAAGATTTTGTGAAAAGGATTCAACGCAAATCTGACTCTTCCGAAACGAAAGTTAAAATTTCGAAACTTGGTACGATATTTAATACGAATTTCGATTTTAAATTTCCGATTTTCGCAAATTGCCAAATTATATAGTTCCATTTTTGGATCAAAAATAAATAAAACTCAGAAAATGTTATTGTTATTTATATAAGTGGTTCTGAAAGTGAAATTTAACCAAATTTTATGTCGTAAAAATTCATAACAAAAATATTTATTTGGATTATTTTATTTTCATCTCTTATTGAAAAAAATATATCTAAAATGCCATCCCTAATTTAAAATCGGATAATTTATTTTCTGTAATGCTGTCAAGAGTCAAGATAATTAATCTTATACTGTTCAAATACACAACCCACCGAGAGTATAACATTTTTTTTTATACCCCGATTCATCATTTTATTCTAAAAATACAATCTGAATTTTGGAAATTATTTATTGGCTTAACGGTTTCAAAAAGCACTTTAGCAACTGGAAAGACTACCAGTGTGACAATTTTAAAAGATATGCTAGCGGAAAGTGGATTGAATTAAGAGGATTTAGTATAAATGGTTGTGAATTCTATTGATTGTTCGATTATGCAGTTAAAACTATGATCATGGTTCCAGTCTTTATCGTACACATTTACTTACTTATTCCAAATATAATATTAAATAAATATCAAACGGGCTGAGGAATGATGTGTCTTTAAAAAATGTACTACTCACACAAAGGAGGATACAATATATCTCACATAAAATGTAGAAGGTACTAACGATTTTTATCTTCAATAAATAGATATTCTACTTTTTGATTTAAACCTCCACTATTGTTATGACATTTATTTTTGTTTGTTTTATTATACATAAATTAGAGATGATAAACTGTACCGGGATCCACGGAACCGGCACATATGTACATTACTACACCTAGGTACACTTGGTTGGTATTTTCGTTTCGTAATACATACTACATAGGGCCCGAGAACTGAGTATGTCATCGTATTGTATCGATTACTAATCTACCCTTTTTTAGTGTAGAGCACTAAAAAATAGACCAAAAAGTAAGAAACCGGATTATTCAAGAGGACTTTCACTAAATCACAAAATTGTGTCTTATCTGCAGAACTGCAAAAATTTTAATGTATAAATTGCGGTTGAAGAGAAAAATAGATTTCTATGTGTATTTTAATTTTACATTAAGCTGCTATAGAAGTTATAGTCTTCCCGTTATAGTTATAGTCTTCCCGTGTGTTATTTTTTGATAGAGTTGTGCGTATGACGTCACATGATAGTGATTAACAAGCATTTATTGGCGTGCATCACACCTGATATCTTGGATGGAATAATTTTAGTAAGGGAACCTTGCACCTTCGTCCGCTTTAGGATTAAAACTTTGGAAAATTTATAGTAATCCATTAAAAGTGGCTGAAAATTGATAAACCAGGTAATTCAATAACAAATGCAATAAGCAGTATTAAACAGTATAGAATTTAAGTTTATGGTATTGTGATATGAACAGTTGGGACACAAAATTTAGAGTCTGATCAAATCATAGTTTCCTCTATTTTTGGAAACTATATTTTGAATTCAAAGAATTTAGAATCAAGAACTTTTCTAATTTCTAATTTGGAATATATGTATTTACAGTGAAGGTTAAATTGTCAATTCAAAATTTATAAAAGGTTTTAAAGAAAAGTTTTAAATTTACAAATTTCCATTTTAAATCTCGGAAATTTTAAAATTTCCAATTTACAAATTTTAGAAGTTTCTTGAATATGAAATTTTTAATTGATATTAAAATAAAAATTAATTATTAGGTTTTCAAAAGAGGTTTACAAAACTGTGGAAAAATAGGAATTTCGAAATAAAATGAATAGTTTTGACACAAACAATTCAGAGTCTCAGATCTTAGGCTCTTCTAATCTTCTAGATTAGAAGATCAACAGCAGAAATCAACAGCAGGAAATTATTAAATTTCGAATCTGGAAACTTGTAAATTATTAAATTTCGAATCTGTACCTCGATTTTGTTGCCTTTTTGAGACTATGAGACTATATTGTTGTTGTGTGTTGTCATTTTTTGTATGTGTATTTGTTTTGAGAGTGTATAAAAATCGGTATAAAAAAAAAAATAATACAAACATTTTTGGTGCTTACACTCCGTTTTCTCCTGCTATTGCGACGGAGAATTGACGTTTATGTCATTAGTATAGAACATAAATTATTATGTTTACTTATGTCGTTTTCGTTTGAACATAAAAACTTACACGAAAACCGTTCGTTTGAAATAAAAAAAATTGCCTGACAGCTAAATTTTTTGCACTCAATTTTGTGCAATTTTGTCTACTCTGGTTTTTTCGACCGAGTTACCCCTATTTTACACCAATACTATAATTTTATCTGTCACTGTGCTGTCATTTTGACTTTTGTGAACAAAACCGTCTATCTATAAATGGTTTTGTTTGTGAATATTCATTTTTTTTTCAGAAAACACAAATATAAATGAGGGTAAATCGGTTTCTTGTTCGATTGACGCACAAAATCAGTGTACTCGGCCAATGAGGGGAAAAAACTCAAACGAAAACGACATTATTATCCTATTATGAAATTTTTGCATCCGAAAGCTTTTGAATTTTTGTCAAAATAAAATATAAACAAATTGAACAGCGCATGCGCAGAAATACACACATACTCACTAACATTACTATTTTCCGGTAATTTTTACTCTCCTAGTCCCATAGTCTCAAAAAGGCAATAAAATCGAGGTACTGGAAACTTGTAAATAAATAATCCACTTTATGAACGAAGAGGTCAAATCAAGCAAAAAATATTGCTTTTACATGACAATGCACCAGTTCATAAAGCGAATGTTGCGCAACAAGCCTTACGAGATTGCAAATTCAATAAAATACCGCATCCACTTTACAGTCCAGATCCCAAGTGAATATGTCCCATTTACAAATTTGAAGAAAAAATTAGGGGGCTAAGATTTTCAAACGACAGTGAGCTAATGTCCGCTGTATAGAAGAATATTTTGAAGAATAAAAGAAATCATTTTATTTTGATGGTTTGTACAAACTATTTGATAGGTGTAATAAGTGCATGTTGAAAAAAATGTACCGTTATTTCATATACATTTACCGAACTTATTGAACTTCCCTAGTAGTTCTGAACCTTACCTTGGTTAGCAGAACAATTTCAACAGAAAAAAAAAGTCAACTATTTGGCTCCAACGGTTTCGATCCTGAGCATGGTCTTCATACAGCCCTAGACAATCTGAAGAGACCTCTGCGCCTACCATATGGTGGCTCTCCTTTCAGAGATCGCTGTACAATTAGTTCCGGATCAGCACGCGCCAGCTTACTCGTTGAGATCTTATTTCATTCACAATATCGGGGATCTTCATCAGATCTCTGATCCCGATATTGTACAGAGCTCGGTATGAACCATGTACTTTGCGTTTAGAGATTTTGTGTTTTCTTCTCTCAAATGTAAGGAGCCATCTCTCGTACTCATCCGTCAGCGCCCAACTTTCACATCCAAATATAACAACATAAAGCTTCAGCTTCACAGCACTTGATAGGTGTTTAGATTTTAGCAGTGGCCTTAGAGGATACAAACAATCCTGCCAGCTACCAGGCACACTTTAATATCCTCACCCACATTGTTATCGTGAGTGATAAGAAAGCCCAAGTATTTGAACCTCCTCACTCCCTCAAATGTGTAGTGGCAACTACCAAAATCGGTTGTGCCATTGTCCCTATAAGAGATCATGTATGAGTCCAACAGAAGCTGAAACCTCTAAATGAGGATCAAGTATCTCCTTCATTCCGTTGGTATTCAGTCCAATCACGCACATGTCATCTGCACCTGATGATGGACTGCGATTTAAGATGTTGTGCTGAGGTGTTTCTGTTTTACGAAAGATGTACTCCAACATGAGATTGAAGAGTATCGGAGACAGAGCATCTCCATGCCGAACACCTGAGTTAAATGCAAAAATTGATATATCGATAGCCTGTTCTCAACTTTAACACAGCATTGAGACTGCGTACCATTTGTTGGCATTCCTATAGGTATTCCAGGGCAGACCACAAACTCTCTCGGTTGATCGAGTCAAGATGTCTCATAATATTTAGATAGAATCATCCGCAGCGAAAAGACCTGATCAGTGACATCGATTCGGACGAAATCCTTCTTGATAGTCACCAACAAAGCCCTGCGCTAGAGCGGTGATTCTATGAAATATAATGTAGCACAGTAACTTGTATGCTGTGCAAACAAGATCTCCGAATAAATGCAGTCCACTCCCAGGTGAGCGGTTTCGTTTCAATCTCTGCATGGCCTTAGTAAATTCCTCACGGGATGGATCCTCAGTGCAAAGTCTTCTCTTCAGTCCGTATTAGAAGTGGCTCATTAACAGTCTGTGATGCATGATGAACACCAAGCAGATCGGTAAAGTTTCTACTCCATGCGTCAAGTACTGCGTTGATATGGACACAAAGGTTTCCATCCCGGCCCCGAATGGCGGTTGACGCCGGCCTGAAAGTATGGTGCAATCCAGTAATTTATTTAAAGAAATTGCTAATTGCGCTCATTGCTTAGTGGTTGTACTTCCAGAACCTAGGCCTTCCACCATTCTCAAGAGCAGCGTTATTTTCCTCACGATTGTGAGAGGTTGTTGCACTTCATTATGGGCTATATTTTGTTCTTATTCAATCATTCTTGGGTCTGACTTTCAGTATACCTATACAATTTGTTGAGTAGCACTGACAACCGAAGTTTTCAGTACCTCCCAGACAGAGTTCACGCAGTCAGACTGGCAATTAGCTTCCTCAAAGTTGTCGCTGACAAGATCATGATATCGTTTCTTTTGATCTTCATTTATCAGACCTTCACAGTTGAAACGTTCCATGCGTTTCGCTGTATTTCCAGACTTGTACGAAAACTTCCATCGTAGCTTTGCAGCGACGAAATGATGCTGCCTGCGTATTTGGATGCTGACCGATACGTTCTCACATCCTGCACAACCCGAGCCCGCGTTTTAGAAACTAACACGTGGTCAATTTTGCTGCGGGAAGTTTCGCGATGATGTGTCCATGTCTCTAGATGCATCTGTTTGTGAGGGAAGAACGTGCTTGCTACTCTAAGATCGTAATAATTCTCTCACCAATTACCGACAGGTTGGCTAACTTCATGCACAAGCGAAGCTTACACAATCGATTATTATCTGCTTGGAAACCCAATACAGCCTTCTGTACCTGCGGTCCAAGAAGAAATCTAGCTCCAAGATTTCCGAGGTCATCTCCACTGTGAGCAACATATAGCCCTGGGACACATGGTCTCCAGCCGATACTCCTTCATTCACATGATTAGGTTCTCCCATGCTCCTAGCTTTCTAAGTGATTGCACGTTCCACGCGCCAATCCTAAATCTCGTGTCCGCGTACTTCAGCAGGGGTCTGGTATTTTTCGGCGGTATCCGATTTTCTTTCTGTTGACTTTATAAATAGATTGTCATTTTACGGATGCGGCTCGTCACTCGTCAGCCCAGCGATCCAACCGTTTAGTTGCCTCCTACAACAAGTAAAGGATACTGTGGTGGTATTCTTGGAAAACATGTTCGTGCACTTCAGATTTACTATAGACATGTGAATGCCTCCCGACCACAGGGGCATGTTACTATTAACGTATTAAATATATTTCAACAAATTTTAAAATGTTCCCACAACTAATGAAAAATAATCCATCTGTTACTATTACGAACTGGCCCATATTCGAAAAATCGGATTGCTCGCACTTTTGATTTGTCATGTAAGCGGACTATCAATTTGGGATACCATCCTAATAGAGAACTTCTATGCTTTGTATCCGGTCATATTTAATGCGGGATCAGTTGAAAAATAATTAATATTCCCATACCGATCTTTTTTTGGACCATTTCATATACGTATAAAGATGTTTGAGGATTTTAATTATTTTTCATACTTATACGTATAAATGGTGGGTAGTTGAATTATTTTCAACCTGACCCCACATAAAATATGATCTAATACGATTCATAGATGTTCTCTATTGGCATTGATAGCCCGTTTACACGCGACAAATTATGAATGGGTGGATTGAGCAATTCCAAAAAATTAATTTTAATAATTAATTCAACAACAGAACAACAGCTAGGTTTTAAATTAATTGCAATTTCAAACAAATATATTAGTTATGAATTATGTCGAAAATGCAATTTTTATTTTCTGCTGAAATTTTTCTACTAACTTATGTAGTGTTAATTCTGGGCATATGTTCCACCACCAACTTTATCATATACGCAATTGAAGCTGAAATTCTGTCTATAAACGTTTTGTTGGATTAATATGCTAATTTGAAATTAGCCTCGATCAAAACATATATGTATAAAAGTTAATTTTCCACCTCAAAAATTTCAAAATACCTAATGTGTGTACATGTACGAGTATATACGTATATTGAGATAACTTTTGACTCGTGTGCATGTTTTACACACATAGCTAACAATTGAAATGGAAAAATCAATATAAAATCAAACAATAAAAGCTTTTTATTTTATTTGCCGGTACATCCGAAGTATTGTGTATAAATGCCTATATCTATACGCAGAAAATAGTTCTGTGATTTTTCCGATTTATAAAGATATATATGTATGTACTCGTATTTACGACTAAATGTAGTTAATATTTTGATATCACGCTATTATCAGTTCTATAATACTCGTTTATACAACATTTAATAATTTTTATATGCGCCAATGAGGAATTCACAAATTCACAAATGGTTTTAATATTAAAAGAACAATGAAGCTAAGTAAATCTCAATAGGGGTAAATAAAATATATACGTATATACATATGTTGTATGTACCTAAAATTGAAGTTCATCATATAAATAAAAATTTAATGACAATGACAAGTGAGTAAAGCGTGCTGTCACGCAATTTTCGTGTTTAATTTCGTCGCCTGACTTTTGTGATATGTCTCGCGAATACTCGTAGATCGGAAAAAAAAATTTATTAATTTCATCATTTTGTCGTTAGGGGTTTCGAACTATATAAAGGGTGTCCCAAAATTAATTCAAACCTTAATTTGCTGCCATTTGTGCAGTAAAGTGGTGGCAACCCCCAAAAATAAAAAATTGACAGCTGACAGCTGAGAAGTTAGGGTTAGTAAAAATGTGGCGTTACACGATAGAAGAGACTTCGTTGAATGGATTATTGAGCATCAACAAGTGGATGCTGATTTTTCCACCAAAACCATCCTAAGCGATGAAGCACATTTTCACCTTGATGGCTTTGTTAATCGCCAAAATTGCCGCATTTGGGGTACGGATAACCCACATGTGATTGACGAAAAACAAATACATCCACAGCGTGTCATTGTTTGGTGCGGATTTTGGGCTATGGAGGCATCATTGGACCATACTTTTTTGAAAATGAGACTGGTCAAACAGTAACTGTTACTGGTGCTCGATATCGCGACATGATAACACACTTCTTTCTGCCTCAGTTGGATGATATTGACATAGACGACATGTGGTTTCTACAAGATGGTCCCACATTCCATACAACCCGTGAAACAGTGCAATTACTGCATGAGACATTTCCTAGTCGTGTACTCTCTCGTTTCGATGATCAGAATTGGCCCCCTAGATCTTGTGATTTAACACCATTAGATTTCTTTTTATGGGGTTAGTTGAAGCCAAAATTCTATGTCAACCAGCCCACAACCACCCGTACAAAAAGGTCATGGAGAATTTCAATAAAAGAGTGCGTATGTGCCAGCATGTGGAGGCCATTTGCACGATGTGATATTCCATAAATAACCCTATGATTCAATCTTGCGTTAATTTAGGGACACCCTTTATAATAGGCGGGGTGGAAAAAATCAATTATTGTGTATTCATTCAAAATCAAAGATTATAATTTAAATTATGTGCTTATTATATTTATTGGCGTTTTGATTAACTTTAAAAAAATAAAAATTATTTTGTTTGTTGTTTGTCAAATCATAAAAATAATTTTTTTATTACCGCATGATTTTCTTCAGTTTTCCACAATCAAAAACCATTTCTAACATAACGAACTTTTTTCGTTATTGCCAGAGTTTTGTTGTCTTTCAATTTTTCAAGTGTATTATATATGTAAAACAATATAAATTTATATTACAGTAATAAAAATATTTTATTTTTTTCAATGTTGGTGGTTAGTCAGTATAAAGTGTAGTGAATTAGGGAGAATTTCGCATACACGGAAATTTATGGAAGAGCAGCTACCCGTATATACGTATACCCAAAATATATAGACTTGGGAGGATATAAAAACGAATGGGGAAAAATAAATAAAAATCGTTGAAATAAAACAACCATAAAATTGCCACATTTCATAAATGTCACAAACAGAATTAAAGTTCTTGAGAAAATGAAGAAAAATGAAAAAAAAAAACAAAAGTGATATTTTCGTACAGTATATAGCAGCTACATACTTGTTGTTGGTTTCTAGCTGTCGTCTTATACAAAACCTTGCCATTAGTTAAATATTTTGATTTGGTTATTTTTTTTTTTGGTTTGGTTTGGTAAATGATTGCTTAAGATGGTCATAAAATACAGTAATAACTTTATTTGTATATACGTACACAATAAATATCATTGAACTGAAGATTTGAAAAAATGGAGACACTCTATATCATAATTGACTTAATTTTGAACAGCCATTACACACATATACACCTACTCTTTCAAACAGAATATTCTAATTGTACTGCGGACCCAAATATCAGTTACCTATAACTAGATTGGTGTCTTCAATGCCTAACCTTTTAGTTACACATAATATAAAAATGTATGCGAGTATACATAATATTTTCTTAATAGTGTACATATGAAATAAATTCATGTTTTAAATATACATATTAAATATACATTACTCAAAAGAAATGTTCCCAAATGGATACTAGTATTTCTGAATAGTGGACACTTGAAAAAGAATTGGGCACCGCTGATGAAGCACGAAAAATTGAGAAACTCCATGGAAATCGTATATGCAAACGTTTCACTCAAGCACAAAAATTTCATAGTTTTTACCCTATAGTACTTCTGACTTAATTAGTAGACATTTGGGCCTTTCCAAAATATAATAACATATTACTATAAAAACGGTTAGGCTCCGCTGATATATATTAGAAATTTAACAAGAATTATACAAATTATTTGAACACATTTTATTCAAGAACAGTATTTCTGAATAGTAGATACTTGGACCATTCGAGAATAATATAAGGTATAAGGCAAAAATGCCTTTTTCGTATGACAAAATCGGGAATGTTGAAACAAATTATGACTAAAACCGGTCAAATCAGGCCAAATTTTCTACAGCAGGGTCGCAAGAGTTTCTGAATAGTGGATGCCCAGACCATTTCACATTGTTTTTAAGTGTTTGTGTAAAAATGGTGGGGCTACTTTGATATAGTTCGAAATATTAACAAAAGCCACAGACAAAATAATCTTTCGTGTAGGCTTCTCTGACAAAATTTGAAATATTGACAAAAACTACAAACAAGTCCCTCACATCAGCCCAATTAATACGAATCTCATAGTTCTGTTCATATGCTATATGTTCATCGCTACTATTACTGATTAGTGGATGACTGGGGACGGCCAGACCTATCGAAATAAGTATGGGTCATCTGATAAAATTCGAAATATTGACGAAAACTATAAATTAAAAAGTCATTCAGATCAGGCCAATTAACATGAGTTCTCTACGTATGGTATTGCTAGTTTCGCAATTATTCAGCTACAAATTATGACAATGTGCGTGTCTGTTTTCCCGGTTTATCAATGGAGCCTAACTCTTTCTATATATAGGAATTAGTTGTGTCAATTTAGAAATGTATGAGGTATATGTGCTGGAGTAAAACGTTTATACGGTTTGCACGATGTTTCTCGATTTGCGGTGATGTTCCTAACAAATGAGAAATGAGTGAGATCTAAGCAAAATTGGCATGTTAATCCCTGTTATCAATTTGGATGCTCATTAGATGTCCATCGGTGCATTATAGTGCGACAATTTTTTCTACTATAAATTAACGTTGAAATGTAGTCAGTTTTATAAAGAGAATTACAAAAAAAAAATTGTAATCCAATTTCCCCATCAAAAAGTTTATTAAATTGCTTTTCAATTTTAAAATATTTTTTCTAATTCTTAAATACAAACTTCATATGTTGAAAAATCTTTGACAGTTTAATTGGTTTTGAAATTTTGATATTCTCAGTCCAAATCTCAATTGGTTATCAAATCCAAGTATTGCCGTAAAACAATGCCAAAAATAAAATACAATCGTATTTTGAATAATTTGATAATTTGTGTGCAGTAATGGTGAGAGAATGATTGCAATTGCTCACGATCTTAGAGTAGCAAGCACATTTTTTCCTCACAAACAGATACATTTGGAAACATGGATCCATCCTCGCAAAATATCCTGCAGCCAAATTGACCACTTGTTAATTTCAAAATGGCGAGCTCGGGTTGTGCAGGATGTGAGAACTTATCGGTCGCAGCAACCAAATACGTAGGCAGCGATCATTATTTGGTCGCTGCAAAGCTACGGTGGAAGTTTTCGTACAGGTCCGGGAACACAGCGAAACGAATGGAACGTTTCGACTGTGAAGGTCTGATAAATGAAAATCTAAAGAAACGATAACAGGATCTTGTCAGCGACAACATTGAGGGAGCTAATTACCAGTCTGACTGTGTGAACTCTGTCTGGGAAGCACTGAAAAAACTTCGGTTGTCAGTGCTGCTCAACTGACTTTAGGTATATAGTGAAAGTCAGGCCTAAGAATGATTGGTTTGATGATGAGTGTCGTCTTACAGTTGAGCAACAAAATATAGCACATAGTGAAGTGCAACAACGTCTCACAATCGCAAGGAAAAATAAGGTTACTCTTACTAGGAGGGCAGCTTAGAAGATTTGTAAACGGAAAAAGCGAGAATGGTGGAAGGCCGAGGTTCTGAAAGTACAACAACTGAGCAATGAGCGCAGTTCACGTAATTTCTTTAAAGGAATTACAGGATTGCACCATACTTTGAAGCCTGCGTCAACTGCCATTCGGGACCGGGATGGAAACCTCTGTGTTAACATCGACGGAGTACTCGACGCATGGAATTGACACTTTACCGACCTACTTAGTGTTCATCATGCGTCACAGACTGTAGTTGATTCACCTCAAATACAGACTGCGGAGATTTACATTGAGGATCCATCCCATGAGGAATTCACTAGGGCCATGCAGAGACTAAAACGAAACCGCTCACCTTAGTTCGGAGCTCTTGATATTGGGAGGGGATACTTTGTGGAACTGTCTTTTCGACCTTATTCGATTAGTATGGCGAACCGAAGTAATGCCTCACGAATGGAAAGTGGCCGCGATATGCCCCATATTCAAGAAGGGAGACCGCTTGAAGTGTGCGAATTATCGCGGTATAGCGCTCATTTGGATAGCATATAAGTTACTGTCCTACATTATATTGGATAGAGTCACCCCTCTAGCAGAGGGCCTGGTTGGTGACTATCAAGGAGGATTTCGACCGAATCGATCAGTCACTGCGATCAGGTCTTTTCGCTGCGGATGATTCTATCTAAACATTTGAGATTTCCATCCAAGTACATCAGGTGCTCCTGGATTTCCGGGAGGCCTATGACTCGATCAATCGAGAGAGTTTGTAGTCTGCGCTGGAGTATCTAGGTATGCCAACAAAAATTGTACGATTGTGTAGAATGACAGTGACGCAGTCTCAATGCGGTGTTAAAGTAGAGAACAGGCTATCTAGAATTTTTGCAGTTAGCTCGGGTATTCGGCACGCAGATGCTCTGTCCCCGATACTTTTCAATCTCATGTTGGAGTACATCTTTCGTAAAACTGAAACACCTCAGCCCAGATGATATATGCGCGATTGGACTGAATAGCAACGGAATGAAGGAAATACTTGATCCGCTTGTAGAGTTTTCAGCTTCTGTTGGACTCTAGATCAATGAGTCCAAAACGAAATACATGATTTCAGGTTATACGGACAATGGCACACCAGATTCTAGTAGTGGCCACTACACGTTTGAAGGATTGAGGAGGTTCAAATATTTCGGCTAGCAGCTGGCAGCCGTACCTTGTATCCTCTAAGGCCACTACTAAAATCTAACCACCTATCAAGTGCCATGAAGCTGAAACTTTACAAAGCGTTGATCAGGCCCGTTGTTATGCTTGGATGTGTGAAAGTTGGGCGCTGACGGATGAGTGCGAGAAACGGCTCCTTATACATTTGAGAGAAGCGTCATGCGTGTGATTTACGGCCCAAAACGCGAAATAGATGGCACATACCGAGCTCTGTACAGTTTCGAGATCAGAGATCTGATGAAGATCCCCGATATTGTGCATGAAATAAGATCTCAGCGAGTACGCTGGCTCGGTCACGTTCTGCGTGCTGATGCGGAACGAATTGTGCAGCGATCTCTGAAAGGAGAGCCACTATATGGTAGGCGCAGAGGTCGTTGCAGGCGACGATGGCTCCACGGTGTAGAGAATGACTTGGCTTCTTCAGATTGTCTAGGACAGTATGAAGACCAAGTCCAGAATCGAAACCGTTGGAGCCAGATAGTTGACGCAGTAGGGGGCCAGTAATGGCCTTTCAACACTGTATTATTATTTTATTTGATAATTAACCTCAAATTTTAATTTTCTTTGATTTCAAAATTGAAATGTTTTCATTAAATATTGACCAAATGGCCGACCTGTTAAAGACCTGGCTCGGATAGAAAGAGGAACACAAACATCAAATGAACAGGCAAAAAATTGCCAAAATTATGCAAATGAGTTCCACACCTTTTGAATAATTGGAGAGCAGGGACTTAGATCACGTCGAGCATGTCGTTCGATTATACTGCCTAATGACTCTTGCTGACTGCTGTGTCCAAGCACCAAATCGATTTGCAGGAAGTTCGACAATAGTGTGGATTGTCATTAATTTGCAACATAAAACTGGGCTCCGATAATTAATAGAGGATTAATTA
Organism: Tipula unca; assembly: GCA_951394425.1. Taxonomy (NCBI): domain Eukaryota; kingdom Metazoa; phylum Arthropoda; class Insecta; order Diptera; family Tipulidae; genus Tipula; species Tipula unca. The sequence goes on along the minus strand of OX596380.1, from coordinate 40,976,235 downwards.
CAACTAAGATGTACACTGCCTCACCACTTACCCCCTCAGACCTCATATCAAAGGTTTGCAAAAAAGTTGATGGCGCGGTGTTTTTTTCGAGGTTATGAGGTGGCCGGCTAATATCAGATCTCGAGAGGGCCAGACATTATAATAAAAACGATATGTTTGCTTTATCGTCACTAATGTATTGTTGAATTTTATCCAGATTTTTCCTACACCTCGAATGCCAGCCAATATTTTACTGACGCAAAACGTTATATCTGTACCGTCTGGAGCATCAACAATTATATCATAAAGAAATTAGGACAGTACCGCTTTTAAATGCTCGTTATATGCAGGACCGTTCGTATAAAAATATAAACTATCACCTGCAGTTGAGCGAACAACACTGACTTATCCAGTGGTAGGTACTATACGGATCCGGGTCTAGTTCAAATTTCTTCCACTCTTTGCTTCTTAGTCGTTATGTCCTATAGACATTGAACATATAACTATAATAGTCAGCATATTTCGACATAGATCAAACCCAGATATTGCTATCTCGTCCCACAACTGGGTCATACGTACATTGTGAGATAGCTAGCACTATAGCTCTCATAAGAACAAATTACACTTATTTCAACTTCTCTTACTCTGTTCGAAACGAGTTATGGTTTAAACCATTTTGAAAATGTTATGTAATGTTCTTCAACAAAATTAAAACTCCCACTAATATACTTTAAATTAAATCAATTGAAATAAACTTATCGTGTAATTAGTTCCCGTTTTGCATATATCCATTGCAATTGAAACTTTTTTTTATACATAATGAATCCTCGAAAGTCGAACCAAAAGTATGTACATATATTCTTGATTTATGATTTAAAAGCCGCCCATAAAATTCGTATCACCGCAGCCTGCCTTCATTCTATATCAAAACCCCTTTATAGCCGTTTTACATAGAACAATAGAAAATCGAATAAAACGCGAAGTTTTTCATTTGACTCTCGATTTTTTTTTATATGCGGAAAACTGTTTGCAATTTTCCTAACTTTTATTGTTTTTCCCCGATTTTATTGTATTGTATGTATATACGTATACAGTCAAAATTTATTTTCTGCATTCCAGCTGTTATTGAAAATATTTTGCGTGACTTTAGTCGTTCATCGTCGAAATTAAATATTTTGGGGTTTTAATTTAAGAGAAATTCGGTTATATGTGCTGCTGCTGTATATGACAAAGATATAGACTCCCCGCGACGATAGAAAAAAAAATGTCAAGCTTTATTTCGTTTTTCTATTGTTGTTGTTGGAATATAATTCTACTGTGTTTATATATGTATATATACGTATATAGGTATATTGTAACTGTGTATATTACAAAATACTAAAATTTCAAATTTTAATCGCCGCTCAAGTAGGCTATTGTCAATTTTATTCCTACTTGTGTCACATTCTGTTGCTCATTTTTTTAATAATTTCCGCTCTACATAAATGGCGTACGTATTACGAAAGTTTCGTTTGCCTCATTTTACCGACTATACTCGAACCTTTATAACAAAAAAAGTTAAACTGACTAAGGCAGAGCCGGGTACGGAGCTCGGTTATACATCATCACCAACGATTTTAGAACAGAATCGTATACGGAACAGTCCTTTGTCACCATGCATGTCAATTTATCAAATTCAAATCACCAGTGCGCTATCAATTATGCATCGGATTTCTGGAATTTTACTCTCTTTATATACTACGGTATTCGGTATTGGAGTATTGGTATTACCGCATGATGTCACATTTTATGCCTCGGCCATTGAAGCGCTCAATATAAATTCGTATCTGGTTGTCGTTTCAAAATACATGATTGCTTTCCCGTTGGTTTTTCATTTTTTTACCGGAATGCGTCATTTGGTTTGGGATATGGGCTATTTCTTGACCAATAGAGCTGTTAAATATACTGGATATAGTGTGATTGCAAGCACTGTTATTGGAAGTGCATTTATGGCTGTGTTATAATTATTTACTGAATAAATTCATATTTCAATTAAATTACAATGTAGTTTTTCAATTATTTTATGATTCAGATTCATCAGCACCAAAATCATCCGAAGACGAAGACAATAATTTTATTGACGCCAAACTAAAGTCACAGATACCCGAGCTCAATTCACCCGATAGTATATCCGAGGATTTGGTAAAACCTCTTCACTCGATACAAAATAAAAGTCCAAAACGCCTTACAACATCGGTTACATCCACATCGGAACCGTCACAATTGTTACTCTCGAATAATCCGGGGAATTTGGTTTTAAATACAAATTCTTTACTGCCACCGTCGACAACATCGTCCGCAACAGCTGCGGCCTCAAAACGTAATCCATCCCCATATTATTATTCAGATTTGCTAAAAAGTCGTGAACAAAATCGTGCCGTAGACGATAATGAAAATTCCGAGGATCTAATAAATAAAAGTGATCAGTTGAAACCGATTGAGCGCGGAGTTTATCGTAAAAGTAATAGTTTAGATACACCAATACCAGAGAAGGAGGAAATTCAAGTGCCAAAGCGTTATTCAATCACTGAAGACGGTGTTCGTATAATACGGTGTGATTCACCATCGACCACAACATCGGACGATTCAGATTGTACAGAATGCCAAAAACGTCGTGACTGGCATGCAAAAGCATTGGCATTAGTACGCGATAGTTGTAATATTATACCAAGATACTCGCCAAATTCCATGCCGCCACATCGTTTCTTAGGGCCAGCAGTTTGTGCTTGTGCTGCGCCCGATTTTGGTGATGACCATGATGAGCAATTATTTCGTCCACGTAGTATTTTTTATGTACATCAGCAGGGTGCTGATGAGTGTGCCGACTGTACATTGAATACAGGTACAAGTACAACCACAACAACTACAACCAACACAACCAACTATTCAATTGACAATAATAAAGTAAATAATTTAAAAGACGACGACGACGATATGTCGGGCATTGGAAGCGGTGGAGGTGGTGGTGGTCATGGTAGTGGCGGTAGTTCGGGTAGAACCCGTCAAATTTATGAAACCGCATTCGATTGTAAAATTATGAAATCTGATGATGATCTGGACGATAGTTTTGACCGACTAACAAATCATTCAGTTCTACTTCAATTAAATAATGGGAATAGTTCAAATATAAATAATTTAAAAATGGTTAAAACTAAGAGTAATCAAAAACTATCAACTAGAATAAAAAATAATAATAAACAGCAGCAACAGCAGCAGCAGGCGAATTGCCAACAGCCGACACAAAAATTAATTTTGAACCCATCAAAATCGGATGGTAGTGCTTCGACGCTGTCACAAGAAATGGAAAATATGCATTTAGATAATTTGAATAATGCAAATACCGTGTCTTCCTCACAACTTCCATTACGTGGTTATACACCATCACCACCATCAACCGCACCATTACCTGTTAAATTTCCTGGTAAACATGAACGTTACTTTATAATGAATAGCATTAAAAGTGCACCAAATCTTCCATCATCCCAAGCCGTCACCGTTAATAATCAGATCAATAATCAAATGAATTCACCATCAGCACAGCATCCACGTTTGCGTGAACTTCGATTACCAATCGGTGATTCACGATCCCAAAACGATGTGCAGGCCAGCGATGACGGTAGTAGTAGTATGATTATTGAAACAGGCCCACCATCTCGGCCACGTTCCGTGGTCTTAGAATCAAGTAGAGTATTAGAATTAAAACGTAGCCATCACAGTAAAATTAGTCATCCACATCATGGTGGCGGCGGTCATCATGGCGGGTCGGGACGTGGCGGCCGAAAAAATTATTCATCCACCGAATCGATGGCCACGTCGAGTAGTGGCGGTAGTATGGAATCGTTACGCTCGAGTACAAGCGAAGGGAATCGTAGCACATCCAGTTCCGAATCACATCATTCAACATCATTGAGCTCACATAGTTCGGACTCGGGTCCAAGCTTATCATTTCCATTGCGTGCACCCGTCTTAATACATTCCAAATTGCATATACTAAGTCCGATTTCAGATAAATCGTCACAAGAACCGGGCTCTGAAACATCGGACATAAATAATCGAAATAATAATTCGCAAAAAGTATCGCCCGACGAGATTATTAGCACAGTTGGTGGTGGGGCTGGAACAAATCCGACCGCATTAATTACGACCAAATTAAATTCGAACGTTGAGGAGAATGATAATACGCGAGTGCGCAAACGAATTCCACAAAATAAAAATTTACTAACCGTAAAAGGTAACCGCAACCATAATTACTAATTGAGGTATACATAATTACTATCTGCTAACTAAATTTTACTTTAAAGGTGACGAAATTCAAGGTTCAGACAGTGGAATCTCACTGCAGTCACGCGATGAATCAAAACGTAGCGCCTTTACTAGTTTTGGTTTTCAAAAGGTGAACGGAATCACAGCGATTACATCGGGCTCGGACAAAGATAAAGCGGATAATAATACCACAAACTGTTTGCCACAGGACTTAAATGATCTTCCATTTGATATGCCAAAGTTACGGAGACGAAAAATTATTCCGCAACAGGATGCGTGCACATCGGGTAGCGCAACTTCGGTTGATTTAGGTGAATTACCCTTTGATATGCCAAAATTACGCCGACGTTTACGATTATCACAGCCGACTGCGTCGACCGCCGTCCAGATGACCCAGGCAATTGTGCACACCAGTACCGAGTCAAGTGGTATTTCACAGGCATCATCAAGTCAATCGGTACGAGAGGATAAAGCAATATTAGGTAAGTACAAAAAACAAATGAAAATTCCATTTATCTTTCGTTAATTTAATGTCAATGGGGACTTACGATTTTGCCAATGCGATAAAGATAATTGATTGGTCTTAAATTTTTCTTTCTATGTTTTTTCACCTAACCAACACCTATATAACGTGACAGGTGGCAAAAGACAAATGACTTTATTTACAAATTGAAATTAGTTTTTACACAGAGTACGACGTCATTATTTATATATTGAATAAATCAATTTGGTTTTAATTTCATTACAGCTGCAGCCGGATTTCGCCAAAATTTAACACTCAATTTGGGTGAAACGCGAGCCCCTCGTAAATTTGGAACGCTAGAATTTGGTACATCACGTGGCCTAAATTTAAATGTTGGCCCAACAACAAATGTTGCGGTTGATCTAATTGATGCAGCAATACCGTTGGATCGCCAAGGCTGGTATCATGGTGCCATAAGTCGAATCGAAGCTGAAAATACATTACGTCCATTGAATGAGGGTAGTTTTCTCGTGCGAAATAGTGAATCGACACGTCAGGACTACTCGTTATCGTTAAAGTACGTATATAGAGATGATGGAGTAATTTTTATCGTTACAACAATTAAAGAATATCATTTTTATTGATTTGTCTACAGGAGTGCAAAAGGTTTTATGCATATGCGGATACAACAGTCAGCCGAAACAGGACAATATATATTAGGACAATTTAGTCGGCCATTTGAAACGATACCAGAAATGATACGCCATTTTTGTTTAAATCGTTTACCGGTGCGTGGCGCCGAGCATATGTGTTTACTAGAGCCGGTTATCGCTCAATTACTTTAAATAGTTTTTACTACTGATCTATTTAAATTCTTAACTTTACCTATATTACATACTTACATAATATTGTTTAGCACTTGTAACTAATTAAATTATTTATATTGGGCAAGCGGTACATAAATTCGGGTGCCGTATAATTTTTTTCAGAATCGCATAGCGAATCGTCACTCAAAATTTATGTATCGGTCTAATACACGACATTCCAGAAAATTATTTTTTTTATAATAATTTTAAAAATTATTAATCTTAAAAATATATATATTTAATTATTATTATTATTATTATAATCCCCTTAAAAAGACACTTATATAATTATTGTTAATATTTATATTTATTTATTTATTTTATAATTAATTAAGAACACAAATTAATGCCAAAAAATAAACATAAATTTATAATTCATAATTATTAAATTAAACAAAGAAATTATTTTTGAAACAAAAATCCAAATGAAAATTAAAAAAATTAATAAATAATTTATAATTAATTAATGAATTAATGGAAATTAATATTTTAATTAAATAATTGTATAGAAACAAAAATTAGAAATTTAGTTACAAAAAATTGAAGAATATAGTTTATTTAAAAAAAATATTTGGTTTATAATTTCAATTAAATTAAATTTATTTTACACACATTACGCACATTAGTGGGTGAATCGGATCGTATACAGAAATCCGAAAATTTACTTGAACATATCAAACGTAATTAAATTAATTAAAATTGAGTAAATTGGTTACCGAAATGTGCGGCGACATTAATATTATTTTGAAATCGATCAAATTGAAAACGAAACAGTTAAAAACCCATAATATCGTGCAGGAGTTCGGCAACCGGCAACTTAATGTTTAAAACTTTAAACTCACTTAAACTTAGATTGAAATTTTATTCGACGAAATTTATTCAAAAGAAACTAATTTAATGGATTTGAAGAATTAACATCAAATAATAAGACAATTAGATAAAGATTAGCGACAGTGATTCCCATAGCTATATAAAAGCTCTAAATGCAAGAGAAGCTATAAAATTTGTAGTATTTCAAGAGAAATGCTCATTTGAAATTTTGAGAGATCTAGAAAATATTTTTCTGCACTAAGAACTTATTAACTTTTAGCTTTTTATTATGAAACACACGTATAGTGAAAGCTCTATAGTAAAACCACGACATCTCGCTATGGAACCTGTTTACGAACATTATTGAACAACCTGACCTTTTAGGATAAGATAAAAAATAATTTCTATAGAGAGCTTCAAAATATTTATGACGCTTCGCTATTGACCCCGAATACTATAAAATTAGATCTACAATCGATTTAATCGACATAACAAAAAACTATAGATTCCAACACTAGTAAACTTGAAGTCATATTTTTATATTTGCATGAATTTCCAATTTCAATTTCGAATAAAATTCTAAAAGTTACATCACAGAATAGTTAGTGCCATGTTTAAGGCAGATAAAGTTGCGTTGAATTTAGAATAATGGTAAAAAATATTTTATCAAGCAATGAGTGTTCGACCAGTGCCAAAAAATATTTGAGAGGTTGTTATTTTGTGTACGTATATAAGCAAGTTTCACCCACATTTTTGGTTAAAAAAGTTAAATTAAATCTGGTAGACAATATTTGAAAATAAATATTTATTTATTTATTATTTCATTTTATGAAGTTTCTTAACTAAAATATATTTAAATTTATAACTATACCAACAAACAAAAACGTGAAATATGTTAGAAAGACTTCTAGTGATATTAAATTACTTCTCTTATGTATATTTAAATGTCCTCTTAAACAAATGTCCTACACCTTTTACCTACATATAACTATATTATATAGGTAAAAATATAAAATCATACTTCATTCTAATTATTTACCTATAAAAATTATAATTTACTATATACTCTAAATATATAACTCACTGTTATACTGGACGCACTGTAATTTAATTTCATACATAATTTTTTTTTTTTGTTTTTTAATTTTTAATTTAAATTCACAATTTTCCTAATTTAAATAACCAGGACGAGTGGTGTAAAAATGGCAAATCTTAAGCGGTCAATTATACATTTTTAAAGACATAAAAATACATATAGATTTAAAAATAAATAGCATAATAAAATTAACTATAGGTAAAAACAGTAATACAGTAATTAAAACCAAATATTTTATACAATAAATAGTAACTTTACATAATATATAGTAATTAATAAATTTATACCGAATTTTCACAATATCACCACACTAATCTAAAAACCACAGCGCATTATACTAATCTAAACTTTATAATTATAATTATTGAAGCCGGAAAACACCGTTTAATATTTGTCAATGTTTATTAATTTATTTTATTTACAGGCATACATATAATTATTTATTAACAATATTTAGTATAATTTATTGTTCTAATATAGGTTTCATATACATAATTATGTAAATAATTAACAGACAAATTATAAACAAAAAACAACCAAAATATCATCTATCCAAAAAAAAAACAACAACTAAAAACTTTCTATATACTCCCCTCTAACTATATAGCTACATATATACATTTACATATTATATAATTAATTATTAATAAATAATTATTATTGAAAAACCATAAAAATTAAAAAATAAATAATTACAATAATATATTGTTTTTATAATTATACATACAACAAAATATATAATAAAAAATAATAAATAAATATATTTAATTATTATAATATATGCATATAACATACAAACAATTATAATAAATATAAATATAATCAATTTTTCTTGATGATTATTTATTTAATCTTTATTAATTAATTATATTATATATATTTACTTATATTTAATATATTACTACAAAAACAAAACAAAAAATACTAAATATATAAATAATTAAAATAAATAAACCATAAAAACGTAGTGATATTATATTACAAGAATTCCAGAAATAAATAATAATTTAAAAAAAATGAAAAACAATAAATAATTCAGTTATCTAATAATTAAAAAATTAATTAAATTTTGTTTTATTTGGAATAACAATATGTATTTAGGTATCAAACCCAAATATACCTAAAACCTTACAAATTACTATTTCGTTTTCGGCCACCTATGTAGTAACAATAGTAATTTGCCGCATGACATATTAAATGGCGAAATTTTGTTATATGATGAGTGTCTTAAATGGTGAGAAACTAAAACCTTACAAATTATTATATTCATTCAAGGCAACAATAGATAATATTATAATTTGTTTACCAAATCAATCATATTATATTTAATCATTTATAGGATTTATATTTTTTATATTATTTTATTTATATTACAAAAAGAATAAAATATTCATTTATTACAGTACAAGCCTGTTACGAAAATCCTTTTCCAATCTAACAAAAAAAAAGCCTTTTAAGAATGTTTCCTTGCTAATATTTTAAGTACCTTCGCTACATCAACACGAAATCTATAGAACTGAAAAGTTAATCGAGGAAAAAGTTATATATTTGAAAATATAGATGAATCCAGATGGTGGTTCAAGGTACCGGCAACCCGGTCAATTGTCCAGTGAGCATTCGTGCTTAGAGTCGGGGGAAAATATCCGACTCCGACTCCGACACCTATATGCAGAAGTATCGAAAAATTGTTAGAATAACTGCAATTAATAGCGAAAATTTGTTGTTCTTGCTCAGGTAAGATTACAAATTTTGTAGTAAATTATAAAAATAAAAATAAAAACACTTATATTAAATATTCCAATAAATTTTATTTCAAATATAAATAAAAAATAAAATTCTTTGCAAAGCCTAAAGCTATTGGCTTCTAAAAGATCCGCCTTCATTGCGGCTCTTAAATCGAATTTTATTATGCGAAGTGTAGTAAAAAGGCGCTCGACGCTTACCTTAGTTGGTGGTAAAGGTGACACAATCATTACTGCTTCTTAAACTATCTGAGGAGATCGGAGTATAGCGCTGTTACAAGCTGAGATGGGCGAGGTAGATTACGCCATGTAATCTACGCGATTGTCGACACGTAAAATATAACGTAGATTACTTGGCAGTGTTTTTCATCAACGTCGACAATTAAAATTAAATAATGTCAACAATCTACGATATTTTAGCGATTTGACATTGAATGCGCCAGTTCGCGGGAGTATTTTGTAAAAGCGTTTATCTAGAGGTGATTTTTTCATTTGTTTCAAATTTTTCACAAATGACGCATGAATAGCTTCACACTGTCATCGTGTTTTTATTTATTCAGTATTGTTTGCCATTTCATCATGAAAAGACTAAGCCCGGCATAGCGTCTACAAACGGTTCAGCTTTATTACAAAAATCGGCGTTCTGTGACAAATGTGTTTCGTACGCTTAGACCAAGTTACGGTTGACATAATCGGCCTGTCGAGACCACTATTTGGAATACCATCGAAAAGTTTGAGTCCCATAAACCACATATGTCCATATTTCTTCAAAAAAGAAGACGGCCAGGACGTACCTGTGAATAGTGTGATACAAATACCATTCGATATTCTCGAACGCGTCATCCAAAATTGGGCTTTGAGAAACAACCATCGCAGTAGCGGCCATCATTTGAAAGAATGTAATCTTTAAAAAATAAATGGCAAGAAATGTTCTTTCGAATGATAATAAAGTTTCCATACGATTAAATTGAGTCTTTTGAGGTTTGTAATTTTTGCACAAATCATCTCTATTTCGTTATTAGGGATAAAATCACGCACATGGTGTTTGATGCTCCCTATTTCTCGCATAACTGCCGGTGTGACTTTTGCACTTCAGCACTCTTTCCACTATACCCCAAAACTGTTCGATACATCGAAAACCTGTGAACTCTGTGAGATAACTATTAGAGTCGCGTGAACGAGCTATATGGCCAAAACTTTACTACTGAATCGTGTTGAAGAATTAACGGCAAAATACGTCCGTATGAAAATTGTGACAAAAACCTGGCTCCACAACTGCAAATTGCTGGCCAAATCATACATTTTTTTGCAAATGTATCTCACTTGAAGAGTTTCACAATCAATTTCATGTACGTTTTGTCATCCATCAAAACACATCGACTAAATTTTGTCATCAGTCTGGCACATATTTTATCGAACAATTGTTGGTTATCTCAACGATTTGGCTTTTTAATAACTCGGTAGCACTTAAAGCCTTCCGGAACTCGAATTCGTTTTACCATAGAGTGGAGTGTGTTAAATTTTATGGCACGATCATAGTTAAATTTCCCCGGATTATTTTTAATGTAGGTTAAAACCTTTTTGTAAAGATTTTTATCAGTTGGGCCATGTTAAGATTTCTATCGTTGTTCAGCAACAATTTTTAATACGCCGATAGTCGAGTAAGCAGAGTCAATGCTCTTAAAATCGTGGACTCGAGTTCAAGACTCGTCAGCGCCAATACTTTTTTAATTTAATTTCTTCTATAAAATTGGTTCAACACAGGTTCTGTTAAAATCTATATTCAATTTTTGCAATATACAGTAATGGTCAAATAAGCATAGTCCATTCCTGTTGCTAAAATTTTCAATTTTCTCTATTGAATTAGCAAACATAAAAAACTTGTATAGCACCAACTTTATATACGCCGTTGGTCCAGTAAACAGAGTGGTTGCATTTGGAATTGTGAACTTTAGTTCAAGCCTCAGTTTTGACATTAAATAATTTTTAATTTTAATTTATTTAATTTCTCCCTTCAATTGGCAAATATAAAGGATGAGTATAGCGGCAAATCTATATATGGAAAGGGTGAGGTGGTAAAGTAAGCGGTGTCATAGGATTTGGAATCGTGGATATTGTGCAGTGTTTGAATCTCGATTAAGGGTAATAAAATTTAGCGGGCACCAACACATTTCTCATTAAATTTAAAAAAAAATAGCTTTTTGATTTAAAAATGACCAATTTGCAATTAAATTAAAAATATATATTGAGGCTTGAACTAATCATGATAACAATTCAATCACACATCTTCTTTTACCACCGAGCCAACGCCATACTTATATATAGTAATATTCCTATCGTTTATAGCCGCCATTTGAATAGAAAAATTGAAAATTTTAGCAACGGCAATGTATTCTGCTTATTTGACCATGCCATACAATTTCATTACTGCAATATACCCATCCATATACCCATCTTTTATACTTGCCTCTTTTACATGGAGAATATTGAAGTTTTGAAAAGAAGCTGAGTTGAATTTGAGTAATTTTATTTCACCACCACCAATTTGACAGGAGAAATTAAATCAAGAAATGTTTGGCTCGATCAAGAATCGAACTTAGATCCATAAATCCAAAGTCACTCACTTTGGTTACTGCACCACCGCCGAATATACATTTAATGCTACACAAATCTTTTATATCAATCATTTGAATAGAAAATATTGGAAATTTTAGCAAAGGAAATGGACTCTGCGTTTATTTCACGATCGCTATACTCATCTTGTATATATACCACTACTTGAAAAATATGAAAATGTTTAACAGACAAAAGCTGTGTGTTGAACCAATTTGAATACAGAAGAAATTAAATTAAAATAATACCGTCGCTAATGGGACTCGAACCTTGGTCCACGAATCCAAAGTCAACCACTCTACTACCTCCCCCACCACTGTATATATATTCGATGTTATGCAAATCTTTTATACTTTCCAATTGAATTGGGAAACTTGGGGAAATTTCTTTAACAGAAGCTGAGTTGAACTAAAAATGTCCCAACATTAGTATCGTTTAAAACTTAACTGAACTGCATAGTGCCAGGTACAAAATTCAATGCGATGACAAGCTATTCCTCCTTATGTTCTTAAAAATTATAAAACTTCCGTTCCAGTCATTGATGCTTGATGCGATTTTCTAGGCGGGCCACAATATTAACCACTGACCATACAAGTTTTAGGTTTAAGTCAGTACATGAGCGGCATTCGGGCTAACGTTGTATTAATTTAATTTCATCTTACAAATTAGTTCAACTCAGCTTCTATTAAAATTTTCAAATTTTTATCCAATTAATTGCCAAGTATAAAAGAGGGATGTAGCAGCAATGAAAATGTACGGCGATGGTCAAATAAGGAGAGTCCAGAAATACTTTTGGTTATAAAAAAATCGAAAAGGTCAAGTATTTTTCCTGGGTCAGTTGGCCAATATGTTGGTTTTCCAGTTGAAATGGATTCACATCCATTTTCTTTAAGGGCAATCAGTAATTATTTTCCTTTAGTTGTAGTTAATCTAGAACCCCAGTGAGTATTCTTCGCATTGAAGTCACCACCTATTATGAACCTTTTTCCTATACGCTTGAAGAACTCTGAGTATTGTTTGTTTTTAATGGAATGTCTTGGTGGACAGTACAATACTGCCACAATAATAGGAAAGCTGTTGATTTTTATATACATGAACAAGTGTTGGTTAGCTGAACGATTTGGCTTTTTAATAACTCGGTAGTACTTATAGCCTTCCTGAACTCGAATTAGTTTTACCATGGAGTGGGGTGTGTTAAATTGTATGGCACGGTCATAGTTAAAGTTCCCCGGATTATTTATCCCTATTTTTCTGCGAGCTGATCTATACCGTTTCACCGTTATAAAGGGGGGCCCACTCTATATAATACGCTATATATTGCTGTTTTGGGTCAATTTAATAGTTTTGTAATGTATAACAATGTAAAACAATTCCATTGTGAAAAATTTACTGTCAGCAAAACCAAAATGGGAAAAATATAGATTTGCTGGTGGTGCGAAAGAAACAAAAAACTTCATCAGCAAAATTTTACTGGAGAGAAAAATGTGTTTGTGTTAGTGTGTTGCCATAATTTATTATAGAAAAGTATCAAGTTGAGTATTTTTTATGGCAACATTTATACACATCGACATAAAAATTGTGTGCGGATACGAAATTTTTTTCACACACACATGTTTGGATATTTTTATGGTCAAATGTTATTTTGTTGTACATTTTTTTTTAATATTTCAGACGTTATAATTATTATTATTATTATTATTATTAATTATATTACAATAAATTATTTATTATGTAATAGCATATGAATAAATGAATAAAATTATATTCGCACTCTAGACATAAAAAAATTATGAAATTTGTTGGTTATGGTACAGAAGCTGTCAAAACGTAACCATAAAAGTTTCGCTATAAAATAATTTTTTTCTTTTCTTTCTCCTTTCATTATGGCAACAAAAAAATGTTGTCAGTAAATTTTTCACAATGGAATACAGGCTTGGATAAACATGACGCTGAAGTAGATTCATGGTATTTGAGCACGACTAGTGAGCGGAATTTTGAATTTTGCTCATTTTGAAAAGAGATTTAAATGCATTGACGGACATTCTATATAACTATCGCCAATAACGCATTGTTAGTAAAGAAATTTGGTCACCCTTTAGTTTAGAACTAATTGACAAAACCACTCTAGGAATTGTCTACATTATCGACGTTGTCTGCGTTGTTAACGTTATCTACGGGTTGTCGACACGTCAATGCAGAAAATAATAGATGACGCGTAAACGCTCATCCCTGGTTACAAGATAGATTTGAGTCGCGATCAATTTTCTCAGCTTCTTTCAGAGCTACGTTAAATTTTAATTTTAATTTCGCTACCTTTGACATAAGACTTCTGTCTCCATATGTACTTCCTGACGTTTTGATTTTTCTTGTTGATCCAAATATATTTCGAAGTTGCTTTTCTCTGTTTCAGTCCCCCCATCCTTCGCTAACGAGTAACGATACGGATGTCTCACTAGGAATAAGTGCTTGATCTTGAGTATCTTTAATGTTTCTTTGACCTGGTCCTATTGTGCCTCAGTCATCACGACATTTGTGTTGGCCATAACACTGAGAAGCAGTTTTATTTTTAATAGCCATTGAATGATCAGATAGGTGCCCCACCTTAGTTTGGTCCAAAATTGCCCCTTTCCCTTTAATTGCATTTAAATATAGCATCTAATTTAGGGGATCTTGCAGCTACATACAACATTTCTAGTATTAGTGAAAAGGCTCGTGGCTGGATTTATTGTTAGAACATCGCGAATTGCCAGTTGCAATGTGTGCTCAGCACATCGCATATGATGAATTTAAGAAAGTCTTACTACGCTAGCTCATACGTTCATCCAGCTCTCTATCGGTCTGGTCTGATATGGCATTGCCTTCACCTTCACTACTCTCAACAGACTCTTCATCGTCAGACTCATTTATATTCATTTTTGTCACAACACTCAACATATTTGTCGCATTGTCGGTGACGATTGATAGCACTTGACTTTTTTGCGTATTCATCCAAAATCCCATGTACTAATTCCTGGAGATAAATACTTTTATGTTGCGCTTCTGTGTCTCTTATCGCTAACGTGTGCGTGACCATTTCGTTTGTATTCTGATTCTTGATATTCTAACTTTACTTTATCCGTTTTTAGGGTTCCATACATAAAATATAAAACGGAAACCTTATGCTCTCATTCCGTTGTCCGTTTGACCAGTCTTAGGGTTTCATTTTAGCAAAAATGTATGTACTTCTTTCACTTAAAGTTTATGGTCCAAAATCTTGAAAAAAAATCTGGAATGTCGATAGAGTGGTAAATATGTGATGAAAAAACGTGTTAAAAAATGATTTTAATAAAATTTGGGGGCTGATAGCGAACTAAAAATATATGATGTTATAATATTCTATCAGCTTCTGTTAAAATTTCCAATTCAGGGCCTCAACCACATCAAGTCGATTTCGGGTTTTGGCCGAAATCATAAGGTTTGACTGATAGAAAGGCAGTATTGAGTAGAGTTTTTAATGACGTTTCTAATAATAAGGGAAAGACTTTAGGCATAATGAAATTCAGACCCAAGAATGATTGGTTTGATGACGAGTGTCGTCTTGCAGTTGAGCAATGTGCAAAATATAGCCCATAGTGAAGTGCAACAACGTGACACAATCGCGAGGAAAAACTAGGCTACTCTAACCAGGAGGGCAGCTAAGCGGATTTGTATAGACGGAAAAAACGAGAATGATGGAAGGCCGAGGTTCTGAAAGTACAACAACTCAGCAATGAGCGCAGGTCACGTAATTTCTTTATAGAAATTACTGAATTGCTCCATACTTTCAGGCCTGCGTCAAATGCCATTCGGGACCGGGATGAAACCTCTGTGTTAACATCGCCGCAGTACTCGACGCATGGAATGGACACTTTACCGACCTACTTGGTGTTCATCATGCGTCACAGATTGTAATTGACTTCAACCTCGGTTGAAACCGTGCTATAAACGTCAAAAATAAAACATTTTTATTTGAAAATTTAGAAAGAAGCAATTAATCTGTGAATTAAAAGCTCACAAAGTAAACTTGAAAATGGTAGTAAAAATGTTTCACCAATCAGCAGAAATTAGAAAGAAAGTAACGCGCTTATATTTTATTTGTTGTTGTTTGTCGATTCTACTCCGTTTAAAATGCACTCTATAAATTTGTTAGTACCAGTCGAGTTAACTACAAGATTACTCGACTCCGTTTTTAGTAAAAGAGATAACCTATAGGTTGAACTCCAAACGTTTAATATGGAAGCGTAAAAAATTTAATTTTTTTCCTGCGTTTTAATCCGTTAGAATGCGCTTCATTGGCTGCAAATCTGAATTTTTGACTGTTTTGGAATTTTTGTAGGTTTTCAAGATTTTATATCAAGTTTTTTTCATACCTTCGGGAATATGGGTTGCGAGATTATCCCATCTCATCTAAAAGTTCTGCCAAACGAGTAGTTTGGCTAAACTTCTATTATACAATATGTATACGATACGTTTTTTTGCGAAACATATAGGTTGCTATTTCAACCAATGCGTCTCGGTGTTAATGGCTCTTGTGCTCAATTTATTTTAAGATGAGTGATCTTTGGTAAACTAATAGGCTACTATATAGGCGACTGCAATAGCTACCGGCTAGACATCAAGATATTGATATACCAATATTATGACTATACAGTCAATTGTTGCTAATGACGTCAAATATATTCCCAATTTCTTCATCGTAAAGTATCACGCCTCTATATAGCTGGCCATATACCTAATAGAAATATGTGAATGAAATTGACGTCATCATTTCAACAACAATAATGATGTCAGTATATTACTAAGCCTCCAACGTTCTTCTATTAAAATTCCAAAGTTTTTGTTTAGATCTTCACGTTAAATTTTATTATAGTTTTGCTTTTCTTATAAATTAAAACCCAAAAGCACTTGATGAAGCTCTAAATAATCGCGGTTTTTTACTGCGCAATATATATGGATTACCAGTGATTTGCATCTCATTAATATTTCTCTGTACCAATTTACATTCCTCCCAAAATTTTAAAAATATAGATTTATGCACATCGTTATTTAAATCGGACGAGCTTGAATTGTGACACTTGAAATATAGGCCCAAATAAATTTCCAACGATTGACTTGGATCGAGATTATAATGTTTTGGTCGTTCAAGTGCACATTCTAACAGGGCATTGGTGATCAGCGTTGGTGTTATTGTTCCAAAATCTAATTTCATATTTAAGAAATCTTCATTAAGATCCGATCGCTGTGAATAGACAAATACGATTTGAACGTCTTTATATTTGTTTGGATCCTGCAAAAATCGTATGCAATAGGATTTGCAGGACATTACATAAATCTGCGAAAAAAATGCATTTAGGAATTAATTATAAATTTAGTGCACATACACAAATTATTTATACTTTATTAAAATACAAAACGGAAAATTCCGGTAGTCCAATAATAACTTCCCTTTTTTCACTTTTGAAATACGCAACTGGACAATAGCCTTGATTGGTAACAACATAATCTTTCCAATCTGTAATCAATTTTGGTAGCTCTTCGGGCAGTAGTTCATCAGTGGGTAAATACGATTCAGAATTTACCATCAGTTCAACGAGATGCATATTGCAGGACCAATAGAAATATTTAAGATATTGGAACAAATTTTTGTCGTATAAATTATCTGAATACAGTGGCTCTGCTTCCTCATTATCAATGTAATGATATCGATATTTAATTAATAATTTTTTATTTAACCAGCATAGCGGGCAGTACAGCTTTAGTGGACTCAAACGAAAGTTTAGCTCATAATCCGTAACATCTAGTTTATATAAACATGCGGCTGTGAGCGCAGTTCCTCTCATCTCATATAAATTAAATAGTCTGAGCAATAAAAGTATTTCACGATATGCTTTATTCCAAGTACTCCATCTCGATGTGAAATCCCTTATTGTAATGATATTTTGATTTAAACCTTTAAAATTAGCACAGTGTGTCGAAAATTGTTTAAGGTGCTCTATCATATCATAGAGTTTTTCAATTACCTCCATTTTTCGTTTATATTTCTCTGTGTTGTATTTATTTTTGAAATTTGTCCATAAATCTAGGCCAGTCGGATCCATATATATAACCAAATTAATGTCCAAGCTATTTATTATAAAACAATTCATTAATTCTGTATCTAGCGGTACATTACGTAAAATCCATCCTTGGGTTTCGAAATTTGTCGAGATTTTTACCAAATCACATATTTGTTGAGCATCGGTTATTTGCATATCATTCTCAATCAATTTCGTAGCAAGTTTAGTCCATTTAAAATTCTTCATCACGAACTCTTTCATTTCGTCCAATGTGAAACAATTGATTTGAAATTCTTTTGAAATTCGCCGACATAGATCGATGCAGCCCACTCTTCGGGGTCCATCAGCTACTAATTGAATAGGTTTAGTTATTTGGCAGGCATTCAATGGACTAACGTAGATATATGGCCGGGCGACAAAATGGTCAACATTGTGATATGAGCGCCGCACAAAATAAACATGTTCATTATGTATAAACGGTTGAAGTTTTTTATCTATATCTGGAGTGTCTGAAAAAATGAAATTATGAATGAATTATGTTTATATATAGTTTATGGCAATCCCATAAACTATATATAAACCTAAACTACTACTCACTTATACTTAACTTGATTGGATAACTCATATTATAGTTTCTAACAGGGCAACTCCAAAAATATCTGCTTAACAAAAATTGGCCGTAATGAAGATAATTTATAGCATTCTTATAACTGATCGGATGTGCTCGTTCGAATATGTATTGTCGATCCGTACCCTCTTTAATATGCTTCAAAACGGATTTTTCAATCTCTTTGGTTGTGTATGGATGCAATCGTATTTGAATGAACGGAATTAAATATTCTTCGGCCACCGATTTAATTTTCTTAAACTCCGCTACTCGACTTTTCATATAATCTTTTACTTCCTGTTTTATCGGAAATCTCATAAGTTCTTCAATTAATTTGGTATACAGATCAGGTGGCATTTCTTCATTCACCATATCAGCTACGTGCAATTGCCTTATTTGTCCTTCACGATCTGAATCCGGTTCGACATCGAAAGCATTTAATATGTCGGTCAACATATCTGGCTCTAATCGATCATCAAAGCTCTCATCCTCCTCGACAACAAAATCAGTTGGAAGCTCAGTAATTAATTCATTAAATCGTAATCTTCTTTGGCTCATCCAATCATTATCCTGCAATTTCAAAGCATTTACCTTTATAAGCAACTGGTCTTTATATAGCTGCATGTAATATTTTAATTCAGCCTTCATCAAATGCTTGTTCTCGATTTTAAGATAAAATATTTGTTCTGGATAATGACACAGCTGAATCATTTGTTTTAGATGTTCTGCTGTTGGCGGAAAATTTTCTGTAAATATGCGCATACACATTAGAATTAGCATGTTTTATTAATTGTAAAAAACTAAATTACATTACCCAATAAAAAGCCCTCCTTGAATAATGGCGCGATTATATCGTTCACAAGGCTATCACCCAAATCTTCAAGAATTTCATAGAACGACGATATATTTATATTCCGTTTTGATTGAGTTTTGTCAAAGTACAAGTTTATTATATTATTCAGGACCATGTGTTTTGTCCCTAAAATATCGGCAACTCGGCTTAGATCGCTCCGCCTGGCAACATGATAGTTTCCGATTACACACAGCCGATACGGAGGTATTCGAAATGGACGTTCAATTTCACTGTATTTAAAAGGATCTTTGACAAATTTTTGCAGAGCTTCTTCCGTTGACAATAGATAAGTTCTATTTTTCAATTGAACTGAGTATTGTGAAACTCCCAATTTTAATAACATTTTATCTACATAAAGTACAGGACAATATTCTGCGGTTGTTCCAATTCGTAACACCCAATCCGAGGGCTTCGTCTCATTTTTAGTAGACCAATCATCTTGTAACACATGAGGATAGGCATTAAAATAATTCATATAGTCCCTGAGCCCATCAATAATAGTATCAGTCCATGAAGTGTTATGAAGATCTACGAAAATTACATGGGTCTGCAGTGGTTCCAAAAACGATTTCACTCGTTCAAAACGTTCACGATATTCTCCATTTTCGTCTTGAAAATTGATGGTGCCATTTAATTCATCTTGCATCAAAATATGTTCAAGTTCTCGTCGTACTAATTGTGCATCAAAAAATTTGGAACTTTCAATATTATGCGAAGGAATTGTATTCATCATATGCTTGAAAAATATTTTGTTTCTACTCACTATAGTGCCAACGACATAAGGTATGTCGTAAAATTCTCGGCGACATTTTATGTTTTGATTTTCGGCTAATCGTTCGCCGACCGAGTCGTCCATGTTAACTATGACATCGGGTAAACAATCCGTTTCATGTAAACCTTGAAATAGTTCATAATCTGGTGGCACACCATCCAATATCCAATAACCGTACAATTTATTTTGTTTCGTCAAAATCTTTTGTCGTTTTTCACATAATCGAATTTTAGTGACGAGAATCTCTAGTTTTCGTGCCAATGATAAGGTGTAATCTTTACTCATCTCGTCCATATGTTCTGTAGCTAGTTTTTTCACATCAGTATCACTGGCTTGAGCTTCACGGAATTTAACGTTTATACGCAGATCTTTTGGTAGTTTATTCAAGAACATGTCTTCTGAATTCAGATAACTTTTAAGAATTGCAGGATCGTCCGTTTCAAAACCAAACATATTCAGCACAGTTCTTAGCTTTCCGTTCTGTTCTACTGCCTTTTTATCTGGTTTCAATTTTTTGCCTTTTCCTTTTGATTTTGTTGGAATTGGCTTAAGAAAACCAATGATGTTTTGCCTCATTAGCTTAATCCAATCTTTGGTTTTATTTTGCCGGGTCAGCTGTTCCTCATTATATTTATCTAAGTGTTGCGCGTTTAACTCTGCAATTGCTTGTTCTAAGGCTTCTGCGTAGTAAAGATTTATTATGTCAACTTTTCTATAATAATCAAATAGATAATTCACATCGATTACGGTGGAATTTTCAAAAAATTTCGATAAACATCGTGCAAATGTAGATTTTCCTGAACACCTTGGCCCCATTACGCCTACTCGACATGTTGGAACTTGGCGTATAAATATTTGCGGATTCTCTAAAAATATACGTTTATTCTCATCTGACGAAAGTAGATAAATGTATCCTGTAAATTGAACTGAGTATTGATATTTTCCTAAGACGCACTTTCCTTGGGTCGTCATAACCGGACATTTATTTTCAAATGATGATCTAAACCAACCAAAATCATCACGTATTGGATTTATGTTACACAAAATATCCAATATGCCATGAGGGCTCGACGTAGCTTCCAATTTCTCAATAATATTTTCATCATCTTTGAACGTTTCATAAAAATCAAGCGCGAAAAACACGTGCTTAATATTACATAAATCTTTTATTTTATCATTACATACTTTTAACATTTCTTCAGACGTATATATACCATGACAATAGATGAGATTTGACTGTGGATAATGGCATACAAACTGTTGTACAATATCTAATGCAATATTATATCGTTCTAATGCAATCCGAATACCTTCTATCTCCACCGGCGTTCTATTATCTAAGACAATATTTTTTGTAATTATATCATCATCATCACAGTCGATGTAGATTAATATGGTTGGTTTAATTTCCAGATCGAGGGCAAAAAATAGTTGTCGCTTAATACTGAATCGCACATCTTGATCGCAACTAATTCGATGAAAAAGTTTTGGAAGCGGTCTAGGCTCTTGGCTGGGAGATTTGATTTCTTCTGTTATATCCTCTTTTAATTCATCGGCGAAATCATCTAAATTTGGATACTCTGAAAATAATTTCATTTTTAACTTTGCTAGTTCACGTGCTCTAATCGTGATTGGGGTATCAACAATCTCATCCACTATTTGTTGAAACATCAAAAAATCTTCTTCGGTCAAAAAATTCTTTTTCACACTCAAGTCAATATTCGGGATTAGGGGCAAACCAGTTAGGATATAGCCGCAAAAAATTACTTTATTGGTTCTAGTTTCACGCTGAATCAACCACAAAATAATTTCGATTGGCAGAATTTTATTCAGTTGCAAATTTTTATCCAACCATATACCGAGACGTGATTTACTTTGTATTTCTCGTTCAATCAGTCGATCACAATCAATATGAACACATTTAAATTGCTGTTCCATTTGCACGGCCAATTTATATGCGTCGATTCCAGGTTTAGCAATTATCATATAGTTTGTTGCTGGAAGGTCACAATATTCCACTTTCGTGTTCGTTTGAAATGATTCACTACGATTTACCGAAACTGGCCGTCTTGATAATCGTACATTATTTATAAATGACAGCATTCTTTCCAATGAGAACTTGCCGATGTTCTTCACACGGCTGTTAATCCGGGGACACTCGCAAATAACGTTTTCGGTATCGACAACTTCACCGGCCAGATCGTAAATTATTTGCCTTGGATCCACCTCATCTTTTACAACGTAATGCTGTAAAAGATATTTTATGAGAAAATCACTGTTTGCTATAAAGTTTGAGGTGTACATCGTAAGGCAAAATAAGGATCGAAATAAACGAAACTATTTTTCAATAATGTGATAACTTGATTTTGAAAGAATTAGAGAAACATAATTTTACAAGCGAACAGTATTTCTGTACAACCAATCGAGTACGCAGCACATTTGGAGTATATCGTTTTAAAATTGTACATGCAAAAGTTCTTACGCACTCCTAATTTCTACGTTTCTTGTTCTTCTCTAGTCAAAACATAGATAAGTAGACGCAAACTTCAACAGTGGTTTCATCAAAACTATAAAATTTTGTTCATTTGGGCAATTAATTCAAAAAAAATTTGTGGAACCTCTAATAGTCCAAAATTAAAAAACACTTAATTTTAAACAATAATTATACAACACAACTGCGTGAAATTTATTAAGATTAAAAACAATTAGTAATATTTCCTAATATTTCTATCGAACTTATCGTTTAAAATTAAAATCCGATAGTACTAGTCGAAGAACCCCTAATTACTGATGACCCTATAGTCTTCTTTCCATGCAATATATATGGATTACCAGAAATTTGCATCTCATTTATATTCCTCTGAACCAATTTACAATCGTCCCAAAATTTTAGAAACATCGTTTTGTAGAAATCGATTTCAGAATTGTCCGAACTGGTGTTATGGCACTTCAAATATAGGCCTAAATAAACTTCTAATGATTGACCCGGTTCAAGATTAAAATGTTTCGGTCGCTCAAATGCACATTCAAATAGTGCGTTGGTGATCAATGTTGGTGTTATTGTTCCAAAATCTAATTTCATATTTTTAAAATCTTCATCGATTGTTGATTCTTGTGAATAATCAAATATGATTTCAACGTCTTTATATTTGTTCGGATTCTGTATAAATTGTATACAATATGATTGAGACGACATTACATAAATCTACGGATGAGAACGTATAAAAATCAATTAAATTTAAATTATTTTTACGGATATAATACAAAAAATATTTAGCATATATAGTTACATTATTATAATAGAGCACAGAATATTCCGCCAGTCCGATAATAATCTCAATCTCGCCAGTTTCATAATATGCAACAGGACAATAACCGTCATTGGTAACATTCATACAATCTTTCCATTCTTTAATCAATTTCGGCAACTCTTCGGGTAGTTGTTCGTCATTTGCTGTCAAATACGATTCTGCATTTATCATCATTTCAACAAGATGTTTATTGCAGGACCAATAAAAATATTTTCGAAATTGGAACAAATTTTTTTCGTACAAATTATCAGTATAGAGTGGCTCTGCTTCCTCATCATCTGAGTAATAATATCGTTGTTTAACCAATAAATTATTTTGCATCCAACACAATGGACAGTACAGCTTTAAAGGACCCAACCGATACTGTAACTCATAATCAGTTACATCCAGTTTATATAAACTTCCGGCCACTAGCTGAATTCCCCTCATCTCGTATATATTATGTAGACGGAGCAATAGGAGTATTTCACGATAAGCTTTATTCCATGTACTCCATTTTGACGTAAAATCCTTTATTGTAATAACATTTCGCTTTAAACCTTTAAAATTACTACAATGCGTCGCAAAATTCTCAAGTTGCCTAATGATACCATGCAGATGTTGGAGAACCTCCATTTTTTGTTTATATTTCTCTTTGTTGTATTCATTTTTAACATTGGTCCACAAATCAAGGCCCGTCGGATCCAAATATATAATCAAATTTAAATCTAAACCATTTAACATGAAACATTTGACCAAATCATCGTTTAACGGTATGTCGCGTAATATCCATCCTTCTGTTTCAAAGTTTATCGAAATTTTTACCAAATCGCATATTTGTTGATTATCGGTTATGAGCATACCATTCTTAATCAAATCGGTAGCAAGTTTAGTCCATTTAAAATTGTTCACTACATACTCTTTCATTCCGTGCAATGTGAAATTGTTGAGCTGAAATTCTTCTGCGATCCTTTTGCACAGCGCTTGACAACCCGAATGCCGTGGCCCATGAAGAGCTAGGCGTATTGGTTTGGTTATATGGCAAACGTTCATTTGACTCGTGTACAAATAGGAGTGGGCAAAAAATTCATCGACATTATGATGTACGCGCTGGACGAAATAGATATTTTCTTGATGTATAAACGGTTGAAGTCTTTTATCTAAATGTGGGGTGCCTAACAACATTATAATAAGTTAATATTACAATGTCATGGATTGTAAAGAAAATAAAAAGAATATATAATATGGCTTTTACAAAAGCCTAAAATATATTTAAATACTCACTTAGAGTTAATTTAATTGGATAGTTCATATTACGATTTTTAACAGGACATGTCCAAAAATACCGGCTCAACAAAAATTGGCCATGGCGTACATAACGCACAGCATACTCATAACTGACCGGTTGCACTCGCTCAAATATGTATTGCCGATCCGAACTCACTTTAATATACTTCAAAACCATGTTTTCAATCTGTTTTGTTGTGTATGGATGCAATCGTATCTGGATGAAAGGAATTAAATTTTCTTCTGCGACCGATTTAATTTTTTCATACTCCGCCATTCGACTTTGTATAAAATGTATTACTGCCTGTTTTATCGAAATTTTCATCATTTCATCAATTATTTTTGTATATAGATCGGGTGGCATTTCTTCATTCACCATATCTGCCACGTACAATTGTCTTATCTGTCCATCACGTTCTAAATTCGCTTTGACTTCAAAAGCATCTAATATATCGGTCAAATTATCTGACTCTAATCGTTCGGCGTAATTCCCCTCTTTATCAGCAACAACATCATACGACAGTTCAGCGAATAATTCATCAAATCGTAATTTTCTTTGCCTCATCCAATCTTCATTCTGCAATTTGCATGCATCTATCTTCCTAAGCAGTACGTCTTTATATTTCTGCATGTAATATTTTAATTCGTCCTTCATCAAATGCTTGTGATCAATTTTAAGATAAAATATTTGCTCTGGACACAAATGTTGTTTAATCATTTGTTGTAATTGTTCTGCTGTCTGTGGAAAATCCTCTGAAAATAATTATGCAGATACACACTAATTATATAGAGTTGATATCCAATAAAACTACCATATTACCGAGTAAAAATCCTTCATCGAATAAAGGTGCGAAAATATCGTTCACAACGCTATCATTCAAATCTTCAAGAATTTCATAGAACGACGATATATTAAAATTTCGATCAGATTTAGTTTTGCCAAAGTACAAATTTATTATATTCTCCATTTTCAGATGTCTGGTTCCTAAAATATCGGCAACCCGTCTAAGATCGCCCCGCTTAGCAACATGATAATTTCCAATTACACACAGCCGATACGGAGGTATTCGAAATGGACGTTCAATTTCACTGTATTTTAAAGGATCTTGAACAAATGTTTGCAGAGCCTCTTGCGTTGAAAATAGATATGTTCTATTTTTCAATTGAACTGCGTTTTGTGGAAGTCCTAATTTTAATACCAATTTATCTACAAAAAGTACGGGACAATATTCTGCGGTGCATCCAGTTCGCAATAGTCGACCCGATTTCTTTGATTCACCTTTAAACCAATTATTTTGCATAATATGAGGATAAGCATTAAAATAATTCATATAGTCTCTGAGCCCACCAATGATTGATCCACTCCAAGATGTACCATGAATATCTACTTGAATTAAATGGGTTTCACATGATTTCAGAAAAGATTTTACTTCTTCAAAATGTTCACGATATTTTCCGTTTTCTTCTTGAAAATCTCTGGTGCCTTGTAATGATTCTTGCATCAAGATATGGTCGACTTCACGTCGAACTAATTGATGTTTAAACAATTTGGGACTTTCACTACCTTCGAACGGAATTTTATTCATCATGTGTTTAAAAAATACTTTGTATCTAATCGCTACAGTCCTAGTCACGTAATTTATATCATAAAATTTTCTATTACATTTTATATTCTGATTCTCGGCTAATCGTTCACCGACCGTGTCATCCATATAAACTATAATATCTGGTAAACAACCCATTTCCTGTAAACCTTGGAAAAGATTGGTATCCGGTGGTACACCATCAAGTACCCAATAACCATACAACTTGTTTTCTTTGGTTAACAATTTTTGCCTTTTCTCACATAATCGAATTTTAGTAACAAGAATTTCGAGTTTGCGTGCCAATGGTAAGACATAATCTTTGCTCAACTCTTTCATGTATTCCATAGCTAATTTCTTTACATCTGTATCATCGGGTTGGGGTTTGCGAAATGTGGCTTTTCTACGAAGTTCTAATGGTAGTTTATTCAAGAACATGTCTTTTGAATTCAGATAAGATTTGAGAAATATAGGATCGCCTGTTTCAAAACTAAATTCATTTAACAAATTCCTCAACCTTTCCTTTTCCTCTACTGCTGTTTTATCTGGTATCGGTTTTGCTTTTTTATTTTTCCCCTTCTTTGTTGGAATTGGCTTAAGAAAATCACTGATATTTTGCGTCATTACTTTAATCCAATCTTTGATTTTATCATCTAAGATCTGCTGTTCATCATTATATTTGACTAAGAGTTCGGAGCTCAACAACATAATTGCGTGATCACAAGCTTTCCCATAGTAAAGATTTTTTAGGTCAATTTTTTTGTAATAATCAAATAGATAATTTACATCGATTATGGTGGAATTTTTAAAAAAAATCGATAAGCATCTGGCAAATGTGGATTTTCCTGAACACCGTGGTCCCATTATATATACTCGACATGTTGGATATGACTGAATAAAAATCTGCGGATTCTCTAGAAATATACGTTTATTCTCATCTGACGAGAGCAGATAAATTAATCCTGTAAATAGAACCGAGTGTTGATATTTTCCTATGACGCACTTCCCTTGGGTCAACATAACCGGACATTTATTTTCAAACGATGATCTAAACCACCCAAGATCATCACAAATTGGATTTATTTTACACAAAATGTCTAATATACTATTTGGGTTGGATATACCCTCCAATTGTTCGATAATATTTTCGTCATCTTTAAACGTTTCATAAAAATCCTTCGCCAAGAAAATCTGCCGAATACTACACTCTTTTATTTTGTCACTACAACTTCTAAACGTATCCGCAGGCGTAAATATTCCATGGCAATAGATCAGATTGGGCCGTGGAAAATAGCATATAAATTCTTGTATAATATCTAATGCATTATTGTACCGTTTTAATGCGATTCGAATACTCTCCAACTCATCTGGTGTGCGGTTATTAAAGATAATATTTTTTGTAATTATATCAGCATCATCACAATCCATGTAAATTAACAGAGATGGTTTACTCTTCAGATCGAGAGCAAAGTAAAGTTGCCGTTTGATGCTAAATCGTACATCTCGTTCGCAGCTAAGTTGATGAAAAATTTGTGGAAGCGGTCGGAATCCCTTTGGAGCTTCAATTTGCTCTGTTAAATCTTCTTTCAAATCGCCCGCATCATCTTCAAAATGTTCATATTCTGAAAATAACTTCTCTTTTAACTTTGCCAGTTCAAATGCTCTAAGCGTGGTTGGAACATCAATAATCTCGTCGATTATTTGTTGAAACGCCAAAAGATCTTCTTCGGTCAAAAAATTTCTCTTCACATTTAAATCCGTATTCGGAATTATGGGTAATCCAGTTAAAACATAGCCGCGATATGTTACTTTTATGTTTTTTGTTTCACGTTGTACCAACCATAAGATTATTTCGATTGGTAGAATTTTATTCAATTGTAAATTTATATCCAACCATTTACCGAGCCGTGACTTACTTTGAATTTCACGAGTAACAAGATCGTTACAATCGATATGAACACATTTAAAATGTTGCTCCATTTTTTTGGCCAGTTTATAAGTCGCAATTCCAGGCTTTGCAATTATCATATAATTTATTGCACATTGATTTAAGTATTCATGTTTTGTAAACATGCGAAGTACATCGGAGCGATTAACTGAAACCGGCCGTCTGGTTAGACGTATATTATTTACCATCGGAATTATTTCTTCAATTGGGAATTGACCAATATTTTTCACTTGGGCCACAATTCGTGGATATTCCGAAATAATTTCTTTTGTATCGACTGCATCGTTGACAATATCGTAAGCTAGTTGTCTTGAATCAAATTCATCTTTTAGAACGCGCTGTTGCAACAGATATTTTATAAGATAATCACTATTTGCTATAAAGTTTGTGGTGTACATCGTAACAAATATACGTTAAAACAAAACTACCTTGTCATATTTTGTTTTTAATTTACTGGTAATGTGATAGCTAGATTTATGAAGAAATATTGATTAATTTGTACTCCATTTGCCAAAAATAATGAGTAGCAGAAAGCCATCACGGATATGTCTATTGAAGTGGCCGTTATTCGTAAGCATCATATACTTTAATTAAGAATAGTAAAATGTTACGTGGCTATTGAAAATTTGAATGTCGGCTTATTAGAAGAATTAGAATATTTCGATACCTTTCAATCAATTAATTCTAATTTAAATTTTTATTATGCTTCACACTGAAGCGCCCAGGATTTAGCTAATTTTGTAATGGATTTTGCTTAGGAAAATGAGCATAAATCTGAATTGTTTAATTCATTTTTATGGTAATAATTCCTCATCCTGTGACCTGTATAAGTAGAATAACCGTGACATAACACATCCATCATTACGAAGAGGAAAATGAGATAGAAGCCCAGAATTTATACGTAGTATATTAAAATTTCGAACACTACCTTTACACTGTTATTTATGCCATAAATAATAATTTTATGGCACTCTCGAAAATATCGAATTTTTATAGCAATTATATTATAGCAAAATTTCTTTGACTGCCATATTGGAATCCATCCATCTTTCTTTCCTTCGTTCCACGTTTTGTTAAATTGAAGTTTATAAAAAATGAGTGTAGCAATTTCCAAAAAACGCAAGGTAAATTAATTAAAAATTACAAAATTTGGTATAAAAATGAAGCATTTTATTTAATCTATCGATGGAATGTATAATAATATAGTGAAATTTGTTCTATTGTTGTTAAATTAACGATATAAATATTTGGTCATAAAGACCAGTTTAGTTTACACGCTGGACATTTTAAAAGTTTTAAAAATCGAATTCATTTTGATTAATTATCCGTGTAATCTAGTTATTAATTATTATGAATGTTTTAAATAAATGCATAGTTATTAACAATTTTTGTTACAATTGAAATATATTGTAAGATTTATAATAATTTTCTAACCTCAATGTTTATCGTATGTATGTAATTTTAGTTTGTTGCCGATGGTATCTTCAAAGCAGAATTAAATGAATTCTTGACCAGAGAATTAGCCGAAGATGGTTACTCCGGAGTTGAGGTTCGTGTAACTTCAGCCAGAACCGAAATAATTATTATTGCCACCCGAACACAAAGTGTTTTGGGAGAAAAAGGCCGCCGTATCCGAGAATTGACTGCTGTCGTTCAAAAAAGGTATTTAATCATTATCTCAGGATATAATCTTTGGAATGTGATAGTAATTCTTATTATTTTATTTTAAGATTCAATTTCACTCCTGGCACTATTGAATTATACGCAGAGAAAGTAGCCACTCGTGGATTATGCGCTATTGCACAAGCTGAATCACTCCGTTACAAACTTATCGGTGGTCTTGCTGTACGTCGCGCGTGTTATGGTGTTCTCCGTTTCATCATGGAATCTGGTGCCAAGGGCTGTGAAGTAGTTGTTTCAGGTAAATTGAGAGGGCAGCGAGCCAAATCCATGAAATTCGTTGATGGTTTGATGATCCATTCCGGTGATCCATGTAATGATTATGTTGATACAGCTACACGCCACGTACTATTGAGACAAGGTGTCCTTGGTATTAAAGTTAAAATTATGTTGCCTTGGGATACACATGGTAAAATTGGACCAAAGAAACCATTGCCAGACAATGTTTCTGTTGTGGAGCCTAAAGAAGAAATTATTTATGCTACTCCTAAAACTGAATTAAAATTCAAACCACCAGTAGCAAATTTGGATGTTAAAGAAGAAGTTGGTGGTCCAAAAGTTGAATAAATTTATATGATTCAATAAGAAAATGAATTAAAAAAATAATAAAAAAACTTAAAATATTGTTTTGCATTTAAAGGAACAAATATGGTTTGCTTTTAGGTGGAATTGTAGGATTGGTTTCGGACATAATTTACTAAAATAAAAGTTTTAGTTTATAGTGGATATATAAGAATGGGAGTTCCTTAACATGAGTGACCACTGTACTTCATGCATGCAGTAGATAAATCTTAAATAATTGATAAAATGCTTTATAGATTTTATTTAGCTGTTTGATGATATTTAATTGGTGAAATTGTTAAGCTATTCAATTCTTAAGCTACATAAGTCAAGTAATTCGGTTAAGTATAAATACTAGTGCTAGTGTAAGCGTCAGGGGGCTATAGTTATGTAGTGGTATTCTAATTCGTAATAAACAAACATGTCGCAAGAAACAAAATTTCAAAATAGTTCAGTGTGAGATTTACTGTCAAATCTGATAAACACTAAAAATTAAATATACGTATTTATAAATCCACCAAATATATCAAAAAATTTATATTTATTCACGTATCTTAAACTTAAAGTTTGTTATGGATATTGGAGAATTACTATCATATAAAGTAAATATAATAATTTTATGTAAATTCCGAATGAAGTATACAAGTTATATGTTGAGGTTATGTTGCAAAATTGTTTATGTTATCTCTTAGCCTGAGCAAACCCCTAAACGTCCTAATGAAAGCGATGATGAGGACCAGGAAATTGAAGAAAAACAAATCCACCAGATTCATAAAAGATCGAAAAAATCATATAATGGAAATGATGTTCATTCTATGAATCGGATGCTTTCATCTACCAAAGAACCTGAGATCACCGAAGAAGAGCGATTAAATATTTTACAGTACGTTGAAAAGGAGGAAGCTGAAGGAGATGTGCTTGATGATGTTGGATTAAAAAAAATGATTCTGATATTCGAGAAACGTGTACTTAAAAATCAAGAAATGCGTATCAAATTTTCTGAACAACCGGAGAAATTTATGGAAAGTGAAGTTGATCTTCATGCGGCTATATATGATTTGCACGCAGTTGCAACAGTTCCTGATTTATATCCCGTATTTGTTGAGTTGAATGCGGTGCCAAGTTTATTAGAATTATTATCGCATCAAAATACTGATATAAGTGTAGCTGTTGTTGATTTACTTCAAGAGATGACCGATGTTGATATATTACACGAGAGTCTAGATGGAGCTGAAGTTCTGATTGAAACGCTTCGAAAACAACAGGCTTGTGCCCTACTAGTACAAAATTTAGATCGATTGGACGAAAGTGTTAAAGAAGAAGCAGATGGAGTTCATAACACGTTAGCGATTTTTGAAAATTTAACTGAAATAAAAACCGATATTTGTAAAGAAGCGGCCGAGCAAGGATTGTTGCAATGGTTGTTGAAACGATTAAAAGCTAAAATACCATTTGAACCAAATCGATTGTACTGTAGTGAAATTTTATCAATTTTGGTTCAAGATACGAATGACAATCGACTATTGCTGGGAACTCTCGACGGAATTGATGTTCTACTCCAGCAGCTAGCTGTATATAAGCGACATGATCCGTCAACCACCGATGAACAAGAGTATATGGAAAATCTATTTAATTGCATGTGCTCAGCGCTCATGACCAAAGAAAATCGTGAACGATTTTTAAAAGGTGAAGGGCTTCAATTAATGAATTTAATGTTACGTGAAAAAAAATTATCACGAAATGGATCACTAAAAGTCTTGGATCATGCTATGTCGGGCCCAGATGGTCGTGATAATTGTAATAAATTTGTCGATATATTAGGCTTGCGAACTATATTTCCGCTATTTATGAAAACACCGAAGCGAAGCAAGAAACGCATGCTAAGTATTGAGGAGTATGAGGAACATGTAATTTCGATTATTTCTAGTATGCTGCGAAACTGTAAAGGGTCACAGAGACAAAGACTTTTGGCCAAATTCACAGAGAATGACCATGAAAAAGTGGATCGGCTAATGGAATTGCATTTGAAGTATTTGGATAAGGTCGATGTTATTGATAAACAAATAGATCAAGTGGATCGAGACTTGGATGACGAGGAGGCAGAAGATGAAATATATTCGAAAAGGCTAGCGGGTGGTCTGTTTGTTTTACAATTAATAGGATATATTATACTAGAAGTTAGTACAACGGCAGATACAGTCAAACAGAGAATTGTTCAAATATTAAATTTACGAGGGGCTTCGATGAAAACTATTCGAAGTATTATGCGAGGTAAATCCATAAACTACTTTTGAATTTATTTTGTAATTGACTACATTTTTGATTTTACAGAATATGCTGGAAATTTGGGGGATGCCGGCGACTTGGAGTGGCGCAATCAAGAAGAATCCCATATATTACAATTAGTTGATAGATTTTAACAAAAATAAATTTAAATTTTGAATCATAATCGGGTTATTTTATTTTGTACCGGTTTACTTGACATTCAACTTATTTTAGTACTTGACTTCTTGTACTAAATTCCTCATTAAATATTTTTTCACATCAAAATGACATTTGTGATTTTCCCGTCCAAGGTGGTTGGTGGATATTCGAAGAAAATTAAAAACTCTGAAAATAAAATATAAAATATGGCGTCTGTTTTGAATTGTGGGGCTGCAGTTGCTGGCTCAATTTTACGCAGAAATAGTGCTAAAGTAAGTAACAAAGTGATTCATAAAACAAAAAGAGAAACGAAGCGATCACAAAAAACGTGACTGAAATTATCGCTTATGACTTGTGATAAAGTTTTTTTTTGTGTGTATTTCTTCGGATATTTATAAAAGTTGACGTAATAAATTCATTTCTCGGAAATTAGACAAATTAACCAAATTTTATCGTTTCTTTTTTAATTTGATCTTGGAATAAATCTTTTCTTAACTCGGTCTCTTACATAATGACAACAATAAATTGCGAGACGAAAACGAGAGAAAAAAATAATTAAATTGTGTTACGCAAATATTTCACAAAATTATAAAAAGATTTGGAAACAATCAAATGATTTGTGACGTAGCAACATCAGTGTGTCGTATAAAACTAATTACAGATTTACTATTTTAGATTTTAGGTGCTGGCGTTCAAGCAAGAAATTTAAATGTACAAGAACATGTATCATATACCCTACTCAATCAAGCTGGAATTGCTACACCCAAGTAAGTACTTAAACCTAGAATGTAAACAAAAAAATTAGACTTCAATCGGTTGTTATGTTGTGTTATCAATAGTAATGTTGAACTTCCTAATTTAATGTTCGATGTACAAAGTCCAAAAATTGTACGTCACGACCTTGGATATTTATTGAATCATTTCGAGATAACGATACCTCAGTATTGAATATATATATTTATATTATTTTAGATTTGGAGTGGCTCATACTGATCAAGAAGCACGAGAGATTGCTAAAAAACTAGACACAAATAATTTGGTATTGAAAGCCCAAGTCTTAGCGGGGGGTCGTGGTAAAGGTACCTTTAAAAATGGATTTAAAAGCGGTGTTCGCATGGTCAATGAGTATTATATTAACAATATTTTATAATGTTTTATAGAATTATATTTACATAATTTTTTTATATATTTCAGTCCTGAGGAAGCTGCAAAAATTTCGAAACAAATGCTTAATCAATTACTAGTAACAAAACAAACCGGCGCGGCTGGACGAATTTGTAATAAAGTCATGGTTGCGGAACGTAAATTCCCACGACGTGAATTCTATTTCGCAGTAATGTTAGAACGTGCCTTTGGCGGGCCAGTTGTGATTGCTTCGTCACAAGGTGGTGTTAATATTGAAGAGGTTGCTGCTGAAGATCCAAACGCAATTATTTATCAACCTATTGATGTTATGAATGGTTTATCAAAAGAATGTGCTCTTGATGTAAGTCAATATATTAAAGCAAAACCCAAACACTTTATTATTTTATTTATTCTCATTTTCTATCATGATAAGATCGCTAAACGTGTTGGAATGGGCCCACAGTCTGAAGAAACGGCAGATATGCTATTGAATATGTATGATGTTTTTGTTAAAAAAGATGCTTTACTAGTTGAAATCAATCCCTATGCTGAAGATGCCTGCGAAAAATGTAAGTAGCTTAATGTTTCATTCTATTAAAATCATTTCCACGAAGAATTTCCACATACAAAAACAAAACAATTGGAGTAGATTATTTAAATTAAAATTATTTTTCATTTTCATGCATCGTTTTTTCAGCGGGAACATGTAAGTAAATTTAAGATTAGAGTGACCTTTATACATTTCTTTAAGTGCGTAACAAAGTCATTCAAATATTTTTGCTTAAAGCGATTACATACTTTCTTTTTATTTTCAAATCAATTCTTTTATGATTGATTTTTATTCTAAATATTTTAAATAGACCATCGGGATTTGGTTATGGTTATATACACTACATTGTAAATACTAAAACTAAACCATTGTTTGCTAACAATTTATGGATGACGGTAAGCCTTTGTCTATAAATACTTTTCGTAAAACTATAATTGTAATTTCAATTTGGTATTGAAGTAGCATTGTATTTATGGCTTTCATAACATAGATATTAAATTATTTTAATACATTATGTATATATTTTTTTATAAATGTATATTGTTCAAATATACACTAACTTACCAAAAAATTAATTCTAAAATGATCAATTTCTGAAGTGGCAAACTTCCCAAACAATAATTTTCTAACACATACCTGCAATTCTGTAAAATCAAATCTTAATAAAGTTTTATATTGGCGAATTTTAAGAAAGCAATTCATCGAAAATCTCATTTGCTAAATAACTTAATATGTGAATCGAATTTTTTCTTCAATAAACCAATTTTAATAAACAGTTCAAATTAATTCCTTAATAACAAATTCTCTAAATATAGACAATACATTTTAACCATTGTTAACCAAACGATAAATTTACCAAATTAATAATTCTCTACTTATGTAATTCTAATTTCACAAAATATTTCTCAAATGACTGTGATCATGAACAGAGAGGCTTAAAATTTAAATTGTAATCTCCAACTATGTACAATAATCGAAAAAATCCGAAACCTCGAGAAATATTCACTTTTCATTTTTAATAAATGAGAGAAGCAGAACCTCTAAAATAAAAATCTCGAAACTGTCTAAAATAATTTGGCTATTTTTAATTTATTTTAAAATGAAATTATATTTTGAATGCTTTTGTGAGTTTTCAAGTCAAGAGTTGAGGCTAATTAATGTTGAGGATATGTGTTACGTTTAAAACAATATTGGTATGGAATTTTCATTATATCACATTTTCATTATATCACGACACAACTACCTAGTGGTAAATTCTTCAAAAAGTGTAATGAATAATGTATCAAAAATCAATATCTTAAATAGTTAATTCCTAATTTCCATTAAAATCAATTTGATATGTATTAATAATTTCTCTTTAGAACAATCTTTCAAATTGTGCTGAGAGTTTCTTATTCGAGGAAGGCATTTTTGATCTACTCTACACAGATTAAATTAATATGTGTAGAATTTTGGATGATGGTTGAACACACAATTGAAGAATTGAAAATAGTAGAAAAGTAGTAAATTCATTTGTGCATGCCCGCATTAACATTAATAATTGTGCTTGGGAAAATGGTGTCAGCTAAATTATTCACAAATTTTTAATAATACAAATTCTATTATTCATTTTATATTATTTAGTCTACGCTTTGGATGCCAAATTCCGATTTGATGATAATGCTCAATTTCGGCAAAAAGAACTCTTTGCCATGAGAGATACGAGCCAAGAAGATCCAAAAGAGGTTGCAGCAGCCAAATTTGAATTAAACTACATCGCATTGGATGGATCAATTGGTTGCATGGTGAATGGTGCTGGTTTAGCTATGGCTACAATGGATATTATTAAATTGTACGGTGGTGATCCAGCTAATTTCTTGGACGTTGGTGGTGCAGCCACCGCTGATGCTGTGAAAGTATATTTTTATTTTATTTTTGTTCATACGAACATTTCTATTAATTATATTTTTATTGGTTACTTTATAGGAAGCGTTTAAAATTATTACATTAGATCCAAAATGTATGTGTATTATGGTGAATATTTTCGGTGGTATTATCCGATGTGATGTCATTGCCGAGGGTATTGTTGCCGCTGCAAAAGAACTTAATCTTAAAACTCCAATTATTGTACGTCTCCAAGGGCAAATGGTGAATGAAGCTAAAGCTATCATTAAGAAATCAAAATTACGTATCTTGCCACGTGATGATTTAGGTGAAGCCGCCAATTTAGCTGTACACTTATCAAAAATTGTTCACCTAGCAAAAGAAGTCGATTTGGACATTAGTTTCGAATTACCCGAGTAAATATGTTAAAAGTTTAAAATAAGTTAAAAGAAAAATATTATGCTCTATAATTCATCTGGTATCAAATCATACAGCTGCTTAAAAAATTTTGTAATATTTTCTCAATTACTTCTTATAACACACAGTCGTATAATTGTACATAAGTTAAATGTTTTTAATTTATCTATTTGAAATTAGATAGGCATACACAAAATAATACCAGATAAATACATAGATAGAAACTCTTCAATATTATTATTATTTTTTGTTTTTAAATCATTAGAAACTACTATTATTTTATTTATTTATTGTTAATTATTATAAGAATATATTTTTCTATCGTCACACATAAACAGCAAGAACAAGAATAAGAAGAAAAAATAATCATACAAAATTGACGAAGAATTCTCTTTGATTTGATGTTATTTTTCTATTTGTTTTATTTTTTAAAATTCTAATGTTATAAAAAAAAATAATAAATTAAATACCATTTCCAGAAATAAAAAAATTGTATCCAGTACAGATCATTAAAAGTTGTGTTTTTATTTATTTGGCTTGGTTTCCCATTGCTGACATTCAAATTACCTACATTAGCAGTTAAGGGGTAGGCATGAAAAATAAGTATGTATAGGTAATTTAAAATATTTAATGCAATCCATCTAACCTCCGATTCAACATCTAAAAACTCAATTAATAGAACTTTTAGGATATTTTTATTGTTTTAATTAATCGGTGATTATCTTACTCTTAATTACAATGTGGAGTGAGTCTAAGTATATTTGGGATAAATCGAGTTATTTTATTATGCAAAACTAAAATTTTTCCAAAAATAATCTCCCCGGCTGGGAATCGAACCCCGGTCTCCCGCGTGACAGGCGGGGATACTGACCACTATACTACCGAGGATATAAAACTTGCAATGTATTGTACTTAAAGTTAGGCATGTATTGTACTTAAATTTTATTTTAGAACCAATACTAAAAATCTGAGCTTTTAACAGAATGGTATTATTTTTCAAACTATTTTGCATGAATAGTCATTTACTTTTGGTAAATTTTATATAAAATGTTAAACTCCGGCAATCATAAATAATGTGAAAAAGGCAGGTGGTTCCTGCATGGTAGCTCCGTATTTTACTCGGATGGAGGCCGAAACTTCAAATCTTACATAGGAGGAGTTACTCTCATTCACATACTTAAATATTAAATATTACACTCGATTGTACAAATTACGCATTGTAGTATTGTCGTTTGTCGTATTTTTATAAAATTATTTTCGCAATTTTCAATCTAACAAAGAGAAAGGATACTTTAAAGTATAAAAGTTTGTTTTGAATTTTTTAGCAGAGAATATCACGAAATACTTCGCCATGTTCTAATTCACTGGTACAGTTTATGCAAAGCAGTCGATCGTTCGCTCGTTTGCTGCTTTGCTGGTGACCACTTAAACAATATTTTAGTGCTCAAGGAGCTGACAACTTTGCAGCTGTTATTGGAAAGCGACATGCGACCAAAAAAGTCAAAATAAAAGAGAAAATGTCAGCATTATATAATAGAATAATAGATTATTACGGAGAATTATACGGAATCCGTGGTGGGCATCTGACGGATATGGTGTTTCATCAATAATTGGACAGATCTAACAAGAAAAAATATTTTCATACCTTCGTTTCAAAATAGTAAATCTATATAAAAATCCGAAATTTCCACGGTTGAAGCATGCCATGCCAAGGAATGGAAGTCTCATGCGCAGTTGAGTCCCAAATGATATTATATGTAGTAATGTAACTTAGGTATTTGTAGAATTGAATTTGTGTTATTTTATTTACTATTTCATGCGATTGCAACAAATTTTATTGATGTAAGAATTTGAAAAATTGAAACACCCTTAATATAGACGGAGAAATGGTGATAGGTGTCCAAATCCGAACTTAAGAATGTATTTTTATAAATAAAATGCCTACCAAGGTATGAAAATGTTTTTATGTTTGTTTTTAACTTAGATTTGTCCAATTAAAGGTGAAACACCACATGCGTCTGATGCCCACCACAGTTTCCGTATAATTCGCTCGTAATCAAAAAATCTCAGGAAAAATTAAAGAAATAAAGTAATCCAATGCCATCAAATGATAGAACTATGCCGCATCGCAAAAACATACCTCCCAGAAGTTCTTGTTGGTCATCCCTTTGATCAAAACTTTTTTTATGTAATGGTTTATGGTATAATTGGTATATTTCGTACTAGAAATTTAATTTGAACATCCATAATTAGATTTAGAATTTTGATTTATTTTAAAACGCCTAAATGTGTACTATACAATTTAACATACTATCATATCATATTTTTCAAAGGTTTAGTATGATTTTAGTAAAAACTTCACACGCAAATATACTAATTATTATAGATGTATGCAGTTTGTACTCAATCTTTACTATTTAGAGATTACGTGATTTAGTAAAAAATAGTAAAAACTTCACTCGCATGTAACGAGCAAATATTTTCAAATTAATCTTTATTTTCTATACTTAAGATCAATATTTCGAGATATCATTGTTTTTTAATTTAGCATGTCCGGTTTTCGTATATGATTCATTCATTCATATGGCAACCCTATCTAAAAACTATCCTAATATATTATTAGTAAATATGATATTTTAAACTTTAAATAATGTTTCTTTTTCATTCATGTATTTAATATTTATCATTTCTGATTTATTCATGAACTTTGCACATAATTAGGTACATGTTATTTTGTATTTAAATTTTAAACAAATAAATTTGAATACATTTTATTTACTTTCGCACTTTCCTTTTCATCATTCAAATATGTAATTCATATTTCGTGTATTTGATCTATAAAGTATCTGTACCATAATACTTCGTTCAATTCAAATACCAATTTTTGGATTAACAGTAGTCTGATAAATTTGATAGTCTAGTTAATATCTGAGGCTCAATTATATATGCGAATCCGCAATCCTTTAAATTTAATATATTTCTGTAAAACGATTTGCTATATGTATCTACATACGGCATAACAATCAACATCATTATTAAAGCGTCATAAATTTACGTCTGTTTGTACTTTCATTTTTATCGCATACTGAGTCACACACTATATAGATACTGTTTTGTACATCAAATTTTCATAATAATTAATAATTCATAATGTGGCAAACAATTTATTTGGAATTCAATCGTAATTGTTGCAACAATGTTGTAATGATTATATTGAATAGAATTCCATAAACAATCCATAATAAAACTTAACTAATTTCTTGAAAAACTATGTATGATGTTCGAGGTTCAACGCAGAGTTAAAATACATATTACCAACGTGTGTTTTGTTTCTTTCAAATTATGTCCTATAACGATTTTTTTGTGTCGCGCTTTATAAATTATTGTTTATAATTTAATTTAATTTTATTTTATCTCGTTCGAAAGCTGTGAACGTAAAATTAGTAGTATATACAATATACGTATATATAAATATGTAAAAATACTTGCCCGGTTTCCGCTTTGCCGTTTATTATGTATCTCGAAGCTAGATTATTTAACAATATCCGGTTAACCATAAACTACAAGGTTATTGTATAATATTAAATAATCTCAATTATTTTAAGGATCAACATAAATAATAATATTTAAATTAATTTTATTAATTTATGCTAATTATCACGAGTTTAAATGTTATTAATCCATAAAGCATATATAATTTCAGCTTGTATATTATCTTAGCTATATAAACTAATTCTCTTCAATTATATAAAATATATGTATGATTTTTAACATAATATAGGCATGCTATAATAAAAACAATAATTTAACCAAATTATATAGCATAGCATGAACATATTTATAATCAAAAAGCAACATAGGCGCATGTATAAATCGGTTAAAATGCGAGAAAAATTATTTTTACAGCGGTGATTATTATCACAAGCTATATGTGTATATATATATATATATATATATATATATATATATATATATATATATATATATATATATATATATATATATATAATATACCATCAATAATATTGTGTTGTTATTTTATATTTCATTTAAAATGAAAACTATAACTTTCACCTCAAATGAAAAGTAATTTATATACAATTATTATATTCCGCAGGTACAAAATAAGACTCGAATAATAAAAATTTAAAATAAATATTTTGCTTAACTCAATGACAGTGTTAAAGAGAAAAATTATCGCAAGTAATAATGCAATAAAATAAATTAACTGATTTTGTTATTAAATAAATCAATACAGATTAAATATAATTTATGCATATACATACACATATATGTAGGTATATAGTTTGTCAGTAGTGAAATTAAAAAGAATAAATATTTTTCCTAAATCTAGAAAACACGTCGCACCTATCAAAATTTCTTTATTTAAGATTAATCTAATTACTTACTATAATGATCGACTAATAAATCTCAAAAATCGGAAATGATTTTAGCCCTATAAATCTAGTTCGGAAACTGACAAGCTGTGCTTTTTG
Source organism: Tipula unca (assembly GCA_951394425.1). Taxonomy (NCBI): domain Eukaryota; kingdom Metazoa; phylum Arthropoda; class Insecta; order Diptera; family Tipulidae; genus Tipula; species Tipula unca. The sequence continues at coordinate 40,934,834 of OX596380.1, read as the reverse complement.
CAGCTCAGTGAGAAATTCGATGTATATTTCAATTTTAAGTACAAACAGCATTCATGAAAAAATTAAAAAAAATCATAAACAGTTTTCGAAATACTTTAGGTCGAAACGTGAAATCGAGGGATATTAGGCCAATATGACTTACAATAATATAAACTCCTCGAATGCGGATTTGTTTGCAGCATTTTTTCAATCTGTCTATAGACGAAACGATAGTACGGGGTACATCGATAAAATAAGTAATAATATGTATCTATTACCCCTCCAGTCATATCTGACGATAACATTCTAACAGCTTAGAATTTTCAAGTAGATGTAGCTTATACGAATTTTAGTAAGGTATTTGATTCAATATGTATTAATTGATAATAAGAAATCCAACGTTATCAAAGTGATATCTGGTGTTCCTCAAAAATCGCATATTGGACCATGGATTTTTATTGCTTTCATCGACCGAATAAGGAAGATATTAAAATTTAAATGTTCTAATATTTGCAGATGATGTAAAAATATTTCATACGATTGATCAAATGTGTGACGTTGATCAACTAAAAGATAATTTCAATCGACTTAGTGACTGCACGCGATCAAAACTCGTTGCACCTATATATGAAGAAATGCGAAATTATATCTTTTCACCGTAAAAAGCATCCAACGGTTACAGCATACAAAATAAATGCCACTGAAATTCAAAGAGTAAACGAGATTACTGACTTAGACGGCACGATCTTGAGTCATGTTCAACCGCGATTCCCGGTTAATTAACCTTTCGGAATTGGTGACCGCCATTATTCCATAAACGATTCTAATTAGTCTTCGTTTTAGTTCGGCAATTTGTGTGAATTGGAGCGTTGTCCTGTTATAAAGTCAAACTTTCATCTCAACAAAAGTTCAACGAATCATCAACGATGTCAACATACTCCTAACTGCCCATACTGGTGGATAGAATATAGAAACGCTAATAAAAAAATGCCCAACGAAGAGTAAGCTGTTCATACCATTAGACTTCCACCACCAAAACTTTATTTTGGCAAGTATACTAATCTGCAAAACCTAACAAATCTTACCGTAAAACACTAGCAAAAATAAAGTAGAAACAGGTAGTATTTTTAAAAATTAAAATTTGTATTTTCTGTATAACTTCAAATAGAACCGAATGTAATAATATCTTGTAGAACCTCCTCTGGCCCTAATAAACTCTAAACGCCGGCATTTCATGCTCCTTTTCATCCTTTTGAGATTCTTGGGTTATCTTACTCCAAGAACAGGTATGGATAATGGGGGTTTGCTATAGCACGAATCCATCTTTTCAGAATATCCAACATTTGCTCGATGACGTTAGTATTATGAATCCTAGCATTATCCTGCATTAACTATCCGCAAAGAAATTTACCGTGGGGTCTGAGAATCGAGTTCACATGTACCATTCACCTGCAATCGATCCATCATCAACGACTATGAGCTCTGTTTTGCTTCATGATTTGATGCCAACCCAAAATATAGACTTGATTTTGTCTGTCACTGCGGTGTTTAAACCATACTGCGATTCATCCGTGAAGAGTACAACACCAGCCAATTTCGCACTTGCATACTCGTACTGTAGTTTATATAAATGTCCGCAATCTATGAGAGTCCTAGAAATCTGTGATTTGCTAATATTTAATTTTAAATTTCTTTTCGGCCGCTGATGGTAAGGCTTTTGTAGAATTTTTGACAGCCTTAACTAGTCTACGTACTTTTTGTGATGCCATCTTTTTTTAGGCCTGCGGTGTTATTTGTACCATATGTAGCCGGATTTCTGGAAAAATTAACTATATTGTCCCATGATCGTGGCCTAATTTCCCATCGATTTCTCAAAATAAAAGGCCTTTTTTGACAAAAGCTTAAATTTCCTAAAAATAAATCTCGTTATTATTTATAAATGACTTTATTTTATAAGAATGCTGAAATTTTTATTAGTTTATTAAACTTAATTGAGAAAAACAAACCATAAATTTACTTTGGTATATAGTTTTATGAAACATAGTAAATTTGGAAATTCTGAATTATTTTTAATTATAATCATACTTCGTAGTCAGCCTCCGTTTTGCATTAATGTATTAATGTTTGCCAATTTTTTAATTTATTTATTTAAAATAATCGAATAATCAAGTGGTGATATAGTTATGGAACAGACTGTCGCTTATTTATTGTTAAACATTGATATTACCTATACAAAACGTTAAATATAATTTCAATACAAGTGTTGCCATAATAAAGTAAAAATTTTCCGAAATAAATTCAAAATATAAATAAATATTATTTATTTAGTTTAAAGATAGAATTAGTTCAATAATTATAGTTCAATATAAGTTGCACTCCAACTGACCACCACAAGTACTTATTATAAACACTTATGGTTTTTGTTTTGGCTAAATTAACTACTCATAACTGCTCAACCTTTTTATCATAATAGCTACTCAACTTGTTACGTTAAATTTGACCGTGGATTAGTGTTGAATAAATCGACCATTTACCAGAAACACAAAATTATCACTTATAAGTACTTGCTGTGGTCGATTGAAAAGCAACTATATATATATGTAATTAAAAGTTAAAAGTAAATTCAACTGACACATCATATGGACACACACACGAATATTTTAATCAAACAACTTAAAACAAGGTTATATATATAAATGATGTAGGTCTATAAATTAATTACAAATGCAATTGTCGTTTGTAAATACGCAGTATTGGAGTGTCAGTAATATACTAGTTTATATAAAAAATAAAAGCAAGTAAAACTCCATATACTTCGTAAATCGTACGTAACTCATCAAATTTTTAAAGCATAAATTATAAATTTTAAATAATTGTTATTTAACCTTGTATTACTAACAAACCGCGCGCACCCTCAAGGAAAATACACAATTTTGTAAATTTCTTGAAAATTTATTTGCAAAATTTAATTTTCATTAAAAATTAAGAATATCAAAACCATAAATAATTAATTATTGTTCAGTTATGAAATCATCCCTTGGGGGCCGAAAACTATAACTATTATGTTGTTGTTTCGTTAACTTTCGATTTCTATATTTCTATATTTAATTTATTAAAACTGTTTTTATCTCGAGGCTAAACAAATTTTATATGTTTGGTTTATTATAATTCAACGAAACGAAACACGTTGACCCATAATAAGTTGATCGCGTAGAATTCCCCGCATCCATCAATGTTCAAATTGCTTATCACATAATATACAAATTTCGGTAAATTCTATAAATAAATATTTGACAAATTTTATAGCACATATTAAACAATTTGTAATCATACATATACGTATGTATATCAAGACTATAATCGGATTAAAATCAATCACACGTTTGGCGATATTAACTGCTGGCGCTGTTATTTAACTTTCATTTAACAAAAGATTATAATAATGTGTATATAGATATACGAGTATAAGATAAGCAGTAAAATTTTACAATTCATTCATAAAATAAAAAGTCAAAAAATGTTGATAAGTGCGTAAATATATACTTGAATATGGGTACCCAGCCTTTAATTTTGATTTTAGTCATTTTTAAAACAAAGAAAACAAAGGAAACTTTCTTCGAGTCTTAACAATCAAATTTAGAACATGTATGATTACCTAATTGGTAAATACATATGTATATATAAGATACGACACAGGTATATAATACAAGAATTCTGCAAATATTGTGGATAAATATTGCATTAACTGGGAGAAAGCTGTCGCATATTATTATTACTAAATAACAATTAGTAATATTCATATACGGCGATAAACTATTAAAATTATATGAACCGGAATCCGGTAGAGGACTCATTCAATTAATTTAATACATAATTAGAAAACTCTTAAGGCAACAACCAACACCTCTAAAATATGTGTGTATGTACTCGTACCTGTATTTTTGTTACTGTACAAGTATAATATTGTAAATTTATTTACAAAGTTTAGGAAGTAAATTCTGAATTTAAAATGCTGTGTAAGCTGTGGCTCTAAAATTGTTTTACTATATGGGGTTCCAGCTTTTAACAAATTACTCAGCTTTTTAAATTTGATGGAGAGCTAAGAAATTTTTTATTAAAATTCTTAATATTTCAAGTCATTGGCGATATCTGTTGAAAATGAATATTTTATTCTGAAATTGAAACATTTAATAAGTAATTTGAATTAAACTTGACAAGACTTTAAATAAGTTTGAAAAATATTCTAGAAGTAATTTTTGATTGATTTACCTAGATAAGTACTCGTATTATGTGAACTTGAACATAATAACAAAACTTAAAAATTATATTTTAAAACATAAATAATAATTTTAACATGAATATAAATTTAACATGAAAATAAAATGTTATCAGAATGGGGTAAAGTATTATTTCAGTATTCCTCTTATAAACCATCTTAATTTAGAGTAAAGTTTAACAAGTGAACAATCTTGTTGAAACTGTCAGTTCACCATATGTTGACCGTTCATTGGTACCTATAGCACTTTAATCCTTCGTATTTGGTGCGTCGATGTGATCTAGTAAAATATTACCATAATTAACAATAACCAACACTTTATATTCCAAGTTTCTATGTTATCGGTTTTCCGCATTAATAAATGGTGATAATTGTTGGTGTAGTTCATTATCGTACTCCCAATTTGCCAAGTTAAGTGGCATATAAATTGATTCTACCATGTAGTTTGCGGGCTCCGCTTCTGTTCTCCACGTTCTATAAAATTTTAGGCTACATACGCGTAAACACTGAGGCACTGGAACATTGACGTCAGCAGAAATTTTACCAGGTTGAGCAATTCCATGAATAATCATTTTGATGATAATTTATACGCTCAGACAATTTAGTTGGACTAAATTATACGCTAAACTTTCAGTTACGATTATTCCAAAACTAACAATTTCTCTGAGTTTTGAGGCCCAAACTTACTTAACAGATAACAGATTGCCAGGTTTGGTTGTATTAGCGAATCTAATCAACTAAATATTGCTTACAATTTTCATCTTATTTTTTACATGGACCTATCCTGTGTAAGGGTTTAAATTAAACCAATTTTTACATAAATTAAAATTAGTTCTAATATTCACGTAAACTTTTATAAAGTTCAACTCAATCCATAAAATTTCAATATTTTTGTCCAGATGTGCGAATGATTTACTATTAAGCCATTAAAATGAATCTAGGATTTTGTTAAATTTTCTTCGTTTCCAACTCGTATTTTTCAATGGGTTGCCCCACCTCTTTTTTGTCTCCAGTTTACTTGGTTCCCAACTCGTATTTCTTTCTACCGGTTGGCAACTTTTTCCAGATTAGAAAATGGAATTACTTCAAAGATACAAAATATCTTCGAATTTTTAGGCTCACCAGAATTTTAAATTTTTCACTTCTGCGAAAGGTTTTATTAAATGTTTAGCTTAATTTAGAAACATACATTTTTTTGGCTTCTCTGGTTGCCCACTCTTTTCTTGACCAGAAAATAAAAATTATTTCAGATAACAAAATTTTTCGATTTTTATAGGCTCTCCAAATGGATGGAGGATTTAATTAAAATATCAACCAAATCTAGAGAATTTCAATTTACTTGGGTCCAAACTATTAAGTATTTCTCTCTAGGTTGCCAACTTGTTCTGGACCAGAAAATGGCAATTGCTTAAAATATACAAAATTTCTTTGAATTACTAGATCTTCTAAATGTACAAAAGGTTTTCTGAATCCATAAAATTTCTATTATTTTTAGATGCCTTCTCTCTAGGGTTTCCAACTGTTTTCTCGACCAAAAAATAAAAATTACTTCAAATAAATATATTTTTTGTAGGCTCCAAATGTGAGAAGAATTTGTTTAGCTCAATTGAATAGAGCATGTTTTTGGTTCCCAACTCGTACTCCTTTCTGGGCTACAGCAACTCTATTCTGAAATTAATACAAAAGAGGATTTCAAAAATTCAACTGAACCAAGATAATTTCAATTTACATAACAAGGTTCCCACTTGCATTTCTCTCTGGATTGAGAAAATGGAAATTGCTTGAAATAAAAAAGTCTATCTTAATTTGTGTGCTATTCGATTGTGCGAAGGATTTAACTAAAATAAATAATTTCCATTTTCTTCCAAAATGATTCTACAAAAATAGAATATTCTCTGAAAATAATAATTTTCTGAAAAGTTGAACATGAACAAGGAAATCTGTGCTTTGCCTAAACGAAGGCTAAATGTATAAATGACGTATTCGTTTTTATATCATTTCTAATTCGCGTCACTTTTGCAAATGAATTTGCTCTCATACGAATGAACCTAAGGTTTTTGCGATCCGAACTCATGACTAAGACAACACATTAAGCCGTGTTTACGAGATCGGGTTCAAATCCTAGGAATTTAAACTCGATCTCTTCTCCTAATCAAATCAATTAAAATCACAAAAAACACGCCCCGTTTTCTCTTCTTGAGTTGAATTTTCTCTTCTTGAGTTGAAATCTTCGAGCATAAGATATATAGAGAGAGTGTAAAACTTAAAATGTATGAAAAGAGAATAAGAAAATCGTACTACAACTTCTGTCAAAAAAAATTTTTTTTTTTTGTTTATTTCATGTTTTGTGTTTGTGTGTTTTAACATCGAAATAAAATTAAAAATTATAAGTGAAAAATATAAGATGGCTAAATTAATTAAGTGTTGTGTGACAAATTGCTCCAATACGAAGCAAATTAATACAAAAAAAAACAATTATAAAAAGTGTTTAATTAATTTTTTTAGGTAAGTGTTAAGTGCATATTTTTTCAAAATTTTTCGATCGCAATTTAATTCACACGAATGAAAATTAAAAATAATTGTGCAGTTTTAAAGTGTATTTATTCCTTATTATGGCCACCCATTTTAGTTTAAATCAGTTTTAGTTTTCTATCAAAAAAATTAAAACTAAACTGTTTGTATACCAAAAATAGAACAAAATTACGCGGCCATTTTGCTTTTTTTGATGTTTATATAAAAACGTTCATAGCCGGCGAAACTATTTTTTATTGTGGTTTTTTTTTTCTGTTGTTAAAATGCGTGAAAATTTTTATTTTAATTTATTTTAATTTTTATTTTAAAACTTTTATTCTTCTCGTGTGAACGGGATATAAGATTAATCATCCCTTTAAAAAAATATTAAAATTAAATTATATTATCTAAAATAAAATGGGTGGAATTATTTTCTACAAGTATATTGTAAAAAATATTTATCAATTTTGTATTGTTTTACATAATTATGTACATTATACATATTCATAAATTTCTAAAAATCCAATTTTTTTTAACCCTAAGAAAAATTAAATAATTTTATGTACGACTGTGGCAATAAACAAAAAAAAAAATTGAGAGAAATAAAAAAAAAAAAATATATTTTGACAGAAGTTGTAGTACGCTCAAAATATATTATCCTACCCGGTTGGTTGAAATACATTTAACTTTTAGCAAAAAACTCGCAGACGACTAACTTAATCACATAAATATTCTCTCAGATAGAGATCGGATTTAATTTCCTAGGATTTGAATCCAGTCTCGTGTACAAGCTGTTTTTTTCGATCCGAACTCGTAACGCAGACAACATGACATAGTTAATGCTGACAACATGACATAGGTAATGCTCCAATCGTCAATATACTCTTGTTTGTACATACATATATGGATTTTCCAATATCAATCGGGCAATAACATTTACAACAAAATATTAGAATCCTACTACAATAAAATTAAACTGTCAAAAAAATGAATTTTCAAAAAATGATTACAGAAATACGTATACATTTCAACACAATTTTTTTGTGATGTTCTTATAATCAATTTAATACACGAAAAAAATTGATTTTATTTTTTCCTAGTTGTGCTGGTGAACAAGCCTGGTTATTTATTGTCGGTGAGCATAATATGTCAGATTGAAATTGTTCTATTATTTATAGTTTGGAAAAGATATGGATGCTCTTGGTGATTTTATCATTATTTTAATTAATTTTTAAGATTTTATAGATTGTTCGGAATTTTCTACAATACGACACAGCAAAACACATAAATCACACAGCAAAGTAGAGCAAGTTCCATGATTAGATTTTATTAAGTGGTGGACAGGGGATATTTATGACTTCGAAACAATTATGATCACGTAAAATTTATATGTTAGGTCCCAACTAGAATATGCCGTTAACATCTGGTGTCCTTTTTACGACGAACATATTCGCAGCATTAAGAATATTCAAAGTTTATACGGTAAACATAACATGGAAAGATGCACGGGATTACGATAACGATATACCATACCACCTTAGCCTGAAGCAATTATCACCGTATTTTACTGGATAGAAAACCTATAACATTATAACAGCAATCCAAAATGGCAGTGAGATGTAACATCTTTATGAGATCGATGTGCCATCTAGACAGATCAAAACAGAATAAACAATGGTGATAATGAACCGGTGAACATGGTGCTCAAGAGATTTAACAAAATTCACCACCTCTTCGACTTAATCATAAGTAAGTATTTTAAACCAAGGTTGAATCAATATTAAGCTCCGACCTGAACCTATTATTATTTAATTTTTTTATTTATTTTATATATTACCCTATTTGGTTAGAAAAAACCGGAAATTATGTGAAAAAATGGCTTTTTTTCTTGAAACGAGCTAACAATCGAGCTAATACATGCAAATAATCACAGACCGCAAGGAACGTGTGCTTTTCTTAGATTAAAATCAATCGATACATTAAGGTATATTTCTTATATATATATATATATATATATATATATATATATATATATATATATATATATATATATATATATATATATATATATATATATATATATATATATATATATATATATATATATATATATATATATATATATATATATATATATATATATATATATATATATATATATATATATATATATATATATATATATATATATATATATATATATATATATATATATATATATATATATATATACCGGGTGTTTCTTTTAAACTGAGACGATCAAATATCTCGAAAAATAGCCACTCTACGGAAAAAATGTCCATAATCAAAATTTAATCATACCGCGGGGGAAATTTATTGGTGCAATAAAAATAGTCCCCCACCCCCGCTTTGTAGGTGGGGCGGGGGTAACTTTTAAACTAAGATAGGAAGCCATATGTTTTATTGCAGATACGGATTCTACGACTAAAAGTACGTATGATTTGAATGAAATATTTTGTTCGGTTCATGATAGATGGCGTTGTAATCGACGAAATTCAATTTTTTCAATTTCTCCTTCTTAGAACACACGCATTCGATTCTGCAATACGTTTGAAATAAAAAACATCACGTTTCCATTGGAAATACTCGAAATTCGTCATCAAAACAATTAATTCAGTTTTGTAAATCATATTTAACATTTGTGTTATTTCTTATCTTCATGTTTTTCGTAATTGCAAAATAAACGACAAAATACTTTAGAATGGAGCGTTTAACTGTGCCAGAGAAAATTGAAATGGTTCTGGTTTATGGAGAAGCTGGCAGAAATCTTGAAAATGCTGTTGCTATTTACGCTCAACGTTTTCCGGGTAGGATTCGTTCACGTGCTTCATTTGGCCGTACTATCAAACAATTTATTACTGATGGAAATGTTCAACCGAAAAAGAGGACCCGTAGAGCAACAGTCACTGGAGAAAATAATGAAATTGCTGTATAATCCCAATTTTTTTCGTTGCGTAATGTTCTCCGACGAATCGTCTTTTACAAACCATGGAACGGTTAATCGACACAACATGCATTATTGGAGTGATACAAATCAGAACTGGCTGCGTCAAGTTGAACATGAGCGTTCTTGGACTGTCAACGTGTGGTGTGGAATAAATGGCAACAAACTCATAGGCCCCCACATTATTGAAGGCAACTTGACTTGAATGGTCAAATGTACCGAAACATTTTGGAAAATGAACTGCCAATATTACTTGAAAATTTGAGCTTAGAAGTGAGACGGAACATGTGGTTTCAACATGATGGTTGTCCTGCACACTATTCGTTGATGGCTCGTGAAATACTTGATAAATTGGCCCGCCAGATCACCAGATCTTACCGCGCCAGATTTTTTTTTGTGAGGCTACTTCAAAAACAAAGTTTACACACAAAAACCAACAACACGTGAGAACATGATTGAGCGAATCAGAAATGCGTGTGCTGAAATTCAACCAGACACACTTCTCAGTTGTGTACAATCATTTGAAATGCGGATTAATAAGTGCATTGAAGTCGCAGGCCATCATTTTGAACACTTATTTTAGATTTATAAAACTGAATAAATTGTTTTGATGACGAATTTCGAGTATTTCCCCAATGGAAACGTGATGTTTTAATTTCAAACGTATTGCAGAATCGAATGCGTGTGTTCTAAGAAGGAGAAATTGAAAAAATTGAATTTCGTCGATTACAACGCCATCTATCATGAACCGAACAAAATATTTCATTCAAATCATACGTACTTTTAGTCGTAGAATCCGTATCTGCAATAAAAAATATTTTTGGATTCTGCTTCCTATCTTAGTTTAAAAGTTACCCTCGCCCCACCTACAATGCGGGGATGGGGGACTATTTATTTTGCACTAATGTATTTCCCCCGCGGTATGATTAAATTTTGTTATGGACATTTTTTCCGTAGAGTGGCTATTTTTTGAGATATTTGATCGTCTCAGTTTAAAAGAAACACCCGGTATATATAGATATATATGTATATATTTATAGATTTATATATATATATATATATATATATATATATATATATATATATATATATATATATATATATATATATATATATATATATATATATATATATATATATATATATGTTATTGATATAGCGGATCAAATTTTTTGATATAATATCAATTTTTACGCCCGAAATACTACAACAATAGATTGTAATAAGTCCGGAAGGGAGAAATGCCACCCTTATCTCTCTTCCTGTTAACGCCTATATGCACTGGAATTAGTATGACTTCAGTGAAGGTATTAATTGTTGAATATGATCCAAGGTTCAAAATGAAAACCGTGCGAGGGCTCAGAAGTAGCTTGAATTAATTTAAACCTCTTATTCTCTATTTCGATGGGCTGATTACAATTTACACGACTAAACCATACAATAAAATTGTTGAACAAGCCAAATTTATAGAGACGGTGTAATGTTCCATGAGATTTATAAAAAAATCTATATGGCAATGAATTCTTGAATGAATTATAATTAATACTTCTATAACATATGATACATTGATTTTCGCTCCTGTTTTAAACAATGACGAATTATTTTAAATTCTGAGGAAATTCACCTACAATCTCAGCGGTTGATTAAGTATCGTAGCCGTAGGCAGAGCGGAGTATCCAAATGTATTTAATTTAAAAAAAATTATGATCTGGACCATTTCCAAATGGGTCTAAAGCTGGAGGTTTATCTTCGAGTGTAATATTATGTGGTGTATAGTTACATTGCTCTGGTTGGGATTTTCGAATACTTATCAACGTCTTTCGACTGAAATGTGGATTGAAAAAACTTAATGCACTTGTTTGATTTGGCTTGCGGTTTGGATCTAGTCGGATGGCGCAGGATAACCTTTAATTTCATTTTATTTTTGTTTTTTGGATCATCACTAATTTTTTGTTTCACGAGTTTTACAAGTAATGTATTATCTATCAAAATTATGTTTGCTACTGCTTCAATGAATGTTTTGTGCTTCTTCAGATTGATGAGTTCAGCCAACTCTTTTCACCTGCCGTCGAAAATAAAAATATTGGTGATATTTTATCGAATGAATTTATAGAAATAGAATCGGCTATGATCATAATATAAATTGCGAAATAGAATACAATTTTGTTCGTAAAAAAAGAGACACAAATCTCTATCGAAGCGAATCGAAGTGATGATAGAACATCCCAGCACAGGTCTGATAGACTTTTGGTTACCCAAGAAAACTCCATATATTCACTAGAGAATAGAAAGTTTTGAAAAAATCATCTGGACTAGAAATGCTGGTGATGGATCAAAACTTTTAATTTCGATTATATCATGTGAGATATCAAATGAAACGTATTTTTATAAGCAATCTGGTGGTACACATGTTTTTGATCATTTTTGAAAATTATTATTTAAATATTAATTGGCATAGTATTTTTATATATAAAAATTAAATTAAAGTTAAAATTTTAACGTGATAATATAAAAGGTCTTTGGTCTAAATTACTTTCAGATGGTTTTCTTTCTTTTAGGTTTATTTTCTATGATGAAAAGATATGGCAGTTTAAAATTCCAAATTTACAATCATTCATTTAGTGTTGTGTTGCGAAAGAAGTAAATATGTTTTGCATTATGGCCGTGGTAAAAGGCTATCCCGACTCGGAATGTCAAAAGAAAGGATAATCGAAATACGATTTTTATATTATTATTCGTTCGTCTGTTAATAATACATTTTAGTCACTCGGCCTGAACCTTAGATCTCTACATAGTCCATATATAATTCGTCAATATTTTATCTATTTATATTTATAGCGTATATTCCTTGTGCGACACTAAATATTTAACACAACTCATGTAGCAAAAGAACACGCACAGTTATGGATATACACGTACGTGGACAAGTTCATTGAATGCAATTAATAATCAGAAATTTAATTTTTTTCGCATTGTTTATCGTATTTTGACGAATCATGTGATAATCGGTCAACTTGACATGTGCAACATACGCTTTTTGATAGAATATATAGAAGAATACATTATCCTTGTTTTTGTGATTTCATTTATGAATAATTTAACACAACACAAACAAACCGTGACATTAAATTAGCTAATATCTTATAAATTATGACAAATAAATTAATTAATACATATGTATACATAGTAATAATTTCAAATCAACTTAATATGTTACACATCACACTTTCCATTTCAACTTCAGCCGCAATAATTCATTGTCAATATCGTGATAACGCAATATTTTTATTTGAGTATACCTACAAACATACATATATTAATTAAAATGTCATTATTTATTCGAAATGATCGAATAAATGATCGAGTTTTTATAGTTACCTTAACCGCATACACAATTTATTAAATGGCTTATAGTTAAATTTATGAAAATAAATTGTGTATTCAAATAATAAATGTAAATACTAAATTGATTTTTGATTATATAATTTTGACCGTGAAAGTATTTTTTGTGTGGTTTTTTGAATTATTTAATGGAATAAACTATAAAGATAATACGATAAAACAACTTTACAAATAAGCTGAATAAGTATAATCCCTCACTCACCTGTGTATAGAAAATACACCAGAAATTTGTTATATGTAGTGTGTATACATCTCCGTGTTATGCAAACCATATTATACAAAATTGTGTAGGTCAAGGTGTACAATTTTATCTATATAATTATTTTCTCTAGTTCAATGTCCCAATTAATAAAAGTATTAATTTTTACAGTGTTCATTATATAAATGATAGGTACGTACGTACAGTATGTTTATTATTATATGTAGCTCTCGTATACCAGAAGATAACAAGTTATTAATATTAGCAACATCCATATATGAAGTAAAATATACGATATATGTAATACATATGTACATACATACAGACAAATATGCAAACATTCCACACCACCATCTACGGACAACATGAAATTATTGGTTGAATAGATGACCACTTTATATATAGCGAAATAATCCATCAAGTGCTAATTAATTATATACACGTTATACGCATTGAATTATCAATCATTGTTCGATTTATATTTAATCGAGACAACATCAATTGATACACTTAGATGGTATATATGCGTGCGATGTAAAAAAATACCGCGAAAAGGGAAAACCGACAAACCACTTTTGCTGTAAATATTTGTGTTTTATTACTATTAGACATGAATTTTATGTGTAAACATTATGTAAACATTTTGTATACAATTTATATACTCGTATATGCATACAAAAATATAATAAAATAATTTTTTTCTTTAGAACAATGCAATGTAAATTATTGTCGTCTGTTAATTAATTAATTCCGATATTATAGTATTCTTTCAATTTTTCGTTCAAACATAACAATTACAAATTATGTAATTTGAAACGGAATAGGTACCGCCTGTGATTTATAAAGTTGACTATCTAAATTATGTCCGTAATATTTTCAAAGGTGGGTGTATAATATGTATGTATATGATCAGAATTGTTGTGATATACCTGCGTCATAAATTATAGTATGCGTATAACATACTAATTTATATGTAAACTAATTCGAAAGTGATGCAGATCACTATAAAATTTCAAACATTTGTCTAAAAATTGAGTATATTTACATTCAAACCACGAACTAAACCTTTTGAGCTGGTGTAATTGCTAGTGTAAACAGCGTAATGCTGATCTAAAACCCACAATAACGACGTGGTTTAATTCAATTTATCAGACACTATGGAACACCAGTGGGAAGAAGCCATAGATTAATACAACATAGTAAATTAAGTTAGAATAAAATTGCTCATTAGTCCAGGTGACTAGATTGTAATAATTGTTTATTTAAAATATTTAAATAAAATTGAAAAAAAAAAAAAAAAAAAAATATTTACTATAAAAAATGGATTAAAATTGTGATCTGGAATATGTATAAGTATATAAGTGCTACATTCTTAAAATTATATAGGAATGTACTTTAGGTTCCAAAAACTAGTGCAAAGGAAGGGCAGCTTGTACGTGTTATATCCTCGTGGTGACCAGCGGGCAACTAGTACACCATGTTATGTAGTGTACTAGGCGAAAACACGGCGCTAAACAACTGGGCCGGGTTAAGGTGTTAACCGTACCGTGCTTATAAACGGCCAGGCTGGGGCCCAGTCTAAAAACTAGCCCAGTCTCTAACGGTGTATCCGATAACTTGGCGCCCTCCGGATCATATAGCCTTACCTGTCTATTGCGGATCTCTGCACAGGTGGACCACCTTTTGTTCGCTACTCGTGGGTCTATTATGGGTACAACAAGATAAAAAACAAAAAGAGACTGGCACTCTTAAAAACCGGAATCTAGTTCTGTGGAGACATCGGCCTTTAGGCCCGGTCTCCAAAGCGCAAAACGGGGCATAACCACGAACGAGGCTGGTCCCTCAAAACCAAAGGGCAAAAGCACGAATGCTGGCCCACAAGTATCGAACTATCAGACCAGGAAAATACCCTGGCGCATGATCTCCGAGATCAACAATATTCCGTTGGAGCAGAGAACGGATAGACACAAGGATTCGGTTGCGTGAGCAAGACGTATCCCGAAGCCGAATCAGGAGGGTTGTGCTAAGATCTCACAGTCGAAAAGGCAGATGTGGACACTGTTAACAGGCCCTTCAACGAGGTGCTAAAGGAGCACCTGATTATGGCAGTCATTGACAGGGCTCAAGAAGGTGGGAGTATTGCGGCCTTTAACTAAAATCATGAGGGAGAATCCAGGACCAGCTCAGTCCTGCCGAGACGGAGGGTGGCACCGGGATCACGTAAAACTGACTGCCTGTGCTGACGAAATGTCGATGACCCTCTGGCAGCCTGGGTGAAGTCTGGCGAGGGGCCAAATTAGAAGTAGTTACGAGGGAAGAAATTCCTTGCAAGCCTAGGGCACGAGCCTGGATCCCTGCGTAACCAAGTAACCCAAAGGAGATCCTGCCAACAGCCACTCGAAGGACTTCCAAGTTAGAGGAGGTGAAAGCAGAAGCAGATCAGAGATCGGTCGTTATCATCCTCAACAGAGACTCCTTGGGTGCTCTGGCAAAATCTAGAGGCTTGATCAGCTACGGATTTGGAGCGACTACGCTCAAGGTTTACAAGCGCGATGAAACCGACAGATCTGGGGGCATCTGTAGCAGATACCACTTGTGGAGTCCCGACTGGGGTTGGTGGCCCAGAAGAGCATCCCGGAAGACGCTCAGGAGACATTATCCGTTGAGTCGGAGATGTCGAGATCGTTGGGGCTTCATTGTGCGCTCCGAATGGACGAATCGCTGTCAGAAGTGCTGGAGGTAAGCACTATCTAATGCTTAAGATCCTTCAGAACAACCTCCATCACTGTAAAGCTGCCTCGACGGCCGTTCTGCTCAAAATGGGATCTGAGTCCATTGATATGGTTCTGGTTCAGAATCCTTGGGTCAATGGTGACCGGGTACTGTGGCTCAGAACACCCAACTACAAAAGATTACATACGAAAAATGAAGGCAAGATTCGTTCCTGCATCGAAAGAAATAATTTGAATATGATTATACTACTAAATTACAGCAACGCTGATGTAGAGGGGGCTAGCATCTAAAAGTTATTACGTATCATGCTCTCAAGAATGGTTCACGCCTCCGACAGCACGAAAACATCGAAATATGCTGTATGTGGGACAGACCGTTGGCAGTAAGACGTCTCCAAAGGACTAAACCAATTGGTCTAGTGAATGGAACATAAAATTACTATTATAATATTTATATAAATAGATAATTTTATTTTCTGGGATTAGCCATTGGGCTATATCCCAACAAATGTTAATATAATTTTGATAGGAAAGTTACTAGATGACTTAAAATAAAGTCATATTATATAAGTAATATTATATAAATAAAAAAAATTAATAAAAATAGGCTCCTGAAGTGTTACATGACGATAATCCGCATATACCAGAACCAACTACATAAATAATTTTTTTTTATGTCTACATAAATGGAAAATTTATTTTACAGTGAATTTCTAAATAGAATTTTAGAATTCTAGAAAACTGCATGTGGATCAATCATATACATTAAAATATTTGCTGATGCTTGTATACGAGTTTAATTGTATTTCTAAATAAATTATTACTTTAAATAAGCATCAAACCTCATTACATTATAACAAATTAGATGATTTAAATAAAGTCATTAAAGAAAATAATTTCGTTCGAGAAACTATGTAGGTACTTACATAAATACCGGATTTCCTGTAAAAAAATATATATATATACACCATCATGGTATATCGAATAGGACGTACGAAACGATAAAATCTATCAATTGAAATTACCTCATTTCATCTTGTAAAGAAATTTCCACCTTACATACTCGTATATACATACAATAAAGAAGATAACACAACCATACCACTCGACTTACAAAACTAATAAAAATAAAATATTTAATAATATTTGTGGTGGAAATTGTAAAGTGGTCTGCTCGAATCATCTATATGTAAAAAAGATATATTTGTATATTGTTTACATTTTTATAGTTATTAACAGATATTAGTCGTGTCCCCACCTATATACACTCAATACAAACAATTACAATTATTTTGATAAGTGTTTTTATGATTTTTAGTTATCTTTACCAAAGTTATTAACTTATCTTATAAAAACAACAAACATATACATATGTACAATACATGTTTGAAAATGAAGATCTCACCTATACCCGCCTCCCCACTATATATTATAACAAAACTATATAGCCGCGCGCGCGATTGTATTAAATCCATGGATATAAGAATAATTGTTTTTCAAAAATATTTGTCAGTATCACATTTTAATTTTAACATATAACACTTATAATATATTTAAATATAAAAGTACAGTCCCCATGAGAAGGGAATAATTTAGTGTTAATTACATATTGTACATATACACATATAAGACAATTTATATTGCAAATAATAAAAGTGAAATTTTTGTGAAATTGTCATTACAAATTTATTGGACAAAAGTGTGTTTTGTTAACAAAAAAAATGTTCTACAATAAAGTTTCGATTGTTGTATTTGCTTTTATAAGTGTTGCTCTGTGTCAATTTCCAAATGGACGTAAATTGGAAGCACCAGTGCCTGCGTTATGTGCCCAACGTGTGATACATGAACGTACACCAGATGGCAAAGGGTATATACATACATATATATATATATATATATATATATATATATATATATATATATATATATATATATATATATATATATATATATATATATATATATATATATATATATATATATATATATATATATATATATATATATATATATATATATATATATATATATATATATATATATATATATATATATATATATATATATATATATATATATATATATATATATATATATATATATATATATATATATATATATATATATATATAAACATATAATAAGCACGAAATTTTATCGGATTTATTCATATTTTAACGGATTTATTCATATTTCGTAAATAGATATTTCTTCTCGTGGCGTGATCCAAGTTTACAAGGGGCCGAAGATGATTGGCTAGGTATCCGAAATTTCTGTCGTCAACGGTGCATGGACTCCGTGTCGCTCGAGACAAGTACGGAAAATGAATGGATTAAACAAAGAATTGTTGAGGGAAAAGTAAGTATATGTACCCTTTAATATAATTTCCAACGACACAATTTGATAAACGCGATTTATTGTTGTGCCACTATAACTATTATTGTTATTATCACAATTATTTAATCAGGAGAAAGTGTTTTTTTTCTATAAATATAATTAATTTATTAATATTTATGCGTACATATATGTAAAACTTTTCTTCTATATATGGTTCGAACTTTGATTTGATTTTTAACGACCAGACGGATTTTGTGTACATTTTTTTTGAAAAATTTAGAAATTTTTGGCATGCATGAATTGAATTACAATGTTCAATCAATTGTTGAATTTTTAAATATATTTTATAGTTCCACGTGTATTTTATTTTTTTTGGAAATTCCGTCCAATTGTTTAGTACAAATTATTTGTTGAAATTAACAGTCTGCGCAGAATATTTTGAACATTTGCATAAGTATATAAAAATTAACACCGTGATAAACATAAATTCGCATATATATAAATTGATTGGGCGTTGTTTCATACATATTTATAATAATTTTTGGATATGAGTGAGATTAGCCTTGATACTATTTGTTTGGATAAGCAAATATTTGTTCAAAATTCTCTCTAAGTTGATTGACGCCTTAGTGATATGTTGATATTCTAAATTTGATTATTTTTTAAAAGAATTTTTGACACCTTAGAAGTGTAGAGGAATGTACAATATGCTATACAAATAAAAGCATATACAAAACCTGACATACACCTATTTCACAAATATTTCAAACTCTATATAGATTTCGATCCACAAATTATTTAAAAAACTAGATTTTGTGTTAAAAAATACAGGTTTTCGGATGATTTCAGAATTTTAAACTCAATTATGATTGTGACATGCAATTTAAATGGAAATTTTCTTCGCTTTCGATTTTTATCAAAATTGGACGAAAGTTTATGGAAATTAGGAATTTACAATTAATTAAGGTGTTTACGATTATTATTATTATTATTTCATATGGTTTATGAGTTATGTCGGTCGAATACAATTATATCTTAATGTCAAGTAGACAACCGAAAAATAATGTCAGTGCAATAATGAAGAGTCAATAGGGTCAAAAGAAACAGGTAAAAAATGTACACCAAATTTGACTCAAATCGTGTATTAAAAATGTTGGTGACTTTAACATATAGACGTGTATTATACAAGTAGATCAAGTAAGATCAAGTAGATCAAGCAACTTTCATTTTCATCACTCAAATATTTCAGGATTTTCAGGAGATATTTATTCGCTGTCATATACGAATTTATTAAAGCTTATAGCAATTGACAAGTCCTTTTATATTATCTCGTTAAAATCTTGATCTGAATTTAATTTTTAAATGTCAAATCACTATATACTAGTTAATAATTCGCATAATTGATCATTAAATGTGTACCAGTAGATTGCTTATAAAAATACGTTTCATTTGATATATCACATGACCATAACCGAAATTAAAAATTTTGCTCCATCATCTGTAGTCCAGGTGATTTTTTACAAAACTTTCCATCCATGAAATAAAATTCCAATTTAAAGAGAGCTGTATTTTATCATGTTGTACAAATAATTTTTAGTTTCAATTGTTGCTAATCCGCATGTAATTATAGTTCGTTACATAAAAAAAACTTTATTTGCATTAGTATAGTGATGTAATATTTAAACTATTGACATCAATTATTTTCAATTCTCCGCAATGATTTTAAATTCTAAGTAAAATATTAAATATTTTTTTTTATTCATCTTCTTTTTTACAGCAAAAATATATTTGGACGAGCGGTCGCCAATGCGATTTTAAAGGTTGCGAACGTGCTGATTTACAACCCGTCTCAATCAATGGATGGTTCTGGACAGCCGAACTCCAAAAATTGGCACCAACCACAAATCGTGTCCAAAACGATTGGTCAGAAGGTGGCGGAATTGGACTACCACAACCAGACAATCGTGAATTGAGCCAGGGCGGGGCACAAGAAAATTGCTTAGCCGTACTAAATAATTTCTATAACGATGGTGTACACTGGCACGATGTCGCTTGTCATCATCGTAAGCCGTGGGTGTGCGAAGAAAATGATGCACTATTGAAATACGTACGCAATACAAATCCAAATATTAGAATTTAATTTCATATTCGAAATTGTGTAATATTTGATATAAGATTGACTACTATAAATTAATTAATTTTAATTTTTATGTAAAAAAAAAACCAAATATTTGATTAATTTAAAATTTATATATTCCGACGTACAACATTTGTTATTATACTACATTTTTTAAGAAGTTACATCTTGCGTTATGTATACATATATTTATATAAAATAAGTTTAGTTTTTTTTAATTAAGTGAATTAATTAATTTTACACTTTGTAGTTTACGAGAAATAAGTGTATAAAATGAAATAAAATTTATTTTTATTAAATTATTTCTAGTTTTGTTCAACAGGGTGTATTGTCAACATCAGTTGTGCGATCGTTTTATAAGATGATCACAATTATTTTATACAAGAATTGGTTCGTAATTAAGTTTACCCAAAATTGTTCGAATTTTGATACGTCAGACCAAATATAATGATGTCCCAATCATAGTCGAATATTAACATATTTTTTTGGAGATCACAGGTCATTTTTGGGCTTCAAAATTATTTAAGCCTGCATTGATCTTAATTTTCAGCGAACAGTACATACTGAGGCGACTAAGTTCAAGCATTCCTTTAGTTCTTTAGTCGAAATACTTGGAGTGGTATTCACTTTCCGTTTTATTAATGTTTATCGGAAAATTATGGTTTCCGACCTCCTCCATAAAAAGTTTCGCACGTACCTGTTTCTTGGGATTTTTGATAAATCTTACGGGAATTATATGTACTTAGAGGGTAGACATAGAAAACAATATTTCTAAATATTGTTTATTTACGAATGAATCGTGTAAAACTAAAAACTTGGTAGATACTTATTTCCAATAAAATGTTTTATTCTAAAATTATATCAAATGAAATAAAAGTATGATTATGAAATTATGAATTACTTGTCTGTGAGATAAATATGGCAATTTATCGTCTGGAGTATGTTGTCTGATTTAGTTGTTGTTGAGGTATCGTTGTACGATACCGTAACTCGGGCTCCACATATTGTAATTTGGTACGTGACTACAATTTGCTGCCTTTTAATTGCTCCCTAGAATATGTTGTTTAGTTGCTAAAATATAAAATATCAATTTGGAAAGCTTTTATATTTTCTTTTAAAGTTTATATTATATATATTATATTATATATATATATATATATATATATATATATATATATATATATATATATATATATATATATATATATATATATATATATATATAATATATATATATATATATATATATATATATATATATATATATATATATATATATATATATATATATATATATATATATATATATATATATATATATATATAAGTTAACATCCCCGTTCACATTTTAATACTAAATATTTTACTGATGTTAAAAGTTTCTTTGGAAGCACTAATTCAAAGTTGAGGAACTTTTATCATTTTTAATATTTTATTTTTAAGTCATCACCTAATTTAGATATAATACCTTTCAGCTTAAACTGGAAAATACCAAACTACTAAAAATATGTAAACTGGGTTGAATGACGTGGATGCATAAAAGGAAAATCAAAGTACAGATTAATTGTGCATTGAGGATAGGTTTTTTGTCGATCGCTTCAACCACTTGTTCGAATAAAGCGCAAAGTGGCACTCCGTTCATCGTCTTTGGTTTATCGGCATAGACTACATATTCCCACAGAAAATAATCCTAGTTTCCTTCAATAAATCGAACCAAAATGTCGGTAATCATAGCTCTATAGCGGGGTCCATTGACTGTAACGTTCTGGCCGGCATCATTTTTGAAGAAATACATATAAACCAATGAATCCAAACAGTGACTTTTTGTGGATGTAACGACATCTCAATAATGGCTTTGTATTTCCGTCACTCCAAATGCGGCAATTTCGCATGTTGACGTAGCCACTAAACCAAGACTGAGCCTGATTACGGTCCCGATCCTCAAAAAGTGATCGAAATTTTTAAGTCCGCAGATACGTTCTATACATCTAAAAAAAACAACCTTTATTACTACACACAATGGTTTTACCGTGCTTGAGATGTAAAATATAATTAATATTGTTAACGGTCAGCCGATAATTTGCAACAAAATAATTGAACGAAAATTGAAAAAAATTATTCAATAAATGTTTTGAAATCTACATTCAGGGGTCGACGTTATGGATTAGTAAGTTACACTAAAACCTCGAGTTGTGTCGGTTTGAATCGACGCGCTCAAATAGCTTATTATGAGTTGCGTTAAAAAAATTAAATTAATAATTGAATCCGAATGTTTCGGATACATGCAGCTATTAGACTTATGTTGAATATTACGAGAATTTTTTAGAAGTCATGAATTTAGCTAATTAAAGATTAATTTATGTATTGCTATAATGTGGTTGCGTCTAAATCAAACGTTATAATATGAAATGGTATTTTGGTTATGAATGGAACAATTTGTTCCCATTAACTTAACGACCATTTTAGCTAGATACCACATTTTATACCGTTTAAGATTGTTTTATTCGATGTTGTAAACCGAATATAAAATACAAAGCCATGTCTCTGTTAAATTATAACGTCTGCACCTAAAGGTAGATTATCTATCAGAGACACAATATTTCCACGATTATTTAATTAATCCAACATTATGTAATCCAACTAAATGTAATGCGCAAGCAGTTCCGATCTTATTAAGCACATCAAACGTAAACGGATTTTATTGGGTTACATATAGCCAGATAACCATGAAACTGAATAAAGCTAATATACAAAACTTTTATTAACCCATTCACCGTACATTTTAAATTCATTTCGCATTTTGAAGGAAACTTGTTCAAACTAAGCCAAAAGTAAGAAATCTGAGTGTTTTGGTCTCATCATCCTTCTAAAACTTTAAAGAACAAGTTCTAAAATGTAAGCTTATTAATAACGATTCGAAAATGCATTTTACAGGTTGGTTTTTGTTCAGTCCTAGGGAATATACCTTCCTGTGTTTTGATATAGCAAGAAGGGCTGTTGAGGCACCGGCTTTTTGTTAAAACTATAATTTGGTTATTTCAAATTTATTTATTTTGAATTTTTGTGTTGTGTTGGATGTGAATGCGGTTTTTAAATGATTTTTAAATACAGTCCTGCAGTATGGCCAACTGGAACGGAAGTTCATTATTTAAGACCGATTATGGTGAAATTCGACATGTTGAATAAAAATGGTTTATAAATTACGGTTTTTGATTGATCTTTTGCAGTCAGACAAAGTTGCCTTTTTCAAGGGAAATAAGATACTAAAATGGTTTATGAATATAGTATAGGTTTTTGGATACATATATATAGACATGTAGTTATAACTATTTTATTTAGAGGATTCAATTAACATTTCTGCTACCTTGAAACACATGATTCTCCAATGGGAAGAGTGGTAAAATTAATATGGCGCTACATTTTGAAAGATTGTACGGGACATCTAGCAATGGTCTACAGAAACACGAAATTTATAGCCAAGACGCACGAAATCAAACATACAACCTTCGTTAAATATGTGTAGAATTTTAGCAGAGACATCTATTATTAAATTAAAACAACATCTGAATAAATGTAAAACAATCCAATTGTGCATAATAGTTTCATAGATGTTAGATCATATACAAAAGTAGATTTAAGATTTTTTTTAAATTAAAGAAACAATTGTTATTTTATTTAAAAATATATTTGGTTTATAAAAATGTATTTTATAAAAATGTCTACAATACACCTAATAACTAAATTAAATATTACGTATTACGCTAAACACATTTGATTGAATGGTACATAATCAAAAACACCTTGGAACACACTAGCAAAAATATCCGAAAAAATTTGACTCAACGGTTTACTAAAATGTTGTATAACATTAGCCCAATTTTGTGTCAAAAACGTATTAACCGAATCTCCAAGTGCCTTATTTCCATTGAATAAATTGCCAAATTCAATTGAGCCATCGGTTGAATTGAATCGTGCCCGAAATTTATCAAATTTAAAGTATTCATTATTTTGGTCATCTTTCCGCAGCTTACCAATGAACTTAATTTGTAAGAATGCGTTTACTAAAAATTTAATATGTAATAATTAGACGAAGATATATGCGACTTTAAAAATGCTTTACTTAATTTAACATTGTATTTTCCTCGACCTTCAACTGGCAACAATAAAATATTTGCATTGATTTCATATTTTCCAGTTAATAAAACCATGGGCGCGCTAAGTTCTATGGTACCTTTGGCCGCGTTTCCTTTTCGAACAAATCTACAAAATAAATCAGAATATTGTATATTATTATTAATTATAATCGATTTTTTCAGTTATATTTATAAATATATACTCAGCACTGTGAATTGTAGCCCGTTTCAAACCAATTAAATCCGTATCGGTTACTTTAAAATTTGATATAGTCTGTGGTCCACCATTCGGATCATCCGGATTAGTGTTTATATAATCCAAGTGTAATGGATCGATAGGGACTAAATTTATATCCTTGTTACCTATTTTAAATGAACATATATTTATAAATTAAATCAATTGCTGAATTAAATATGTATAAGAAACCATTTCTAACCGGCATAAAAGTTTGTTACCAATGTTTGAACAGCTAATTTTGCACATGTTGTATCACCACATTTGCATTTTGGTAAGTTACTAGCTGGAAATATTAAAATAGTTCGGTAAAATTACATATAAAAGTATGTTTTGAATAACAGTCAAAGAAGCTTGTCTTGATATAAAAAAAAAATTAGTACTAAGATTTTCGTCTGAATTTAATTTATGCATCTTGATTCTCAACTAAATTAGTCACAGAAAAAGTTTAGATTGGAGTGAACCAATTTGGAAAGTATAACCAAATTTGAATATTTCTTTTTATTTAAATTTCATGCGTGGTCGTAATGAAAGATAAAAACGCAAATTAAATTTTACTGTTGTAGAGTGTGAATCGTTGGTTGACCAAAACTCTTAAATTAACTTAACGAACTGTTAAACACCCACAAAAATTGCATAACTGGAATTATTATCCAGATATGGATTGATAATCGTATTTATAACAACTTGGCTATTCATCGATAAATGGTCTAAAGATGGAACCTCGAATGACTGTTATCAAAGTGTAGTCTGTAGTAGGTATGGGTATCATAATGAAGATGAATTTATCATCATTAATTATCTTAGAGTCAACGAGTTGGTTACTAATAAACGAGTTTGGACAAAATTAATGTACATTTAAAAAAGCGATATACTGTATATTGAAATTGTTAATCCTTTTGTGGTTTTTGATTTTAAATCTGATATTTATCTGAAATTGAAAATAATTCAGAAATGCATAAATCAATTTAATTTAATATAAATTGATAGAAGAGATGTTTTTAGTATGGAATTGGAATGGATTTTGGAGGATCTGAAATTTAAAATTTTGGGTGATAAGAAAATTGAAATCTATTTCAAATGTAACACCTAAACCATATTGATTTACATAGTGCAAACCCAGAATTATATCCTATTATATCCTATAATTAGCAGAAGTGCAGCCTTAACAAACTGTATACAAGTATAAACAATAATGAAAGTCGAACAACTAAACACAAAGTGCTGGCAGTCATCATTTCTCAAAACAGCCGTCACATATAACATCCTGAGATAAAACAATGCGATAGAGATGACCCTTAAATCGAGCGTGTCTCGTAAGCATCAAAACCAATCTGGGAACCATCTGAAAAAAAGACTGTAGGCTCGTCTAATTTTTGGGGAAAACCCTCTGAAAATCACAATTCCTTTGATGGATAAATCAACGAGAATAAATTGAAGAAGTTGAATTCGGGTTAATCATTTGCCATCAATTTTGGTACAAATAAAGTACAACTTTTAAAAATTAGTCTATCTCCCACGATAGAACCGAGAACATTCCACGCCCAATGCACCTCAAACGAAACGATGCCGAACAAGCTGTTCCAAGAAAAAGATGCGTAACTAAGGCTAAGAGAAAGAATGGACTCCATAACAAGAAGTCGAATCGAAGACTTAGCTGCTATAACAGCTCTACAAACAATATTTTGTAGACTATTAAATTTGGCTAAAGAATCGTTTAGATTAAACACTACCCAACACGCAAAAGAAACGTACGATAGATTTTCCCAAAAGCTCTTCTATATTGCCAAAATATGCTAGTAGCTTTTTGGAGTTTGCAATCTAGATGATCTTTCTAGGTAATACCAAGTTATCTAAGGTAATACCAAGGTGCTAGACTTGGTCACATCTGATGAAGGTCTCTCAAAAACAGAAGGAACGATTAGGTTCAGAATACTAATGCCTATAGTAAAGACAATTAAGCATCTAGTCTTAGACGAGTTGACGTGTAGACTCCTTTGTCAATTCGTTTTGTGCCACTAAAAGCTTATTCAAATTAATCTGGCGATGTTTTTGCTTGATTTTTTAATTTCCCAGCGAATTTTCTTAACCTTTTAAGTTCAGAGTTCCAAAAGAGTTTGTTCCGAGTCTTTTGGTTAGTAATAAGACGGCAATAATTTTTGAAAGCAGTCAAAATCTCAAGTGAGGACGGAAGTACCTAAATGTTGTAACTCAACCCTAACTTCTCATGGTGGGGTAAGCAAAGAAGCCAGCTCGAGAGAGAAAAGTTCCCAATCGGTTAATTTTCTATTACGATACGGTTTTAGCAGCGATCGTTTAGGTTAATGTTAAACGAGATTACATAGATGAGGTGAGAACATCATCCGTCACCCTCCATTCAAAAATTACAAAAATCACCACACGCCGAACAGAATTAACAAAAGTTAGCTAGCAGGATTAAAAGAGAACTTCAAGCCTTTTAGCATCACATCCAATTACAAGAGGGATCTGCTCATGCTTACTTCATGACACAAGATTACAGTTTCTGAATTAGGGAAATATATGTATTCATTACAGAAAGTAACTTGATTAACTCAAATGAAGCTGACTTCATATGTTGCAAGTTGGTCTGTATTATTCTAAGGCCTTCATTTTGAATTCCACAAAACAGAAATAAATAAATAAAATATCTACGCGGTGTTCCGGATCAGCACGCAGAACATGAGATCTTACTTCATGTACAATGTCGAGGATCTTCATCAGATCTCTGATCTCGATATTGTACAGAGCTCAGCATGTACCATCTACTTCGCGTTTTGGGCCGTAAATCACCATTCTTCTCATGATGTAAGGAGTCATTTCTCGTACTCATCCGTAAGCGCCCAACTATCACATCCAAATATAACAACGGGTCTGATCAACGCTTTGTAAAGCTTCAGCCTCACGGCACTTGATAAGTGTTTAGATTTTAGCAGTGTGCTTAGAGGATACAAGGCACGACTCCCAGCCGCACTTTAATATCCTCACCCACACTGTTATCGTGAGTGATAAGAGACCCCAAATATTTGAACCTCCTCACTGCCTCAAACGTGTAGTGACCAATACTAAAATCTAGTATGCCATTGTCCCTATACCCAGAGATCATGTATTTGGTTTTGGACTCATTGATCTGGAGTTCAACAGAAGCTGAAAACTCTACAAGCAGATCAAGTATTTCCTTCACTCCGTTTCTATTCAGTCCAATCACGCATATGTCATCTGCATATGCAAGCACCTGTATGATGTGCAAAGGGGAGCTATACCGCGATAATTCTCCCACTTCAAACGGTCATCCTTCTTGAAGATAGGGCATATCGTGGCCAATTTCCATTCGTCAGGCATTACTTCGGTTCACCATACTAATCGAATAAGGTCGAAAAGACAGTTCCACAAAGTATATCCCCTCCGAATATCAAGAGCTCCGAATTAATGGAGCCCACCCCAGGTGAACGGTTTCGTTTTAGTATCTGCATGGTGAATTCCTCATATGGGATGGGTCCTCAATGCAAATCTCCACAGTCTGTATTTGAGTTGACTCAGCTACATTCAGTGACGCATGCTGAACACCAAGCAAGTCAGTAAAGTGTCCATTTATGATGCAGTCATTGAAGTCGGGCCCTTGCGTGTCTGGGTGTAGACGGGTCACTCAGAGGCTGGATAGATCAAATGCTTAGAGGCAGGATCGTGACAGCTTATCTGGGTGGTACGTCTGCCGGCAGATACGTGAGCAG
This sequence comes from Tipula unca, assembly GCA_951394425.1. Taxonomy (NCBI): domain Eukaryota; kingdom Metazoa; phylum Arthropoda; class Insecta; order Diptera; family Tipulidae; genus Tipula; species Tipula unca. Next base: position 40,906,179 of record OX596380.1, on the reverse strand, counting down.
AGGGACACCTCAAGGTGGGGTTCTATCCCCCCTTCTTTGGAACCTGGTCATAAATAACCTGTTATTAAACCTGGAAGGGCAAGGCTTCAAGGTGGTTGCTTACGCGGATGACGTTGCTATTGCGGTTTTCGGTAAATATCCTAGTACGCTGAGTGAGCGCATTCAGTGCGCGCCTGGCTATACCTCTCTGAGTGGGAAAACGGAGCTGGTTCTCTTTGCCAGGAAGCACAAACTTCCTCAGTGTGACCCGCTAACAATAAATGGTACTCGCTTCATCTTTAGGATAGAGCAAAATACCTCGAACTGCTTTTGGACAGCAAGCTAAGCTGGAATCCAAACAACGTAGAGAGTGTAAAGAAAGCTACTATAGCGCTCTACTCCTGCAAAAATGCCATTGGAAAGAGATGGGGTATGGAGCCCCACATAGTACACTGGCTCTACGTCTCAGTGGTCAAACCTATACTGCAGTATGGGGTTGTCGTCTGGTGGCCAGCGTTAAAAATTATGGCCAACCTTAAACTATTCATGAAAGTCCAAATAACGGCCTGCTTGTGTATAAGTGGGGCTCTCAGGAGCACAGCTACTCAAGCTCTGGAGATTCTCTTTCATCTTACTCCCTTGGATATTGTGGCCGAGCAGCTTGCATCTTGCACAGCCATTCGGCTCAAATCCATATCTATGTGAACCTCTAACAATGCAGGGCACTCATCTATCCTATGCAACAGGGGTATTCCGGAAGCTACCGACTACGCTATTCCTTTGCCATCTCTTGAGATGAAATTCCAAACTGAGTTTCCCACCAGAGAGGACTGGGTGAAACGGTTATGGCCAATGAGGCGTGAAGCTTCTTCACGAATGGCTCAAAAAGGAATAGAGGGGTTGGCTGCGGGGTATTCTGTGAGGCCCTAGAGGTTAACCTCTCTTTTCGTCTTCCCGACTTTTGCAGCGTTTTTCAAGCTGCACTGATAATGGATAATGGAAGTCATGGACGGGTTGAAGTATAATGTAATATCTACGAGGGATATTAGCATTTTTACGGACAGCCTGGCTGCTATTAAAACGCTACAATCATACTCCCTGACGTCGAATGTAGCCCAGAACTGTCTGGCATCTTTAAATGAGATGGCTGATCAGTTCAACATCCGCTTGACGTGGGTGCCAGGGCCTTTCAATATCGCAGGGAATGTAATGGCAGAAGAGTTGGGCCGCAAGGGTACAGCACGCCTAATAATCCAAAGCAGGCGGGATATAAAGATACCGCTTACTTCATGTAAACTGCTGCTTCAGGAAGAAGCCATAAAAGAAACGAACGTCAGATGGTATGGTCGTGGGAGCTATAACGGGACATGGTCTCATATGGGATACATGCGAGCAGTCTGGGGGTCCTAGCCCACCCTTTCTGCCGCAGCTGTAGTGAGGAGGAGGAAAATGTATTCCATCTGCTCTCCACCTGCTTTCCACCTGCTCTCCACCTTCCTAGTCTAGCGTATAGCAGAACAAAATGTATGGGAACTTCCCCTTTGAACGACCTCTCGTATCTTAGTAAGATAGAGATCCGGGACTTTAAACGCTTCTTGGTAAGCTCAGGATGGTTTAGCGAGTGAAGAGGAGGAAACTCGAATGTGGTACAGATACGAACCATTTCTGTGTCTATACTAGTCCTTTAGGACGGCCACCCTTACCTAACCTAACCTAATGCTTTGATTTAAAATATTAAATTCCGACAAAATTCGAGAGATAATTCAATTCTAGACGTTCTTTAATTCAAGTCTTTTAAAATTTGTCATTTCAATTTCGATGACATCTTAAATCACATTGTACTATTTATTTAGTTAATATATTATTTTTGGTATATGTACTTAGTATTTTAGGCAAAAATGACAATATTCTATTTATTTGTATACGTGGAATAATATTTTGATTGTAACATCACCAGATATAGAATAAGGTTTAATGTATATAAGCATTGCTGTAATTTTCAAGCTCAAATGAAAGATGTTACCAAAATATATTTTAAAAACAAAACAATTTTTTGGCCGAGTATAGTTTATAGTTTTATACTCATTTGGCATACTAATCAGCAAACGACTATAAATTTGGAAATCACAATTCTCAAACCAAAGTATTTAGGTTTCGTAAACAAATTTAAAAAAAAAACACAATCGTTGCAAATTTGTCTCGTTTGTAATTTATAATAAATAAAAGCGAAATTAGTTAAATAAATTATTTAATACAGACATGAAAATTGTAAATACAAATAAATAAGAAATATGTACATTATCGTAATCAAGCTGAAGGTAAACAACTTTAATAGACTGATTGAAACATGATCTTGACTAATATCGAATATAAAATTTCTCTAGCTATAGCTATGTATATAGTTATAAATGCGATAATTGCACTTCAACATTACTTTATTACATTTTTAATGGTTAACATATACTTTTGTCCTACTTTCAGCTGTACCAAATGCATCACACTATATGTGTGTTAACTATAATAAAACTATGTAATAGCAACTTACGATAATTTTCACCATTTAGTTGGCCGATCAATAGAATTGTTACAACAATTAAACTACAATAAATATTCATTGTGTACGATATTAGCCACTTTAGTTATAGTTTCTTATAAATTATATTATGTAACAATACACATTTACTTTTATTTAAAACTAAAAATATGTTTTTAAAAACACAACTGTGATACGGAATGAAAGTAAAATATGTGTATACAAATATCCGACTGGATCTGACTGAATTGAATAACTGAATTGTTTTCATTTCTTTTATGCTTGCGTTTTAATTTTAAAAACATGAACAATGATAAATGCACAGGGTGTATACCAATTTGTATGCGTTATTCGTGTTCATGCACAATAATTTAAGACAATTAATAGTATAATCAGTTTCGAGTTAACAGGCTATAAAGCTCATCCACTCATACCAATAAATTTTTATAAACACACACTTGCTTCAAGCTTGGGCCATTTCAAAGTATGTAAGTTATTCAAGATCTTGTGTCACATAGTCATCACAAGAGTATGCATACGGAAGTTATGTTCCATATAAATATTCGACTTTATTATTTGCTGAATAAAGCAACAAATATGTATATGGCACGTGTAAGTATTTATTGATACATTTGTGTATGTTTTTCTATTTTACGGATCAGATCATAGTCCAGGCTAAGTCGAGTTTAGTATAAAAATTTTGTTCGATTTCTTGTTATATCTAAAAATTCGGTTAGAAACCATTCAAAATAAAAATCTGTAGTCTACCGTTTACAATTACAATACAATTGCAATTGGTAATTACGTTCAAAGAAACGTTCTCATGATTGATAATCGTAGCATATATTAAACTGTATTGCTTTGGCAATTAAAAAAAACAATTACATTGTATTACACCCAGGAAAGATCATCTCTTTAAATCTAAAAAATGAATTTATAAAACTTAATCTGCTTTTTAGTTTAAAATATCTGCCACAAGTAGTTAATTACTTTCCAACACAAAAAACAAGTAGTTGCTTAGCTAAAATGTAAATCGAATGCTAATGCTGGTACGCCTGATATCAAATTTTTTGACATAACAGTATTTTCATTTGAAAACATCGTTATAGTACACACCATCCGTCGATTAGAGAAAAGTCTCCTCGCGAGGTTACTTTTCAATTTAGTTGTCATTTTATTATGTTTCAACAAACTCAACGTTTACGATTGCTTGATCATCATTGCGATAATTGTCATTCACTAGGTATTTGTTTGAAATATGTCGATGGACCGATATGCATTTTAATCTTTGATAATTTGACAATTTGACCATGATGAATAGCTCAGGAACAGCTTCAATTATTAATACTGTTGCCATCAAAAATAACTGCTGTCAACTAACCATCAATTTAGTTCAGTCACTATAATCGAGTCAAAAAGTCGGTGTCAGACACTAAATCTAATCTTGTTTTACCAATGCAATACCGATTTCTTAAAAAATAAAATTCATCTGATTTCGGTACTGAAGACGTCACTGATGCAAATTTGTTTTTAAATTGATAATTTATACTCTATGATTAGTTCCACCAAAAAAATAATATAATAGGGATAGTTCAATCAGTGCAAAATATAAAAATAAATATATGGTATCTCCATCATACCCGGAGGGAGCCTCCAGTTTAAACAAAATTTTCTATAAAAATATCTGAAGGAGTAAAATATATTTGAAGGAGTCATCTCATTTTGGGTTCTATGTGTTCTACATACATATTCCATTATACCGCAACAAAGTTACAAAATGTTTTATTGTACATTATATATGTACTTGAATAAAATGAAATGATTCATCATGAAATATCATCCGATATTTAAATACGTCTTATAGATTCAACTTTCAAGTACAATAGTCCAATAAAATTAAAATTATTGTATAGCAATTATAAATTGGTTTTATCTACATAGTTTGTTTATTATTGTTATTATTAAACTATTAATTATGAACTAAGTTACGTGTAAACTATAAGAGGTACAGATATGCTTCAGTATAGCACAATGCATAGAGGAAGCATCTTAATATTCTGAACCAACAGTATATACAATTGATTACCGTACCACATCGTGTATCATAATGTACGAGTATACCACTCAACGAAGAGAATATTATGTGTATATACCAAAGTCGATAGTCATTAATGTATTGTACGTGATTAGATTAACTAATTGAAACCGTCGGGTAAATAATAATTAAATAGATAGAAGCACCCTGTTGAAAAACTTTTAATTTTTTATTGCTTCCGATAGACAATATGTGTCCATTCATGAAAATAATGTTACGTTTCAAGTTGGGTGCAGAACAATTGATTTTTTTTTAAAAATTAGTACATCGCAAATCGCATGCTCATGTGACTTCTTATGCGTGACCTTAACAAATATGTTTAATGTTAATTTTATGTTGATACTTCCATTTAGAAAGACAAACTAATAATATTATACCGCACTCACCAGGAACATAGTACAAAAGGTTATATTTATAATTTTGGCTAGTTTTAAAAAGTTATAATTAATTGTAAATATTTAAATTTCGAATACAAAGAAAAAAGCATGCCGATTTATGACCGGTAAAAGGCATAAAAAGAAAGACAAATCAGCCCAAATGTAGACTATGTAAATACATTTAAATCATTTTGTATTGGTTGCGTAATTAACGCAGACGATTTCATTATTTGGAATATATGTTGTGTTTATAGCACAATTATAGGGTGACTCTTAAATGTTGGAAGAAAATAGATTTATATTTCATATTTAACATTGCGAAAACTCGTTAATTATTCATTCAATTTCTAAAACATATGCTCTAATTTACTCAACAAAAACTTTGATAGAATATTTTATAATTTAACATCTTTTACTACATATTGTCCAGCACAGGTCCAAAATATGTCGTGTGAAAAATATAAATCGCTTATTTATAGACAATATTGATACGCATTGAATAACCTAAATGTGCCATTCTGTTCCAAAATAAAATTAAATAAAACTAGTAAGTTAAATAGAGCATCATTAATGGAGTTCGGTAATTTAATATTTACTATATCAAAGATTTGTAAATGTGTAAATATTGTAATAATTGTTTGTGCTGAAATCACACAATAGAAACCACCGTAATACAAGAGACTACTACAATCATAACCGTTTATTTGAATAATTTTCAATTGGTATAATTGTATAGTCTAATCGTATCCAACTTCATACCATACTGTCATAATATTCATTTTGAAACCGTCGTTTGTCTTTTGTATGAAAGTTGCATTTTGTTTTTGTTTACGATATTAATAAAAGAAACTTTAGATTTATTAAATGTGTATTATTCTACTTCGTACAATAATTATACGAGAAAAATGAATTCACAGACAAAATGTAAAAAATTGTAAGATTTGAGAGAGTAAAACAAATTTGTTTTGAACGCTAATTTAATATATAATTTGTTGTGTTCCCCAATTTTAGAAGCCTTCAATTACCGAAGAGGGTGTCAGAATTACCACCTCTCGAATCGGAATCCGATTCGGATACAAATGATAATATTTTCGAGGATCAATGCGATAAATTAAATACAAATATATTAAATGAGTCGTTTATAGAAGATCTCAATGATAATAATGATAAAGATTCCCTGAGTACGATTAATAAGGAGAAGGATTTTGATAAACCCGTTACAATCGCTTTGGAAGAAATTAAATTAAATGGAGCTAATACAGGTGATTCTAAGAATATTAACGATAAAGTACAAATTCGAAAACTTTCGATGGCTCGGCATCTAGACTTCTCGAAAATTGCTGTTGATAGTCATTCGAAGAATAATATAATGGCTGTGACTGGTTACCGGCCGGTAAAATCACTAGCGTCTGCAATCGTTCAAAATTCAAATTCGTCAAAGAAGGAGCATAATATAGAAAATATCCAACCCGAGATTAATTTAATAAATAGATTAGCACCAAAGACTAGTTCTACCGGTCCGCACCACGATGATTATGTCGAGCCTACACCAAAAGAACAGGAAAAATATGTTATGGAAACTCCGCTTAAGACTAAAGCAAGTGCATTTGAAACCCCAATGCATCAATTTCAGATGCCCATGAGCCGTGGATCGAAAATGAATAATTCAAAGTCACGATCTTTTATCGAGAAAGAATTTAGATCGCAAAAGATTTTATTTACAACACCAATAGCAATACAAAGGCCTACCATAACATCATCGCTAGGAGCAAACGATAGTTTATCACTGTCAATCAACGATACCTCGAATAGTAAAGTTAATAAAATTTCGGAGTCGCCTGAGCTTAATGCAGTTTTAAGTTCACCCGCGATTGATGAGCGTCAATTAATCACTATAAACGGAAATACGTATGAAATAAACGGTCAAATAGGATCGGGTGGATCAAGTGCCGTACACATAGCCACAGAATTAAGGAATAATATAAAATGTGCCTTAAAAATAGTTCATCTGCAAGGTGATAAAAGTGTTATAGACGGTTACTTAAATGAAACGAAATTGTTGGCAAAACTACAAGGGAATATAAATGTCGTTAAACTGTACGATTATCTACATCTGCCGAAAGAGTCCATTCTTTATTTGGTAATGGAAAAGGGAGATACGGATCTAAATAAAATTCTATCTACGTACAAAGAAACGCTCCCACTTTATACGTTGGCCAATTATATGTATCAGATGCTATTGTCTGTCGAGTATATCCACAAAAATGGTGTAATACATTCGGATTTAAAGCCTGCTAATTTTCTAGTCGTTAACGGTAGAGTAAAATTAATCGATTTTGGAATAGCTAGCAATATTTCAATTGATTCAACTAGTATTATAAAATATTCTCAAGCCGGTACTTTTAATTATATCAGCCCCGAAGCTCTAATCGATACGTCAAATGAAAATAGTCCGATGAGAAATGTACAAGCTCCTAAAATTAAGGTAAGCCGTATTCGAAACTTTATTTACCAAATTTAAACTTGTTATAATTTTCTTCCAGATTTCAACGAAATCGGATGTTTGGTCACTCGGGTGCATATTCTATCTATTCATATATCGAAAGACTCCGTTTGCTGACATAAAAAATATTTATGCGAAAGTAACGGCGATCACAAATCCAAATACCGTAATAGAATATCCAAATTTGCCCAACTATTATCCAGCCATGCTACTAGAAATTATCAAAAATTGTTTACGGCATAATCCAAAGAAGCGATCATCCGTGTTGGAACTGTTAAAATATCCCTTTAATAAAATTATTAAATTAGATTAGAAAGTTTTACTAATATATATTCTTGTTTATCTTTTTAAACAGAATCATAATTATTTTATACACATAAATTAAAACTCCAAAATTATATTTATTAATTAATAATCAACTCATAATTACATTTTTTCATTAATTAAATATATGATAAGGATTGTAATCATATTAATACTGAAGACTTCTCTTTTTGGCTATATCGTCGAGAATTTGTCGTAATTCCTCATCTTCGAAACGGCCTTCCAGCGATGGAATTAATGCTTTTGCCTCTTCTGGTACTTCAGGGCATAGATTTCCCAGAGCAGCTAACTCAAATTTGTGTAATTTTTTTTGCATGAGTAAACTTAAAATAAACGAAAAAATTACTAAAACGACTTTATGTCGATCTATTTATAGCTAAAATGTTAAAACTAAAGTATACATATTTCAATTCCAAAAAGAACAAATCCTGTTCCAATTAATAAATTGTTAGATTTCTTACACTTAAATTCAAAAAGATGATAATTCTACAATTTTTAATTCTCAAAAATCATTGACTTTTTAGTGAAATTACTTTTATATTTATATATATATCTACATTACATATTATGTAAATTATTAAACTTAAATTAGTTGATTAATAATTTACATAATTCATATAGACAAATGATTTTCCTAAAATATAAACTATTATTTATTAACAATTGTTTTATTTATTTTAATAAACAATTTTGAATTTCCATATATCATTATGGATAAACATTTAGAACTAAATCACTAAATTGTGAAATTATAAATTCAATTTGAGCATTTGGCTTACCTTCGAACCGATGCTATAGTCTCTTTATTCTTAAATTTCCGAAATGTACCAGTATATGTATTTGTCTTATTAAAAACTTCTGACAACTCCTGTTCCTCTTCGGCCGTTTCATTCTGATTTTTTCGATGTTCCAGCAACATGTACACTTCACTGATCAATAGAGTTTCTGCATTCTCAAACTCTATAAATATACAAAATAAAATATCACGAATTTAATAGTCTGGAAATTGACTTAAACCATTTGCTATAAACTAATACTAATAAATAAAATGACCAGGTTCATATTCGATTAATTAAACGGTTTATTTATAAATCCAAATTTTAACAAGAAATCATACATCTGTCGCGTTTTATTTACATCGATTTTAATTAGTCTTCTTGCTTCTGCCAACCGTAAAAATCCGTTTTTACTATTTTCCGTAATTAGGATATTTTTATATTCTAAATATGCTAGCGGGGATAGTCGAACGGTACTACATAAATTCCGTTCATCATCGTTTATTTTATCATAGCCAGGAAGTCCTAATATTTCAAGTGGAGCTGCTTTTCGTCGCGGCATACCCGAAAATACATTTGTCGATATACATTGATTGTTCGAGTCAAGCTGCACGCCATTGGCTATTAAATTACGCCAATCAATCAATGATTCATATTGGATAGCCTTTTTATCGCGAATTTTTGACAAACGCTTTATTTTCAGCTTATGATATATTTGACCACCAAAAAATGATTGTATGCCATTTTTACGCAGGTCATACAGACGGTAAATATATTTTTTTAAGTCTGTGGCATATTGAAGTGCTTCGACTAAGGCGTCAAATGTTATGGCGGGCATTAGTTGCATGAATACAACAAATCGTCCGGTACATTTCCCTTCATTTTCAGCCCTCTCTAATGCCTCCACGTGTTTTGAGATCCAACTTAGTGTGCGACTCGCCATTAAAAGTCCATGCTCACGGATTATATCATATCGCCGTTTACGTTCTCTAAACAATAAAACTTAATTAATTCATGATAAATGATTTTATTAAAAAAGCTTCACTTACTTAAGCCTATGAGTATAGGCTCTGAATAAAGCACAATTTAGCTCATCAAAAACATCATCAAAGCTGGAATCCAACTCATCATCAGTATCATTAATTAGGCTGAGATTACTTACTATACTTTCGGCAGATGGATCATATGGTGTATCAAAATCACTCCGAGCACATCGATATCCAGCCATCCGCTTGAAATTAGCATTATCAATATCGAAACGAGGTGGATCAATAGATGACATGTTATATAAAAGAGGGACAACTTCCCTCACATACGGGCTATCCGTGAGTCCAATTGTTTTTTCGAATATATCACCAAAATAATGTTTGAGATAATGTTCACGACATTGTTCGCCCGATTTCGTGTTGATCTCTTTGCCGATTGCATCCCAATTCCCATAACCATGTATATACAACAAATCAAGTAAGCGTTTCTCCTCATTCGCCGACCAAACACACTTGCTACTAGTATCACTTGGAAACACTTGTATATTATCATCCCGAAATACTTTATAAGCGTGCGTTGATTTATGAACAGAACTTTCACTGCCACAACAAAAACAATGTAAACACAGCAAAACACTGACCGGGCAATCAGCACATTTTATATATGGTTCAGCAATATACTGTTTACAGAATGTACATTTAAGTTTTTTATCACAGTTTAAGGTGGACCCAAGATCGGTATTATTGGAATATAAATGATTTAAATTGTAATATTGGATACGGGTCTCAGTGGCTTCATTTGGTTTTAACTCAAGAATATCTTCTTCATCTGGAAAAATAGTCAAACAAATGTTACGACAGGGATTATTAACTTTTTTTGGAACAAATTAAATGTAGAATTAATGACTAGAAGAATGGACCTATCAAAAAAATTACCAAATGTTTATGTATTGTCAAAATAAAGCCAAAATTCATATTAGGATCAGTAGAAGGAGCTGGAGACCAATTACAGTTATCATATTTTTAAACCAGACAGACCAGTCTGAATCAGACTGCATCTGAATATTTAAATCTATTATTTATTTTTAATCATTTGAGTCTCAAATATCTGAATTCTTCAATTGTGAAATTATAAGATTTATATTTTCACATGGACTTCAAAATTTAATTTGCGAATTCTTTTGAAAATAAACTTCTGATTTTAAGTAATATTTTTGGAAATTGCATTAACAGGTTGTTGTTGGCATTTAAGGAGAATCGCAAGTTTAGTGAAATGCGAAAAAATATGTCAAGTTCTTCTATAAATCATTAAAAATGTGAGAAATCCTAATATACCGAATCCTATACAAACCTTCGGCGATTAAATAAGCGTACTATTAGCGATAAAATATTTAGCGTATTAGGCACTAAATATTTCTCATCGAAACAGATCTTGTGAAACCAGGATAAAATATTAAGTAATGTCGTAAATTCAGACTATTCAGTTGAATAGGAAATCACAATAAAATTGTTACTCTGCAAGAACTTCGAGCTACTAAGTCTGGAATTAGGTTAATAAAATTGAAGACCAGATACCTAATTATAGAAAAAACAACTTTTTGTAGCCAAAACGTCGAGAACAACGCATGGCATTTTTCTTGATCTTTCACAAACCAGATAAAGTTAAAATTAACAGCAAATACTAACCTTTAGGAAATTGTAAGTCCGCTGCATCTTCTTCGACCATATCACTCGGATTTTGAAACATTGCCATTTTCTATTTATTAATATTTTAATACAATTTTAAATAATTTTTCTAAAAAAATATTTCGCTGGCGTTTTCGTGTTTACAATATTTTGACTTTTAAGCAAATTTTACAAAATAATCGAAATGAAGTTAGTCGTAATCCGTGACTTAATTTGCTTATAAAACTGAAAAATAGATGACACTACATTTAGAATTGATACAATATAGTACCAACCAGTTAAAATGTGAGGAAATTCTTTTTATTTTCACCACAGTTAAAATATTTAAATTTTTAACTTCGATTGGCACACACACCTACAAATGTATCTAACATCAATTTTTTTTTCATAAATTTTCCTTAATTCAAACCCCATCGTTCAAACCCCATTTTCCCATCGTTCAAAGTAAAATCTATTATGTATTTGGTATTTTTTGAATATGCTGTAAACAAACAAAATTCGATCGCAGCACTTGCGTGTAAAATACCAAATACAGAAATAGACGAATGAAAAAATTGTCAAAATTTTGACAGGAAGTTTTTTTTTTAATTTTTAATTATTTATACATAGAAAATCAAAATAATAATTAAATAAAACATTACTTAAATTAATAAAATACATCATAATGGATAATTTAAGTTCTGAAGTTAGTCAAAAAATGAGGGTATGTATAAATTCGGTGTTATAATTTGTTCGATACTAAAAATCAGTGTTTCCCCCTTATGCAGTGTGCGGTCAAAGCAAAGCTCATTGAATTGGGTACAGGCGGCTCGGCCGGATATATTGATGATGAGCTACCCGATTATGTTATGATCATGGTTGCGAATAAGCGTTCGAAACAACAAATGATCGAAGATTTAAATTTATTTTTAGGAGCCAATACAGAAATTTTTGTTGTTTGGCTTCACCAGGTACTGGAAAAGTTGCAAGAGGTCACATTACCTGTAGCAAGTATGTAGTCTAAATTTATGGAACTTCATTGTTATTTTAATACAATTTATTATGTATTTATATCCGCAGTATTAAAAAATAAACGTAAATCGAACGATGGCACCGATGTCCCGAACAAGAAAGATAAAAAAGACAAAAAAAAAGAGAAAAAACTTAAACGGGATAATAAAGACAAAACTCCTGAGCCACTAACTTCAAGTACCTCACCGGTTCAAATTAATTTACCACTACCATCAATCACAGACGTGTTTGCCGATCAATTAATACAAAAAGCTAAGCAACATACGATGGACGGGGACACATTGAAAAAAGAAAAAGTTAAATCCGAAGATGTGGAACAACACACCGCCACCACCACCACCGCCGCAATTAAAATTCGGTCGTCACAGAATCATAAAGCAAACGCCAGCTCGGGAGATGAATTTGATATTCCAACGATATCCGAAATCGATGAAAATGATTCGCGTTCGACTAAACGTACCAAGGACCAAAAAGAATTGGAAGAGCTACAGAATCGGATATATCTGGCTAAAAAACAGCTACGGGCAATGGGCTCAGAAGAATCAGACGACGATGATTTCTTAAACTTAAAAGATGATGATGTCGATACCATGAACGAAACCGAAGAGATGGTCGATCATGAAAATGCGGTTGATGCAGCTAATAATAAAATGCGAAACCAAAAACGAGTTCGAAATCCTAGTCCGATTGTTTTCGATAAAAAGGATGATAATCGACCAAGTCACAATAAACGAAGTGGTACACCACCCCGGAAACCTTCAATCCTCGAACGGTTGGGTAATCGCAATAAAGATTCTAATAATAGCCGAGAACTTAAAAAAGCTGATCCAGCGCGGCTAGCGTCTACAATTTCAACATCAAAATCACGTCGATCCGATAAAGAAATCTATGTACCAAATGCGCGAAAACGGGAGATGGGCGAACGAAAACGATCACCCGAACGGGACCGTAAATCAGAATCTCGAATTAGACCAGCAGCCAATATGTCGGCAAGTCGAACCCGCCATGATAGTGAAGGTAGTGAATCTCGTAGACGAATCGGTTCACGTGTTATAGTCGCTTCTGTTCGAGATCCCAAACTCAATGACGAAGAAGAAGATGCAATTAATGTGCCAGTAAACAGTGTGGTAAAAATTAAACCGCGCCCTGTGATTCCGGCTAATAAGCAAGCTAGTAAAAATCTTCTTCTTCGTGCTGTAGCCGAAGCGCAACGATCAACCGCCCTCGTTAAACCATCGGCGCGAAATCAAGCAACCGTCGAAGAGACAAACGAGAAAATGATTTCAAATAAACTGGCTTCATCGGATCTCTCGTACAAAAACAACTCGCTACAAAAAACCATTAAAAGCAATATAATTATTGAAATCCCGTCAAAACTGAATAACAACTCAAAGCAGTCGGAATCGGATGAATATATCCCCGAACCAATAATCAATCAACCAAACGATCACGATTCATCGTCAAATGATGAATACGTTTACGTGCCACGAAGTATTAACGTACGTCACCGAATCGATATACGAGATAAATTGAACTTAAATGATTCTCGAACACAATTTGTCGTGACACTAGACGGAATGTATGAAAATGCGCTTAATTCAAATATACCCGCAGTCGAAAAGAAAATCACTAGGGATACGGAACGAAAAGTGACTACTAGAGAAGTGGATAAACCAAAACGGACCACAACCCCACCATATAAACCGATCGTGCATGAATCGAAAGTAAAAAAATCTAGTCGATCAAAAGTGGTATTGATGAAAGGAGTGGAATTACCAAAATTAAAACGTACTGAAGTTGAACCACCACCACTTGCACCATCGGTTGTGATCAGTAAGATGAACAATTCGTCCAATATTAGTAACAACAATAGTAAAAATAATATTAATACTAAAATTATTAAAAGTAAAACAACAAAATCGGTTAAACGGTTAATTATCGAAACAAATGATACAACCGATGATGAAAAGGATGGTGATAAGTTTTCAATGAAGGAAGACATGGATGAGAAACCGAATGAAGTGCGAGATAAATCCAATAAGAAACGGTGTAAAGTGTCACCGATTAAATTCGATTTGGATAGCAGCAAGAAGTTGGCGGTTGAAAGTAAACAAGAAGAACTCACAGTCGATATTAAAATTTGTAGTGAAAATAATGGAAGCAAATACGATAATATACCACCATGTGAGTTTACAGTTTGATTAATTAAATTATAATATAATTTGTATTACTATGTAAGCTAAAGAGAACCTGGAGGAGGAATATTTTTAATCCTAGAGATAAAAATTACATTTTCTACACTTAAATCCGAATCAATTTAAACAGATTAGTAATATTATACAGAGTTCATTTCATTTACTCTTGGGAATTTATAGGCAGATTGTTTTCACTTTTTTAACAACATTCTAAGCCAAAGATTCTTATTTATTTGTTTTCTGCAGACCTTATGTTTCATCAGTATTTCTATGGTGTCCTTCGAAATTATATGTTTCTTTAAGTTCATTTTCCAGAAATTCCGTACATAGATTCAAGTTCGGTATAAATTGACATTGAATTGAATTTCTTTAGCAGAATTTCAATAGAAATCTGAGTAGTTTACATTTTAAACTAATAAAAATAAATACATAGTACCTATATGAATAATCAAAAAATGTTTATTTCTGATTTCAGTACTAAGTACAATTCTTATCCCAAACGAAACGGTGAAAGTCAAGCAAAAGGAGCGTTGTAAATTCTATCCTGGCTGCCGCCAAGGTGATGCATGCGAATTTTATCATCCAACTGCACCATGTAAAACATTTCCAAATTGTAAATTTGGTGACAAATGTTTATATATTCATCCAAACTGTAAATTTGATTTGACTTGTACTCGACCAGATTGCAATTTTCAACATACGCGTCCACCTCTAGTACCACCTCCATTAGGTAAGTTTTTATGTGGTTGACAAAACAAACTGGTGGCATTAAATGTTTATTATTATGTTAATTTGTTTTTATTATAGCTTCACATGTTGTACCTGTTCAAAATTATAAAACAATTAGCGCCACACCATTGCCAGCGATGTGTAAGTTTTATCCTAATTGTTCGAATGCTCTATGCCCATTTTATCATCCAAAATTGTGTCGATTCGGTAAAAATTGTTTGAATAAAGTTGAATGCAACTTTTATCATCATGATTTACCATCGAAAAATAAACTAAAATGGGTGTCGCCCGCCAATGTATAAAATTCACTAGAACTACTTTATTATATTATTATTGTAGGAAGTGTACGATTTATTGATTGGAAGTTCTTTAGAATTGTGTTGTACTATTTTAAAAATGCTTTATACTATTGTAACATAATCGTTACAATTTTTTCATTATTCTGAATTATTAATCATTTTTATTGTGGTTCGATTAATTTCTATAAATATTAAATATAAATAAATGGAAACGATATTTTTTAATAATAAAAGTACTTAGGAGAAAGATGAACAATTCTAAAGAACTAAAATATTAATAAAAATTATATATTAAATTACATCTATAATGAACAAATACAAAATATGGTAATTATTAAATCCAGTATTGTAACAAACAACAACAACAACAAAAAATAGTTACAAGATGCAAACTTTAAATAATATTTATCCTTTTAATCTTACAAATAACAAATAAGTTCTAAAATAGTCGATTTTTATGCATACAATAAAATTTATTTTGAATTAAATTAATTAATTTAATATTTTACATATTTTATTTTATCATAGAAACATTTTTATAATTACAAAAATTGTATCAATCATTGTACTGTTCTTTTCGTTTTTACTTCGTGTGGTTTAATTTAAAATATTGAAAATAAATTGTTATTTTTAATTTATAATTTAATTTATATACTATTTTACTATTATTATTACGATATAAAAAAAATGTTTTGCTTGAAAAATGTTTGCTATACGTATATATGTATATGTATATGCATATAATATATATGTGTATACTATACTATTCAAAATTGTATGTACATATCGCATATATAAATAAATAAAACTGCTTCATAAACCAGATGTGTAGACCATAATTATTGATGAAATATATATACATATTATTAATTAGACCAAAGTCTGTACTTTAAGTTACAATTGCTTAAAAACAAATTTAATATCAATTTAGAGAAAAATTTAAAAAATTTAATTGAGTTTGATTCAAATTTATTTGTGCATATGTTAAAATTAAAGCATACAAAAAATGAAATTCTAAGTTTGGCAATTTAAATACTCATATTTTGTATGCCCCTTCGTTTTTATCACCTCTCTGGGATATGTCAGCAATAAGCGGTTTTTTTTTTGTTGAAGCTCGCCTCTTCAAACTCCTTGATTTTATATCAAATTTAAAATAGAATCTGTTGGTTGTTTCGTTACTACGTTAGTTGATTCGAATAATGAAATAAACTTCCAAATGATTTATCTAACGTAAATATAGGCTCATTTATCAATGCTATTCCAGAGGGCAAAGATCGTTATGAATTTTAACTGCGTTAGTTTTTATCTAATTGGATGTTTCTTTTGGGTGGGGAATGATTAAATTCCTATTTCTTTCAATCAAGTTTGATTTGATCATAATTTTTAAATGTTCGGGCAAAACCAAAAACAATTAATCAACATGTGCCACACGCAGTCAAACTAGAATATTTAGCCGAAGTGAACTGTTTATTTATTAATTTTATCTTCTCTCTTGGTTTTTTTGTATTTTGTGGCGGCTAATATGTTACTTTCCGATTTCGGTTTTTCCGATGTCGTACAGATCCGAATCACTGCGACATTATCATTATTAAATTAAGTAGATCAACGGTAGTAGCCAAAAATATAAAAAATAAAAGAAACAGATATTAGGTAAAGCAAAGATTATAGATACCATAACGCTGGAAACAAAACTTTACCAAATGCATAATTTTGAAACAAACGAAACCAAACATAAATCGATATTTGATTTTGTTATTAAAAATTGTAAATACTATTTATAATTATAATTTTAATAAATTCGAAAGTAGTATGTTTTGGTCAAATAAATTAAAATTATTTTACCAGGTTTACATCGTATTTCATAAGCAATTTTATTTTGCGGTATAAACAAATAAATATATTGTATTTATGTATATGCATATATTTATATATATATAAATATATATATATATATATATATATATATATATATATATATATATATATATATATATATATATATATAATGTATATATATATATATATATATATATATATATATATATATATATATATATATATATATATATATATATATATATATATATATATATATATATATATATATATATATATATATATATATATATATATATATATATATATATATATATATATATATATATATATATATATATATATATATATATATATATATATATATATATATATATATATATATATATATATATATATATATATATATATATATATATATATATATATATATATATATATATATATATATATATATATATATATATATATATATATATATATATATATATATATATATATATATATTAATTAAAAACTCAGTTATAATTAAGAATAAAAAACAATAATCAAATATATAATTTAGTTAAAAATGGTTTATTATTAAAAAAATATTAATAATAAATAAATATAAATTAAAAATAAAATCAAATAAAATTAATTATTAAAATGAGAAATTGTATGGCGTTTTTTTAAAACCTGAAAATTCATAGTTTTTATTTAGTACTCGATTTAGATTTATCATATTATGGAAAGAACAACACTTTTGAGTTTCGAAAGATTACATCTGCAGGTACAAGAAATTTGAAATTTCTAAACTTAAAATGAAAACCGGAAGGTAGTGAGAAGAACCTATCTCTAATAATTTAATAATTACACATTTATCTAAACTTAAGAAAATGATGTCTAAAAGTAATCTCCTGACCCTAAGGCACTTGACTAATCAAGCTCTAGAGTCTATAATCACTTATTGAAATGTAGTAAACGCCAAAACTAGTTCACTGCAAAATATAGAATCAAAAACTGTCCCGTCCTAATCTATACAACGATGTTAAATTTTGTTTGTTTTCACAGTTATATAAAAGATTATTTAAGCGCGGAATTGAATAAAAGCTTTGCAAGCACAAACCGTGTGTAAAAGATTATCGTAATAGGGAATTACATATAAAATAAAATTACATATTTCACAAAACTATAATAATAACAGTGTTAAAGGCCATTACTGGCCCCTTACTGAATCAACAATCTGGCTCCAACGGTTTCGATCCTGAGCTTGGTCTTCATACTGTCTTAGACAATCTGAAGAGGCCAAGTCGTTCTCTACATCGTGGAGCCATAATATGCGTAATGTGGCGATTTGAGGATGCATAAAACCGCTTATCATAAAATACCGTAGAATTCTAACGAAAAATACGAATTCTTCCGTACGAAGGGTAATGCTATAAAATCTTTTAAATTACTGAGGTATTTTGAGTAACGATCTACCTTGTGCATTAACTATGGAAGTGACCTTACGACTGTCATCTATTCTCAAAAGGATTTATAAATAATAATAATAAACAGTGTCTAAAGGCCATTACTGGCCCCTTACTGAGTCAACAATCTGGCTCCAACGGTTTGGATCCTGGGCTTGGTCTTCATACTGTCCTAGACAACCTGAAGAAGCCAAGTCATTCTCTACACCGTGAAGCCATCGTCGCCTACAACGACCTCTGCGCCTACCATATGGTGGCTCTCCTTTCAGATATCGCTGCACAATTCGTTCCGGATCAACACGCAGAACGTGACCGAGCCAGCGTACTCGCTGAGATTTTATTTCATGCACAATATCGGGGATCTTCATCAGATCTCTGATCGCGAAATTGTACAGAGCTCGGTATGTACCATCTATTTCGCGTTTTGGGCCGTAAATCACACGCATGACTCTTCTCTCAAATGTAAGGAGCCATCTCTCGTACTCATCCGTCAGCGCCCAACTTTCACATCCAAACATAACAACGGGCCTGATCAACGATTTGTAAAGCTTCAGCTTTACGGCACTTGATAAGTGTTTAGATTTTAGCAGTGGCCTTAGAGGATACAAAGAACGACTACCAGCTGCCAGCCGCACTTTAATATCCTCACCCACACTGTTATCGTGAGTGATAACAGAATTCAAATATTATATATTTTAAAACGAATTTTAGAATTGTAATTATTTATAAGGCTATTTTAGGTATACCTATTAAATAATAAAATGTCAAGTGAATAAGGAAATTTCCAAATACCCAAATTTCACTTCCAAATATGTACTAAATTGTGCAAGCTTTTCAATTTTCGAGAACTTCCTATTCCTCTAAGTCTAAACCATATCCTGAAAGAAACAATTATTAAATTTTGAAATTTTATCAAATTCTGAAAGAATAAATTTAAATCTTGCGTTTTGGAAAATTCTAAAATAAAATTTAAAATCTTTAAAAGCATTGATCAGGCCCGGTTTGGATGTGAAAGTTGGGCGTTGACGGATGAGTACGTGAGATGGCTCCTTACATTTGAGAGAAGAATCATGCGTGTGATTTACGGCCCAAAACGCGAAGTAGATGGTACATACCGAGCTCTGTACAATATCGAGATGAGAAATCTGATGAAAATCCCCGATATTGTTCATGAAGTAAGATCTCAGCGAATACATTGGCTCGGTCACGTTTTCCGTGTTGATCCGGAACGAATTTTTCAGCGATCTTTGAACGCCACCATGTGGTAAGCGCAAAGGTCGTTGCAGGCGACGATGGCTTGAGGTCGAAACCACTGGAGCCACATTGTTGGCACTGTAATGGCCTTTAGCAACTGTTTATTATTATTATTAAAATCTACAATCAATATTGATTTAAATCGAATTTTAAATTTGAGATTGTTACATTCCTTAAATCTTATCAATTCAGAACTGGAAAGTGTCTGGTACTCGTAATATATACTCGAATTTTCTACTTTATTTTTGAGAATATATCTTTCACAATTGAATTCAACGTACGCAATGATCGTAGATTAAGCTATAAATCGGTAACCATTGTAATCGGCTTTAGGCAGTTAATGTAGAACCCCCAACTTGCTTTCCACAGAGATTTGCATGTTACTTGTGTATAAAATCATTATTGACTTGAGATCATAGCTTACAAAGAATCAATATTTTGTTAGTTTTCAGGAGTTTGAACTTCAACCTAGAAAATAATCGTTCCATAATCTACATGAAGAAACATTACAAAATTTCAGACACATAATGTGATCAGAAGACAGGTTCATAAAGTCATCCACGGTATGATAACACAGACCGATTTATTAATAATTTCACCAAAATTGTTAAAAAAATAATTATGGGCCACTCTACGAGATTAATTCGTTTCAAACTTTTTCCAAAAGTATTCTAAATTAAAATAAACATAAATTTGAATCACATAAGTTTGATCATAATTTGGGTAACAATGGAACTGAACACCTCGCAGTACTTTCCGTAAGGATTTTAGACTCGAAACTGAAACTAATAATAATTGTAAAGTTAAGAAATGGTCGGTTTGTAGGGTTCAGTTAATTTTTGAATTGATAGTGATACACATTTCTTAAATTTGCCTTTAACAAACAAATTTATCCAGTTTCTAGAGTAAATTACGATACAATAATATTTTTGTAAAGTATAGAACCAAATAAACCGTTTACTTTGTCGTGCGAAACATGATGTTTATATGGAAATTCGTAAGAATTCTTAAACACGGACAAATGTACTACTCGCCAAAGCAAAGTGTTCCAAAAATACCGATGTCCTTAAATGTGTTAGTGTGAATATAACAAAGAGGGAGAAACAATTAAAATTGGAAATGGTTCGGATGCGAAATGCGAAATGTATACTGGTCGTACTCTGTCTATTTCGTACTAATTTCGCAGTTTACAATGTGAAATTCAAATTTATTACTTTGTGAATTTAATATATCTTTCCGATCCAGTTGAAAACAAATTTACAACGAACGTAAAGTTGTTTTCTGGGCTACTTTTGAATATTTTCTGTTTAAATTCATAAAATAATCCACACGAATTACCACTACTTACTAATTAAAATATATGTAGTTGTTTTCAAGAGATCGATTTGCTTTAAAATAAAAAAATTGTTTTATATTTAACATACATATAAGAGTATATCATATGATATATCAATCACGTATTTAATTTAACAACAACGAACGAAAGGTTATCAAAACGATCCGTGTAGTGCGAAGTTTCACAATAAATAAATGGAGTTGGTTCTTAGTCCTCATCTTCTAACAAAAGATAACCAAATACACAGAATATATAGAAACAGAAAGAGAAAACCAATTTTGCTAAATTTGGAGTAAATTTGAAGCCCTTTCGTCGCACTTGCAACAAATTATTGTATTGGGTTGCCTATACATATTTTTAATTTCGCTGAGCAGCGGTAGGCTGCACAACGTAAAAGAAAATACATCTAGTACAATTTGTTTTTACTTATTTTCGAAATCTGTTTTTTTGAATAATAATCTGTTTGGCAATTAACTCGGAGTGATGTCAAATAAATTGAGCAATTGTATTTTATAATTTATTTACAGTTTTACAATTGTTATTGTAGCACATCTGTTTCAGGCGTACCCTGACAACTCTTCCAAAATTGATAGTTGAACAAATTTATAGCATCTTAGAAGCACTTCCTAAAATATTTCGATTGATTTCAATAACGATTTAGATTAGATTTATTGAATAATTTGTTTATGCAGCATCTGCCATTTTATATTACTTAATTCGTCGTTTTGATTCACAATTCCACTTCCTACCTACGGCTACGACCACACATAATTTCTAGAATAAAACAAATTCGTATTTTTAAAAAATGTAAAAATTTTATTTGTATACGATTATTTATTGTAATTTAAATATTATTGTATATAATTATTAATTAATATAATAAACATAGCAATACATTATTTTTAAAAAACAACTGTAAACATGTCACCAATTTTCACTCAAAAAAGGCATTTTTTTGCTTAATTTTTATTATATAGAAAGACCCAATCATTTTATTATATTATGGAAATCAATGTGTATTATGTAATTTTAAAATAAAATAAATTATTATGTGGAAGACACATGCATTTCCAGCTAAAAGTTATTAAAAAAAACCTTAAAATAAAAATAGTTTAGCCAATAATTGCTTTAGCATAATTATACATAAATGACTCACTTAATAAACTTATATCTATTAACAATTTTATTAATAATAAATCACAATGTTTTTTTTATATATTTATTTATCTTAAATTAAATTAATTTATATATGAATGTACCAAACTCGACGATATTACGAATAAATTAAAAAAATAATTTAACAAATTTTTCGATTGAATTTGTATCAAAGTGATAATTCTTCAGTAGATGAATTGGGCCTCGTCAGTTGATTATCCGGCCGGAAATCCATTAAAATCACAACCTCATATGGACTACAGTCGGACAGGCGAAGAAAACTGCATAACCAACCATAAAATCCTTTCTCAATGTCGTTTATTTCGTTCAACCATTTCGAAAATTGACAGCTTATTTGAATCATGCCCGCATAAATCGCTAACCCGAGAGTACACACGACAATTGCGATTGGATACGTTAGTATTAGGATGGGAGACATAAGAAGTTGGCAGAAACATGATTTTTCCTCGTTAAAATAAATAAACATATTGTACCATGTGAGAGTGCCGATATAAAACGAATAGATTCCGGTGTATAGGGTGACAAATGGTAAACATAATAAGGAAAATATGAAGACATGTATACCAACGGATGGTGAGCAACTACAGCAGACGGTTTTATTATTTATTTTTTCTGTTGCCGCAATTGTCATGTGGTTTATTTTTTCAAGTTCTTCGCGCGATATGTTTAACTGGACATCTATTGATTGCCCTTTTTTCTTACCCCGTTTTATGGTGCCTAAATAATATAAATTATAGATTACAAAATTGTTGGCGCAGAAACGCTGATATCAAAAATATAAAACAACCCTATACAAGCGACCTTATGAATCTAGAAAATATTAGATCGAAATTGATTTTAAATTTAAATAAGAACACTGAGCTAAAAATCGTCGATATACCAAAATTGATTACTTTAGGTACAAGCTTGTGCGTAGTTTTCGATATGATCAATGAGCTGCCATACATTTCTTGCAAATTTTATTTAATTCTCGATACCGATAATCGAGAGCTAAGAGTAAATGGAAAAAGAGTATGCATTGATAACATTTAGGTGCAATAATAATTCTCAGCTCGATATCGACATATTGTGAAACTTGTGAATTTGTGATTACTTAATTGTTTTACATTTTTGCTATCAGCAGATACGCTTAGTATTTCTTTCTAATACTTTTACCTGTCATTGTTAAGTAATTCGATTTAGTCTCGTCCTCATCATAATCAGGATTAAATATGCTCGTTTCACCCGACTCGAGCCCTTCATACGTTGGTGTTGTTGGTTTTTTAATATTAACTCGTTTCTTAGTTGGCGGTTGTGTTGTAAAAAAATCGCACGATTTATTCGATTGCCTATCTAAACTACACTCCGACTGACTACTTGGCGTAACCGTAAAATTGCTACGATTTCGTTGCGAAGCTGTACAAAATTCCTGTAACTCAGTTTTTTCGTCATACTCATTATTGTCGTCCATATCGATTTGATTATCGATGGATTTACTATCACCTTCTTGTGCGTTTGGTGTATTTACTCCGGCCTAAATTAGTTAAATAATTTAGAATAAAGAAAATATTCCTTCACAAAAATCAACACTTACTTGCGGCACTATATGATCGATATAATTTTGGGATGCATTACTCAGTTTTTTAACGTATTGCCTTTTTCGTGGTGGTATAAAAACCGTTTTACTTATATTCTGTTTCTCGATATACTTCTCTTCCATCATTTTGATTTTTACGTAATTTGTATGTGATTTTATGTATTATATTTAAATTAATAATATTTATTATAAAACTACTAAACAACAAATGGCGAGACAGGATTATTGATTAATTTTAAGGAAAATGTCCGGAAAATTACTGTAATAAGATATTTTCTATACACAGAGTAGTGACGCCATCGATGAGAAATATTGATAAACTTAACATTCGAATTGGTAAACCGCCGAAATTCTTATTCGAATTCATAATTTATTTATTTTAATTTTTTTATAGTTTATGTACAAATTAACTGTAATTTATTTATTTAATTATATAATGTACAAGCTAAGTAAATTGATATGCATTACATAGTTACATGAAATTCGAATAGATGTCGGTTTACACACTTAAATGTGTTATACTAATTTTGACATTCCACACCATTATTGACAAATAAAAGATCTCCACTCCATTCGCAATTGTATTTTATTCCACAAGAGAAATATTTATTTTGGTTTTATGATTTAAAAAATTGTTAAGTAGCTTGTTTTTAGTATTATAATTTGCAGTTAACGTAGAAGTGTTGTGGTTTTAACCATGGAACTGAATGAATTAAATGTGGACGAAGATAATTTTGTTACATTCAAACAGGAGGATTTATTCACCGACAGTTTTCCATTGATGAAGGAAATTCGCAGACAAGGAAAGCTTTGCGATGTTACTTTGAAGGTATGTTGATAATTTTTGTACTTCATACAGTTAAGTTTGCTAATTTGGTTAAATAATCGCTTTATAATTAATCTTTGTTTTAATTAACATCCATACCCTATTGTTTAATGAAATAATCGATGTGCTAATTGGTCTTCTTATTAGAAATGTTCAGGCGAAAGACAAATTCTTTGTTCAGTTTTATCGCAGGCAAATTACTCATTTACTGTAAACCGTTTTATTTTTCTATTCTGTGTAAATTTTATCACTAGCATCGTTGGTTAACTACTCGATAAACGTATTGCTCATTTGCCTTGTTCTAAAACGTAATAGACCATGCCCAAATACATGGATTAACTCAGAAAATGTTTAACTTATCTACACTTAGTTTATTCCTGTAAGTTACAAAACTACAAAAACATGTAAATTTTTAATACGTCAGGTCACACTTGTTATTCAATTAAAACAATGTTCAATTGCAGTAAAGTTATACAATATATTTTAAATTTAAATTGGGAATCTGTGTGATGGGTGTAATAAAAACCACCATATTTACACAGTCAATTCGAAAAAGTTCGGCAAGGGCAATTGTATTTTCACTTACATAGATAGACAAGGCTAACCGGTGGGAATATCGTTCAATATAACTGAATTGAATGGGGAAATTTTAATGGGCAAGGCCATCACTTAGTATGTTAAACAAATCATAATTTGTATGCAGAGTATACCGGCCCATACACCTGCAAGTGTGCTTTGACTACGCAATCGTTTTCATTATTTTTATTGGTTAAGATTTGAGAGGGCTAGATTGTGGAACGAATTGTTTCACGAAATATCAAGCATATCAACCATACTTGTATGTGTTTAAACCGTTTTAGCATGGCCGGAAGAGAAAATGGCCGAAATTTCAGTCCATTTCCATACGTCTAAATTCTAAAAATCCCCAAATTTTCAAATTCCTAGTATTAAATTCTCAATTTCTTAATTATGTAGTTTTATTCTTGATCTTTAAAGTTCTTAAATTCCCAAGCCTAATTCGAAAGAAACATTACAACAAACTCTGTTTAAATTGAACGAATAGTTGACTTTAACAATTAAGTATGTTCGAATGAAAATAATGTTATAAAAGTACCTAATAATTGAATGACAGATTTAATAAGAGTAATAGGGTTAACTTTAAATAGATAGAAGGAAAGTGATAAAGCCAAAGTACAATTTACAATGTGATCGTTGAATGCAGGCTTTAAATTAGAGTCTGCTGTTCAAACCACAAACAATTTTAAAACTTAAATTTCAATTTGTATATACACAGTTGAAATAAAAATTGATTTAAATTTGAATGAATTTTAGGAATTCCAAAGATTGGTCAAAGTTGATATGTTGCAAACTTCTTCGAAAAAACGTAACTTTTGTCTTATCATACCTTTTAATTTCAGATTGAGGATCAAACATTTTCGGCGCATCGCATCGTACTAGCAGCTACAATACCATATTTTTATGCGATGTTCACACACAATATGGCCGAGAGCCGAATCAAAGATATCACAATGAAAGAGATTGAGCCACAGTAACTAGTTTAGAGTTATTTCGTACTGCAGCTTCTATCTAACCTTGATTTTATAATTCCAGTGCCCTCGAAAGCCTAATAAATTTTGCTTACAGTGGCGTAGTCCGCATCGACAACCAAAATGTCCAAGGATTAATGGTGGGCGCATCTTTTTTACAGCTATCAAAAGTCCGTGATGCTTGTGCTGAATTTTTAATGTCCCAATTTCATCCACAAAATGTACTTGGAATTCGTAGTTTTGCCGATTCGCTTGGATGCAATAATTTAGTTGCGGCCGCCGATCGTTATATTCATTTATATTTTACAAAAGTATCAATGTCTGAAGAATTTATGAGTTTATGTTTTGCTGATTTATGTGACCTGATAAAACGGGATGAATTGAACGTGTCGACTGAGGAGAAAATTTTTGATGCATGCATGCGATGGATAAAATATGACGAGGCAATAAGGACCGATGTACTGCCCCAGGTACTGGCCAAAGTTAGACTACCGCTGTTGACTCCTCAGTATTTGGCGGATCGTGTGGCGACCGAAGAATTAATTCGTACATCACACCAATGCAGGGATTTATTGGATGAGGCGAAAGATTTTCATTTGATGCCAGAACGACGTGCACTTGTGCAGAGTTTTCGGTAAGTTATTCTCTCTACTCGTATGCTATTTTTAGAGAGTTCATGTAATTTTTGTTAGGACTAGGCCTAGATGCTGTGATTATGTGATTGGACAAATATATGCGGTCGGTGGATTAAAAAATAATGGTGAGTCCGTAAGCACGGTTGAGATATATGATCCTGATAAGAAAGAATGGAGTATGGGGCCTGCCATGTCTATGTTACGATCACGCGTCGGGGTTGCTGTTACAGGTGGTAAACTATTTGCATTTGGTGGGTATAATGGTACCGAGCGGTTATCAACGGTCGAATACTTTGACCCAAAAACCAAGAAATGGACCCAAGGAAGTTCAATGTTTTGTAAACGAAGTGCTGTTGGAGTTGCTGCATTGGGTGACTATGTGTATGTTTGTGGTGGCTATGACGGTATAACATCGCTCAGCACGGTCGAATGTTATTGCCCACAGACTGATACATGGACTACAGTTGCCCCAATGATGAAATATCGCTCTGCTGGTGGTGTTGCACCATTAGGCGGATATGTTTATGCATTAGGAGGTCATGATGGTCTTTCTATATTTGATTCGGTTGAACGATACGATTCGGCATCAAATAAATGGACAAAAGTAAAACCAATGCTTAATCGCCGATGTCGATTAGGAGTTGCGACTTTAAACGGAAAATTATACGCTTGTGGAGGATACGATGGTAATTCATTTTTACGCTCTGTTGAAGTATACGATCCTAACACAGATACCTGGAAGCTGGTAGCACCGATGAATGTTAAGCGCAGCCGAGTTGCTTTAGCTGCAAATATGGGTAAATTATGGGCGATTGGTGGTTATGATGGTGAGTCAAATTTGTCAACGGTCGAAGTGTATGACCCAGAAACAGACACATGGACATTTGTAGCATCGATGTGTGCGCATGGTGGTGGTGTGGGCGCAGGTGTTATTCCAATAGTTTAGACTAGACTAAAAGTTTTTTGTTTTGAATTATTAATCCAGTAACAACAACAAAAATTTTAATTTATAACTTTAATTGTGAATTGTGATATATTTTTTTATAGCGATAGTTTGTTGTAATAAATTCTATGTAGACATTATAAAAATATTTAACAGAAGTTAAAATAATTATTTGATTTTGTCTTTTATAAAATATGAATCTCTAATTAAATAAAAATGGTTTTTAATTTCTTTATAAGTTTAATAGTGGATTGTTGAGTTTTATTTAATGTACTAACTATCGTCAATATAATTGTTTGGTTAAGATCAGCGGAAGCCTAATAATTGCAAATCATGTTATTGAATGAAAACAGCGCTAAATTTGATTTAAATGAAATTAAATCAGTTTACTATTGTGAATATCAATTTAATTTAATTTATTTCAATTAAGCCCTAATTTCCGATTTCATATATTTTTAGGCAATACAAAACGTCGTGAAATATAATTGAAATGAAATTGTACACACTGATTTATAAAGAATCGGTATTAAACGACAATAGGATTTATCCAAGAATACGAAACTAGTACTTCAACAATAGACATGTGAACCAGCTATAAAGGTGTAAACCAATTAATATACTCTGTGGCTTTTACAATTATTTTACAATTTATTTTAAACATATTGGTTATCAACGTATGCGTGACCATGACACCAAACTATGTAAAAGTTATCCAGTCAATCATGGCAATCAACATTTAGTGGCTTACATAATATAATTATGAACGTTTTTAAGTCCGCGAATTTATAAATCGGAGGATAATTGCCAATATTAATTATTGTTATGGTCACATTTTTAACAAACTTTGCCAATTACTAATTAGCAAAAATTTGTGGATTTATTCCATCATTGAAATTCAAACAGCAGTGAACCAAAGCTATGAGTTTAAAGAATATCGACAATACGGATACAATATTCGAAGATCAGTTCAGTTGAGCCTGGTCAAGTTATTAGAAACAGGAATCGTTAAATATATACCAAGGTCTGCTCGAACTGACACGAACTGGTAGAGCCGAGTGCATGTTAAGCATCAAATATGTACTTATGTAAAACGGAGGCAATCTCTAGCAGCCACTAATACTTACATAAGTATATACTTATGGTTTTAAATGTAAATATGTGCGTACGAAGCACTATTAAACTACACGGGTGAAAATTAAATATTGATTAATTACTTATAAATAGTTATTCAAAAGAAATTTTTATTTTATACAGTTTTCGTCAAAGTAAAAGATGCAATAACATAAAAAATTTAAAAACAAAACTTTCACGAAGTAAATTCGTAAACGTAACACAAACAAAATTGCTGACCTACCGTGTGCGTTTTCATTTTCAACTAAATATTTTATTAAACAATTAACATTTTAAATAACAAAAAAATATGTCTATTTTATAATAGTTTTGTAGTGTAATAAACTCTTTGCCATAAATCTATATAATTTATGCAAAACATATACATATATGTAGTGTTAATGGCTTTGTATATTATGTAGGAAATTGGTTTGGTAATTGTATTAAACATGTGGTAATTTTTTTGGAGATTTGTATTTCAATTTCGGTATATTACAAGTTTACAACACAAGTGCACGTGTATTTTTATGCGAGCGATTATGAAAAGCAGGTGATCGAGCTTATTTAGAGGTTGCCATTGTCCAGTCGATACATATGCCTCGTGATTTATTTACCATTCAATTAGTATAGGAAATTTAGTAAATAATAAAACAAACCTATTGATTATGTTGTCAGTAGTGCATATAGATTGGTAATATTTAATAGTTGACAATTTCATTATGCTGATCGTGTATTATACATTAAAGATTTATGTTCTATGGAACTATATATACATACATAATGTATGTTGACATTTACCATATTGATTATGTAATAGTAATACAATATTACGCGTCTATTTTTGTACGAAATAAAATGTACAAATATTTAATACATTATGGCGAATAATTATGTTAATCGAAACAACCATGTTTGTTAAATAACTCAATATTATCCACTGGAATCTGTTTTTAAGTGATGATCGAATTCTAAACCATAAGCATTGAGCAGTAAATATAGGCTGACCAGATATTTTCAAACGCAAAATGGTGTATTTTACAAAATTTAAATATTTGAAGACATTCCTCCAACCAAGCAAAATCAATTTTTGCAGTTCATGTACATTTTGAGCCAAATTGATCTTGGGTCTTTTAAGCTGATCAAAAAATCGTTATTTTATTTAAACATTAACACGATGTTTTATTAATAGGAAATCGAACCGATAGAGTTACCACTGATCAATGTGTTAGGACTATGCATACACAATTAAAGAATGTATATATGTACCAGTAATATCTACAAATTTCATAAACATTGAAATTCGGCATGTCAAGGTATCAAAACAGGTATGTATCGAAATTAAATCTTGCAGACGGAATTTCAAAATTAATTAAAACTAATTCAAATTTAAGTATTGTACGTGCAAAATTCTGCGAGATTATATGAAAAACGAATTAAACAAAATGTTTAAAACTCGAATTAAAATTTATGTTTATTTTAATATTTTATTTTTATTAAAACGGTTGGAACCTACTGAGGTTCCGCACTCAATGCCATTATTGTTTAGTTAGCAAGCGATTTTAGTTTTACGAACATTAAATATTTCGAAAATTATCCTTAGAACCAGTAAACTTCAACAACTGTTTGAATAAAACTGACGTAACCGATCCAAATTGTTAATTATTTTCCCTCATAATTCTGATGGATAATATCAGATTTATGAGGGAAAATAATTAACATAACATAACATAATTATTGCAATTGAAAAATAATTAAAGTATATTTTGCATTTTCTTTTAGATGAAACAAATTGATAGTAGGTATACTTGTTATAGTTAATAACTTCTCAACATGTTGTATGAACTTTATGAAATATCGCCTTTC
Source organism: Tipula unca (assembly GCA_951394425.1). Lineage (NCBI taxonomy): Eukaryota > Metazoa > Arthropoda > Insecta > Diptera > Tipulidae > Tipula > Tipula unca. The sequence continues at coordinate 40,875,130 of OX596380.1, read as the reverse complement.
AATAATTTTAGCTACATCCCGTCCCGAATAAAGATTTTCATTAACTCCAAGTTTAAATTAGCTTTAGCTGCACAGGCACCACTAAATAGGGATTAAGTTAATGTTATTTTCACAACACATAGTCTATACTTAAATCGATACATTATTATTTTTTAAATTAAAGTTTATTGGCGGATCACTCCACCACTCAAGCCCACAAATAGGCCCACGGTGCAATATCCGGGCAAACACACATACTTACACATTAAAAACACCCAACCGTGATTTTTGGTCACCATCGGAAATCGAAGCCGAGACCCTCGAATACCACAGCAAGCACGCTACTAACTGTGCTAACGAGGAGGGATATTTAAGTTTATCAACTAAAATCAGTTTCAATTACGTATGCAATAGCGGAAAACTTGATATATAAGCAGTGTTTTCTAAACTGTGAGTTGGACTAAGATGGTTCATGGTGCCAAACTTATCAATCTTCTTCAGGCAATTGAAAACCTATTTTAATAATAATTTCGATCATTTTTTATTTTTTCTGGGCCTTTCTCATCCATCATTAATCCGAGTTTGGTAGAGACAGGTTGACATTGAAAAACTTCGGACAGTTTAATATCTGAGGCCCTTTAAGATTTACGTAGTAAGTGCAAGGCACTTACAATTATTTTAATTTGGATTAATTGGATAAAGAATTATAAATTATTTAGTTTTTAGGATAATATCGATTTGGAAATTAATTGAATTCTTGAAAGGTTGAATGAAAATGAAGAAAAAAAACGGCCGATAAAAATTCTGCAATATGTTTCAGAAACCACCATCAGTCCACAAAATGAAATTTTCTCAAATTTTTAGTTCATCAAGATTCGGATGATTGTTATAATTTATTTTAATTACAGGGCATTAACATAGTGAAATCAAAACCATATATTTCGAAGTAAGTTACTATTTTTGAACTTCGTGAACCGGATAATGAACACGTGTTCATTATCCGGTTCACGAAGTTCAAAAATAATAACTAATAACTGTAGCACTGAAGGGGGAGCTATGTATGTGTAGTTCGCGATATATCGTTTGGAAACCATTGCCAAAACAATTCAGTGCCCTGTGTCGTTTCAGAAAACATCAACATTTACATATACACACTGTGTATTTTAGATTTGTTGAGAAAGCTTATTGTAAAACTTTTAGAACCATCATAAAGATGAAAACTTACAAATTTAAAGTTCTAATTAGGAATTGAGTGGCGCAGTAGTTTGGTGGTTTCCACCTTTGGAAACAGTGATTTGTAATGCCTAATTCGGAAGAGATTAATCTTGCCGGAATCCATCACCTAAAGAAATTAGTAGGTAATCGATTTAACTCCACATACGCAACAGGTAGCTCAATAGCCACAACTGTAACTATCGTTTCACGATTATAGCAATCACCGGACTTCGCTTATAAACGTCTTTAAATAAAATTGATCAATATCACGAACATTTTCTCGCAATCGGTCATGAACACGATTCTCAAAATCAAATATCCACCCGTGTTCATTTTCCGGTACACGAAAATTTTGTTAAAATTATGAATTCTTGGTCTAGTGACAAACGACTTATTGGTTATCTATTTGAATGCGATCAAACGATTATGAGTAGGAAACTACCGGGTATATTCTTGAACTGGCAAATAATGAATTTTGGTATTATTAGAACACCGAAACAGAACACGAATTGTCATCTAAAAATATTAAGTTTTTTAAATTAGGCGGTTTCTCAGATGTAATTGGAACAAAAGGTTGGTATTTTTTACAATTAGAAAGTGTTGAACAATTTTCGTTTTCAGTTGTATATTGTGTTTCTTGTATCTGGATTATTTTTACAACTTAAATCGTCGTTTTGCTTGATTTACTCTAATTTAACCAAATCAATGCCATCTCTATATGAATTTTAAATGTTTGAAATAAAATCTTAAAGATTTAGGCCCTATTTGACAAAAATATTGCAATTTCTAAAATACTATATGTGGTACCACTATATATATTCGTCAGAGAAGAACATGCTCAATTGCTATTTATCAATCTACCCTATTTCTTACACAGCAACCGACTTACTCAATAATAGCATAACAATTGATAGAACATAATCATACATACATAACATAAACTATATTTGCCAATTGGTTTAAAATACCTAAATCTCATTTTAACAAAAAAAATTACTTTCGAAGGTAATTTTTTCTAATAATTTAAAAATTTAGTATACGAATCGAACCTGGGTCAACCGCAATGAAATCAAATTGCGGTTGTACAATGAGAACTATACAAATTAATTAAATTTACGAGACAAACCATAATCCAAAGATCTTATTGAGTCAAAAATTTGATTAAACGCAAAAATATTTGATTACGTGAATTCAAATTTCTGGTTACCAAAAAAGCGAATAAAAGGTAAAAAAAAAAAAATTAAAATCACTTTCACTCTCTAAAGTGTATACATAATATGTATGTACAAACATATACATGAACCATATAGCTTGGTACAGTACCACCCATTCCACATTCAATTAAAATACCTGCCAAAATACTATGCGCAGACTTAAGGTCAATTAATTTTATTAATTCAACTGTATATACGATTATGTCCATAAATATCAGATGCACGCGAATCGTATTATGAAACAAACAAGATGTGAAAATAAAATTTAAGTAAAGTTATGTGTCGGTAAAAGCGTATTTTACATTTTTTTATGATTCTTTACAGTAAATAGAAAAAGAAAGGTTATATTTGTATATCATTGTTTTGACTGTTTGATAATCAAATTAACTACCAAAAAAAAACGTGAGAGATTACTCCATTACTTTACGAGGTTTACATATATATACGTTTATATATAATTCGATCCACTTTCTTTACACGGTAAACACAAAATTGAATGGAACGCGTAAATTATTTCATGGCTGTGTTGTATTTGGCCTTGGTGATATTGATGTACCGTTGTAGCTATACGTGGATTAGAGCGTTATCATGCATTAACACAAAACTGTGAAACCCGCATATGGCAAAAGGTGATCGCCAAGAATGTTTCGAACATACCAATCTACTTTCATCCTCAAACCAATCGCCACGGGTCTATTTTATATTCTCCGGTTTCTCGATATCGCTTAGTTATTCATTAAACCGAAGACTGGTTCATTCTAATTTTTCGTGAGATTTGTACTTAAGTATAATAATCTTCCTGATACAATGTGACGACTTTAACCGCCTCCAGCTCATGAAAGGGTGCCATATTACAAAGGATCTTATATTAGATGTTTGCGCTTTAGAACACATTTACAAGAACTAGCTAGTGGTACTGCATTGACAAATAATTGATATGCAATGGAATAAAAGGCGATCGTTGCGTTGGATTTCAAACACAATGCACTCTTGATTTAGCATTTTTGAAATATTTAATTGATTTTCTTGCAGTAGACTTTATTCAAGGTGGTTTCTGATGGAAATATAAATGTACTTCATTTGACGCTATATAGTAGTATTAAAATTGACCAGCGGGATTTTATTTGTTACAAAAAAAAATATGCGTTAATTTTGTCCACGAGTTATAATTTGTTTTTGTCGGAAACTCAAATGTTGACATCTTACAATTCGTGTATTTCTTGTCCGATTTTTACGTGTAATGGCTCGTTGGAAAGACAATTGTACTTTCAAGTAAGCGCTTTAAACTTTGGTGTTAATGTACAATATATCGTTTAAATTTCAGTTTTAAATAGTATTTTGCTGAAAAATCGAACTGCTTCTCCTTTTATTTTTATTTTTTTATTTTTATCGTAAAGCACTTGACAATACACGATGGAGACTCAACGCGTTCGAGTTTTATAGAACAAAACGTCTATAACAAGTTAGGATGGAATATAACATTTCAGAACAATTATTAATTCTAAACTACGAAATTCATGTTTTGGTTCTTACTTTTACAGTTTTATTCAATAAAGTTAATTTATTTACAAATTATTTTAATTTAAAATTATAAAAGTTATCAGAATTGGAAAATCGCCGCGCTGTGATGTGGTTGTTACCATTGGGAACAAAGCACTGATAATCGTGAGTTCCTCTGATGGCTTTTACTGAATCAAATTTTTTTGCTAGTGATCGTGCCACCCTTCTGTACTCTTGATTTGTACAAAATCTAAAAGTATTGTTTGATTCATTTTTTGTAGCCCAATCGAAAAGTTTTTGTGCTGTCGTGATCAGCGTATGGTCGCTGAAAGCTGGCTTTCGTGGCATTTCGTTTGAAGACACCCCCAATTCCGTCGCAAGGACATTTTCCATGAGATGTTGCAAAGAAGTGCCATTCAGTATCAAAACCATGACTTGCCTTGTATTAACACAGAAGGTAGCAGTTCTTTTTGTTTTTGTACTGCCCGCCAGCTCCATCGGACAAAATATTATTTCCAGTATGTATGGTGGTAAATCGTTCAATCAGAAAATTAAATAGCTGCTAATGAAACGGATACACAGCTTCGTAGTTGTGTTTCAAGCTTTCTGCGATTATTAGAAGGCTGTTGGTGGTGCAAGACGCCATTCTCATCCTTGTAATAGACAGCAAACGGATGAATGGTACATTGTGCATTGGCTCAGTGCCAGCCTTGAATAGCATTCTATACATAAAAGCAAAAACAGTAATAATAAATAATAATAAAAAATAAACAAATTTGGGGTATGTATGGGGTATGTAAAATTGTCTTCCCAACGAATTATTACACGTGAAAATCGGACAAGGAATACTTAAGATACACGAATTTAAAGATGTGAACGTTTAAGTTTCTGACGAAAACAAATTATAACGGAACTCCGTGTAATTTGACCCCACCGAGTTTTTACTTAAATTATTATTTTTTTATCTAGACTTACCATCTCCCCGAATTTCAAAATAATTGGACGCCTTGCCTCCGGATGGGTGTCTGATTTCGCGTGGAATGGCTATATATATATATATATATATATATATATATATATATATATATATATATATATATATATATATATATATATATATATATATATATATATATATATATAATTTGTTCTATGACTCACGAATAAATTGTATATTGTATATTGTTTCTTAACTTAACAAAAATTGAAATGATAATTAATTATTAAATGATAAGACATACATATAACAATATCCATATATAATGTATACACCGCGCATATACGAGTACATGAAACCATAACATAAATCATAAACCTTGAAATATATACGCAAACAATAAACATATTAAATAATGTCTTAAAAGAAATTTCATAAATGTGGCAGGGTATATATAAATCTTGGAACCAAAGTCCTTCGAAAATTGTTGATGGTTTAAATATTTTAAATTTAAATGACATGAACTCTGATGCAAATATGCATATAAGTAAATATAGTGGGTTAGTGATTGTTGTTACACGTATTTATTGTACTTAACTTACTCAGTAACTATTGACTGAAATGTATAATATTTATAGTTTATAATACACATAGATATGGGTGTGTATTGTGAAGTGTATACTATATATAGGTTAAATTTATTTAATTAAAATCTTTTTGATTAAAATCAATTTTCATGGATTTTTCATGAGTAAATGTTTTGACTTTCTCATGTATGGATAAATATAATATTTGATAGTTCATTCGAAAACTGGGTTTGCTTTTCGATCAGATTCGATTTTTTCCCAAATATAAGGTTGTTGTATGAAATTTGTCGACAGCCGATTTAGATGGATAAATATTTCACTTTTCAATTTTTAGAAACCTGCTTTAACACTATTCAAATTCGAATCAAATTCTTCTTAAGTTTAGTCAAATTCTGTAGTAAATTTAATTTAGGGTTTTTGTAACTGTCCTTTCCTTTCACCTTGTCGATGAACCAGATAAACAATACATTGGTTTTCATGTACATACATATAACGTGGCGTTAATTTAATTGGAGGTATGAAATTCTGACATCCTGTAACACGGTTCTCTAACAAGTGATTGAAACAAAATTTCGGTTGTTGAAAAAATTAAAATACATATATTTTTGTATATTGGATTAAGCTCCTAAATGTTGTTTTGTGTTATACTAAAATGTAAATTTATAATAATAAATAATTAGTTAAGCAACATTTAGGGGCAATGACGATTTTAAACAGCCGCGTGATAAATATATGGCGCTTCCGTGATTTTAGCCATTAGCATGATTTGTTTTCTATTTGAATCGTCGATTCTCTATTCATAGGTACATTTGTTGGGGCATGTATTGGGTACTTACGAGTAATAATTTAATATTTTTAAATTCTATATTAATCGGTTACGTAATTGTTCCTTATATAACAGAAATTATTCAAAGACCAAGTGTTATACAAGGAATTGGTGGCGTTTAATAATGTGACTTATTTTCCATTTTTTTGGATATAAAGTGTACAACCGTGGGAAACAAAGTCAAATGACTGCCAGCTGCCAGCCGTACTTTAATATCCTCACCCACACTGTTATCGTGAGTGATAAGAGGGCCCAAATATTTGAACCTCCTTACTCCTTCAAATGTGTAGTGACCACTACTAAAATCTGGTGTGCCATTGTCCTTATAACCAGAGATCATGAACTTCGTTTTTGACTCATTGATCTGGCGTCCAACAGAAGCTAAAAATTCTACAAGCGAATCAAGTATTTTCTGCCCTCCATTGCTATATTCAGTTCAATCACGCATGTCATCTGGATATGCCAACACTCGACTGGACTGGCGATATAAGATGTTGCGTTGACGTGTTGCAGTTTTACGGAAGATGTTCTCCAACATGATATGGAAGAGGATCGGGGACAGAGCATCTTCCGGCTGAACACCCGAGTTAACTGCAAAAATTCTTGCTGTGTCACTTTCATTCTACACAATCGTACTAATTTGGTTGGCATTCCTAGGAATTCCTGGGCAGACCACAAACTCTCTCGATTGATCGAGTTACAGGCCAGCTGGAAATTCAGGAATACCTGATGTACGGGGATGGAAGTCTCATGATATTTAGATAGAATCATCCGCTGCGAAAAGACCTGATAGTGAATTCCTCGTGTGATGGATCCTCAGCGTAAATCTCCGCAGTTTGTATTAGAGGTTACTCAACAACAGTCTGTGACACATGATGAAAACCAAGCAGGACGGTAAAGAGTCCATTCCATGCGTCGATGTTGACTCAGAGGTTTCCATCCCGGTTCCGAATGGCGGTTAACGCCGGCCTGAAAGTATTGTGCAATCCGGAATTGTTGTACTTTCTTAACCTCGGCCTTCCACCATTCTCGCTTCTTCCATCTACAAATCCTCTTAGCTCCCCTCCAAGCAAGAGCAGGCTTGTTTTCCCCCACGATTGTAATTGTTGTTGCACTTCAATATGGGTTATATTTTGTTGCTCGACTGCAAGACACTCGTTATCAAACCAATCATTCTTATGGGTCTGAATTTCACTATACCTAAGGTTTTCTGCGCAGCACTGACAACCGAAGTTAACAGTACCTCCCAGACAGAGTTCACGATAACAAGATCCTATGATATCGTTTCTTTTGATCTTTGAACGTCCAATGCGTTTCGCTGCGTGTTCGCAGAAGTTATCATACGAAAACTTCCATCGTAGCTTTGCAGCGACCAACTGATGTTCGCTGTTTACGTATTTGGTTGCTGATCGATAAGTGCTTACAGCATGCACAACCTGAGCAATTGCAAGTACGAACCTATATTTTCACACAAGTCAGTCTGATTTCTGCCAGCTATAGCATTAAAGTCCCCAATTACCACTCTAACGTCGTGTTCGGGTATAAATCATCCAAGTCATTGTGAAATGAGTATTTATCTTGGAGCTTGGCTAACTTCTATGGTCGTGTGTACACAAATTATCAACAGGTTGGCTAACTTCATGCGCAAGCAAAGTTTACACAATCGGTTATTATGACTGCTTGGAAATTCAAAACAGCCTTCTTTAGCAGTGGCAAAGAAGAAATCCAGATCAAAGATTTCCGAGAACATCTCCACTGTAGAGTAACGTATAGCCCTGAGACACATTGTCTCCACTTTCAGGCCAGCGAGTTTCTTGAAAAGCAACGAGTTCAAGCCGATACTCGTTCATATACGTGTTTAGGCCATACGACGCTCCTGGCTTCCTAAGTGACTTAAGCGGGAGTCCGGTGTTTTTTGGCGGTATTAATTTTTCTTTTTGATGACATTATAAACAGATTATTTTTTTACGGATGCGGGTCGTAAGAGCAGCCAATTGGACACAGGTCGCTATATATATGCATCTTTGTGGCCGTGACCTATGTTTTTATTGAACTATACGTATATCAACCGATTTCATTACCAGTAAACTTTACCATGTATATACATATATATATGTATTTATACGCGGTTACATCAAATTTCACAAAATTATAGTCATTCATTAATCAATACAACGCGACTTAACGAATATAATAAAAAGTTGTATAAATTTTAGATCGATTACTATTATTTATTACATCCGATTTTATGTAATATGTATACTGAAGATGATCAACCGTGCGATATCATCAAATTAAAGTATTTAACATAATTTTACGGAAACACTTGATTAAAATGTGCATATATAATCCGGAAATAAAAGTGTAGCATCATCATATCCTGAAATGTCGGTTAACAAACTTGGATTTTTTTTATTTTATATGCAATATCACGATCACTTCGTTATCAAACCGATATAAAATAGAATTTTATTATTTAAAATTTGATTGTATGTATAGGTAGGTATACTATTATAGGTATGATAAATAATTAAGACACTCGTCTTGAATTTTAATTTCCGATAATTGAAAAATGTTTGCGTCTGGGAGATGATTTTTGTGTTTACTCGTACATATATATAGTTATATACGTTATCGCATGCGGTGTGTCGGATAATATATTTTTATTATTTAATTCATATACTCTTCTCACATTCCGCATTATATTAATATAAAAAACTCAGTCAGTTATTAATAAAAATTTCATTCACTTTCAAACTGCTGAACAATACAGACTTTTTAAAAATCACCTCGTTGGTACATATAAGATTTAAAAAATAAATTTAAAGTTCATATATATATATACAGATAAATAAAAGAGTGATTATTAAACATAAATAAATAGAGTGAAAAAGAAAGTGTTATATAATTGTGTACAAAAAAATAATAAAATTCATTTTCGATTCGAACAGTTAAAAGATATAAAAGCAAACCGAACAAAAAAAAAAAAATTGAGTGAAATTTTGAGTGGAATTTATAATTTATCGAGAAAATAAAATGAATTCGTTATTCAATAAGTGTTTGATTAGTTTTATTATATTTAATATTTATTTAATTGATAATAGTATATGTTCGAATGAAAAACCAAATTCAGCACCGCAGCTATCCGAAACACGTAGGTTTAGTTTATAAATATATATTCGTATATATATGTTTATTATAAGAAAAAGGTTTCTCGCTTACACTCATACATAATATATTTACATCGGTGAAGTCTTTTGATTATATTTTTCTACGATAAATTGTTTTATTTGGTTCGAACCGAATGCGTCCTTCAATTTTTGTTTTACTGACACAAAAAATATTTAGAGTTACGAGATTAAGTTTTAATGTAAAGTGCATATTTACTATAAATACAGTTAACACATTTTAAATTAAGCTGCCGACTTTTTGTATATAAATCTAAGTACATATAATAATATATATTTGTATACAATCATATATATATATAGATGCGTAACTAACTTAAGTAGTTATGTCTTATATAATATATTATGTTACATATTATGATGTAAATTACATATGTACTATTTCAAATGTACGTACATACATAATTCTTTCGCAATAGCTATATGTAATTGAAAAGTATATTTTGTTAATGTGTATATGGAAATTATAGATTAGATACCATATTTATGCATGATTAAAATTGGAGCGTTGAACTAGCGCATAGTTCGGGTATACCGAGAAAATTTAAATCGTATATGGTAAATTGTATAATTCATATGCTATTTGAATATATATATACAAATCATATTTTAAAATTCAACGAGTTAAATAAAATTGCTCCAATGGGAGCAGAAAAGTTTACACATTAACATTCAATTTTTTTTATGACTGTTGTTTTGCAAATTCGATATTAAAATTTCATATTTCATAACAGTCATAAAAACAGATTTGTTAATTAATCTTATCATTTATTCTCAATTATCGCATCTCTATAATGGAATTATACAAACAAAAGTGTTTCACTTATAAGCATTACGAGTTTCGAGTTTTTTGTAATTGCTATTTGTTGTTGTTTTAATGGTCCATATCTTTTTAAGAATAACGACAATCAGCTCGTAATTATTAAATATTCAATATAGTTGATCTATATTTGTATATGTTCATTTCAATAAGTCAGCGACAGTTAAGGTCTGCAAAACTCGAAACATTAGAATTTTATACACTTTGGGGATTGTATTGTGCTGTGTTTTAATATTTGCGTGTCCGGTTCGGACTTCTCATTGAACAAAATAAATTAACACACGGTATACAGAATATAATAATCTATAGTTTAAATTAATTATTTAATTGAGTTTATAATTTTGTTATATTATTCTATAATTTATTTAATTAAAATTAATTTGTTTATATTATTTATCACCGCACCACTTTTTGGTTAATTCATTTTTGACCCACCAAGACGCGTCGCCCTGTCCAAACACGTATAGAAAAAGTAATGGCTGACTTGTTGTCAGTAGAAAAATGTGTTGTGTTTGTTTTTGCTTGTGACATTACCTTCATGACGCCGCGGCGACGGTCAACATTGCACGTATTTTGAGTGCAATGGAATTGCATCATTGAACAGTGTCAGTTCGAATGATGTTAGTAAGATGGTGCAGTGCATTACTATAAATCAATTACAATTTTTGTTATTAATACTCTCAGTACTTTATAGCATAAAATTAAATATATTGTGTAATTATAGCATTGTATAATTATAGCTTTCCAACTCCAACGTCCATCTGCGATCCGAGTATTCAGAGTTTTTTTTATTTAGAGTCAGTGTCAATGAATTGCAATCGGTGATTATATGAAACGGTATGCCTTTCAGATAGTCATCGATATATTGTGAGGCATATACATATATATAATCGCTGTTGTTTCTATAGTTCAAAGAATGTGGTGTCGTAATTCCGAAGAAGTCATCCTCTTTGAAAATTAGTTTGTTTTCCAATCCCGAAGCACTTGCATAGTAAATACGGGGGAAGCCATTAAAAGTTTAAATCCTGTTTAAAATAAGAAAAAAGACCAAGGCACGCCAACACTAATTTGCCTAGCACTGGTTGATATGGGGTAATCCGATATTGCTTTAACATGCGATTTGGTAGGTTTACTCCCACTACATCAGTCTCGTACCCCAAATAATCAACACTTGAGCAACCGAAGCAACATTTCGTCAGTTTCAGCTCAAGTTTGTGCTGAGCAAGACACTTTAATACTCTCTCAAGAGTATCTACGTGCACATCGATATCTTTTGACGCGACAATTATATCATTGATGTAAACAGAGATTTCTCTGCACCGAATAAATATACTCAAGCGGTAATGGTAATAAACCGCTGAAAATCAGAGGGTGCATTTCTGCCCCGAATTCGTACCTAATGAACTTAATGAAAATCAGTTAACAAGTCAAGTAAAATGTTTTTTGCCATCAAAACACTCTAGGCAATTGCACGTATTTTGAGTGCAATAGAATTGCATTGGTATTGTATCATTGAACAGTATTAGTTCGAATGATGTTAGTCGGATGGCGCAGTGCTCACTATAATAAATCAATTACAATTTTTGTTATTTATATTCTCAGCACTTTATAGCATAAAATTAAATATATTTGCAACCTAGTGATACATGCTGCTATTTTTTTTTTAGAAATTCGCTATATACACACAGTTATTTGTTATTACTTACTTATTAGCCTCAAAGCTGATGAGTTTTTGCCGAGAAACCGAGAAATTTGCGGACAAATCAAATTTTTCATTTTTTTCTCACTAACCTGTAATAGTTTTACATAACGTGCAGGAAGATATTATCTATAGTGATTAATACATGGTTTTTATAAAATAATTTACTTTCTAATAAGCGAGAAAATTATAAATTTAATTGTAAATTATTTTATGTATGTATATATCGATATTCTGACACATGCAAAAAATGTATAATTATCGATAAATTTATGTGTTCGAGGCAAAAATGGTTTATAGGACTAAACCAAATATCGTGTATCAATTATACTCGATATATTTTATAGCAATTCGCAAATCACAAAATAATTTACAAAATAATTTTAATTTCAAATTATGTATAGTTTATTCCAACTTCTCCCATCATGTATGGCACTGAAAATTTATTGAACGAATAACTATAATTAATAGAAACCATCTGCGGTTTTCGATATCTTGGCTAAATGATGGGCATTTGAAGGAAAACGAACATTTTGCATCGACCTATAACAATAAAAATTCAATAGAAAAAATTTAATTTTTTATATAAAAACTATGTTTGCTTGCTTTCTTGCGCACGACAATCGAGAATCTGGCACATATTGTGCTGCGCTAAGCTCAATATCATATCATAATTCAAACTATTTTCTTAACTTTAAGATTAAGAATCCCTGCTGCATATGCAAAACAAAATTTCTTAAATTTGGAAATGTATATTTTGATTTTACAATATTGTGATAAAATATTAAATGAAATTTAAATGTTTATAGTAATTTAAAATGGTTTTGCTGACAACAGAAATGTACTCAATTTTATATAAGGGTAATATCAGTATAGCCACGGCTTATGACCGGTATAGTTGTCCTGAATAAATAAAAATGAAATTATTTTAGTTAACTGTAAATTCAGTTAAAATAGTGTATCATAATTTAATTCACATTAAGTTTATATCTGCAGATAGTTAGTTTTATTAACAAAGAAGAGGTACTTTGTTAATTTTTTAGTAAAGATATTTAGTTTTAACAAAACATTATTTTATTCAGGTTTATTCGAAATTGAACAAAATTTGAATTATGTTTTTGACTAAATTACTAAATTACCTCGCGGTTAACTAAAAGGCACCTCATGATAATTGTCATAAGCAACGTTTGTTTGTAATTCGATTTGGAGTATTATACGTTTAACGTAATTTGCAATGTATGTGTTTATTTGATATTGATACTAGCACCATCTGTGAATGATTGAAATGAGCTATAATCAATAATTTAAACAAGCATCTGATTACAATTTTAAAAAATTCTACTCGGTAACTCACTGGAGTTAATTAAATTCTTCGGATGCCAATTCATTTCTCTAATGAAATTTAGAATTTATACTTTTATATTCTTGGCAAATTTGGGGCTAGTTTTTTTTTTTTACAGATCTAGGGACCGAAATTCCATGCCCAGATTACGGCGCCGCCAAATAAGACTTCCGTGAGATCTAGCTATTTAATTAGAGTAACAATATACCAACGGTAATCTGTTGGTTTGTTGTGTCGGTTTGTTCCTTACCTAAAATACCTACTATGTAGCTGAATTTGATTTTAATTTTGGATATACAAAATTCAACTGTTGGTTTTTAATATCTAAACCTTCATCAAAATTTAATATTTGAAAAGAATCATATAGTTTTAATGGCCGATAATTCTGAATTAATTGTCGATACAAAATCCTGGGATTTAAAAATTTAAAACTCGGTAACACCGATATTTGACATTCAAGGAAACAAAATATTTTAATTTTTAATAATTCAAAACTAAATTTTAAATTTCTAATTGCTGAAATTCAAATTTAAATTCAGAATTGAAGTGAATCTATGGATTTCAATATTTTCAAATTCTGAATTAACTATACGTAATTTTGGTTTCAAAATTAAAAATTGATGGTTAAATTCAATTTGTATATGAAATACTTTAGTCATTTCAGTTAGTATAGACTAAAAAGCAACTAATTTGTACTGAAATGGGTACAGCCAAGGCCGCCTAGTGCTAGCACGGACCTCGGTACAAAATATATTTTGGGCTCCTAAAAATTATTGTTTTCATTGAGAATATCATTCAATGAGAACCATAATTTTTAGGAGCCCAAAATGGGCTTCTAATTACTTTGAGCCCTGGTGAAAAGTATGTACCAGTCGTCCCACCTTCTCATTGGGCTTGGGTATACTACACATGGTTTTAAAAAACTTAAGAGAAAATGACATTGAATTTATCAACTACAGAAAAACTGTCGCAAACAAATTAAGGATCGAGTTGAATATGGCCTATGTTGCTGAAGAAATGATTTTATTCAATGGAGAAATTGATAAATTTAATTTCAATTTGCAACATTTGTTTATTGTGAATTGAAAATTAAATATTTATTAGACAATTCCGTTAGATTCGGTGGTTTTCAAAATTTTAACGTTCTAAATTTTAAATTTGGTTAGAAAAAGCAGAAATCAGTTATTTCAAGTCAAATAGAAGTTTTAAGATCGTAGCAATATGAGTGTAACATTTAGAATTTAGATTTTGTCGGCAAATACACATCGGTTATAGGCGACATCGTATATAAAGATAAATAGTTAAAAACTGTTTCATACCACTACTCGCTATACTCTTAGATGTTTGTTCACTCTCATTTACGATTTGATAAGCACAATTATCAATTCCATCTTATTGATCTTTAAAGTGTCCATCAACTTTAATCCTCAGACTGTTTGGTAAGATAATCTGGATCATCTTCTTCGTCGTTGATACTAAATGGTTCTACTAAATATTCGAGTAAATCATATTTTTAATAGTTTTTGATTTATAAAATATTTAATCAGCCCGTTAAATTGGGCTGATCATTTCGGCACTGACACAACACAATTTCTCGTGTAACTATATGAGTGCATGGAAAGGTCGATTAAAATTTTATAAGAAAATAAAACATCGATACCTGATTTTAGTCGACCTTGTCCAGCTTTCACAAGATAAAATACATGAAAAATTGCCTTACACGTAGATGCAAGATAATTTTTCGAGTGTTTTACTTACTTATGCGCATATGTGAGTGCTTGATTCGTAAAATTGATTATTTTAACAGCAAAGTTTTTGTGTTTTTTTTGGAAAGTGTATTTCTTTGATTTTGAATACTTTTAGTTTGTATTGGCGACTGGTGGTAAGGAATATTACGATGTGTCCACCAAACATTTTAAATAAGTCGTTATGACACACTAAACATTCAAATCAGTCATTAATTTGTTATAGTATATGCCGATAATATTACTTTAAGGTGTTTTGAAACTATGTAAATGCCGCATTTATATTTATATTTCGAAAATGTTAAAAGCAAGCACGGATTAAAGTTTTATGATATATATACAAAACAAGACACAACAGATCCATTGCGAAGTCATTAATCATTAGGCGAGCAACTGGTGAAAGGCATAATTGTTAGTGCTTAATGTACTTATTAATGGTGTTAGATGATGATGATAATGACAAGAATATTGAAATATGAAGATTTGCAATTTTCCGATTTCATATAAGGTAGTTAGTTGGTAGCCCTCAGCGCCGACAAAAGAGCTTCTTTATTCTGTGTCGCAACAGCTTTTCATTGATGTTGTATTTTTATTGACAAAAAGCTGTGAATTATTTATTATTTTTGATGAGGGAAACGAAAATTTAAATATCACATAATAAATATGTATATGCCGTGTAAAAATTTACTGTGTAAGATTATGGAAGACTGTGCTTAGTAAAATGTTACTTGTGTCAAATAGAAAACGGAAACATAATGTGCAAATTATGGCAGTTGTCAATTTTAATCAATGTAATATGTAGTGGAAATCATCTATAACAAAATATTACATGAGTATATGTATGTAAATACAGGTATTTTCAAATCCAAATCTATGTTTCATAAATTTACTGACTTGCATTTAATTTTAGTTAATTCTTACACTCAATCCGCCTAGTGTGAATGTTAAGAATGCCGAAGTTCACAATGCATTTTCAAGACGTATGCCCATAAAGGGTGCAGCAACTTTTAGTTTTTAAAATGTATATTAAATTAGTAATTTATTTTCGAGAGTACACCTTCCGAATTCTTTATCATTTAAATGACTGCTTCGGCTCAAGTCTCAATCGTCTCTGGATGATTAGCAAAACAATTCTGGAGTCCAATCGCAGCTTCTATGCCGCCAGTTGACATCCCCATTTTGGCTGACAATGCGATTTTTAAAGAAGACACGCAAAACGTTGATTGTATCGTTGGCTGTGTGAGCAGTGGTGCCGTCCTATTGAAACCAAATATCAGCCAAGTCTTCCTTTTCAATTTTAGGGAATTAAAAGTCAGTTAACATGTCACGATACTGGTTGCCATTGACTGTTAGTGTGAATATGTCACGATGCCGGTTAACATGTCACGATATCGGTTGTCATTGACTGTTAGTGTGGAGCCGTGCTCTTTATCGAAGAAAAATTGCCCAGTCACACGTTTTGGGCATATTGGCTTCTTAATTGTCACGTGTGAATTTTTTGTACTCCATTGCAAATTTGCTAGTTTGTTCACGTAACCGCCCAGAACATGAATGCTTCGTCGGAAAATATGATTTTTTGGTAAAAAAAATTCTAAACTTACTCACTATTTTGGAAATAAGTTTTTAATATTTCTCAACGTTGATCAACCGTATAACAACTCATTTCGTTAACCGGGAATATAATACTGAATGTCTGTTACTTAATAGATGACATTACAGATTCGATTAAACCGCTGATAATAAATTAAAGGAACATGCCCGAAGTGATAAAACATCGATTGAAAATAGTTCAAAGATTCTGATCTATGAAAGGTTGCGTTTTCATTATTTATAGAATTACGCAACGAATTAATAGATACATTTACAGAGCTGTGTAAATAATACAATTAGTTTTTGCTAATTTTAATTTTGAATTTATTAATGCTTATGTCACTAAGATTAAATTTTAGTAATCATAATGTTTTATTTGAAACGCTGGGTTACAAATTACATACTCAATTTTAGGTAAAGAATGCAATATTTTTTTCAAAGTAGGCAATTTGTGCAGAATTTTGAAAAAACATCTATAGTAACTAAAATAGTCGTGTACGAATAATTCTTATCAAACCGTTTTTAATCCAAATTTTATCTTCTATGAGTTTGATGAAATGAAAACAGAAATTTTAAAAATTGAGAATTTTCTTAATTCCCTAGAATTTCAATTTATGTTTAGAAAATTATTGAAATCTGAAAGATTATAAAACCCCAAGATGATTTCAAGAATTCTCTAAGAATTAGAAACTTTAAAGAATTCACTGTACCGATAATATATGTATAGATGGTAATGATGATTGTTTAAATTTCTATGTCTGTGCTTAGAGAGATTTGAGCTGTAACTTGGGCTAAATTGAAGAGTCCAAAGTAATAAAGACCCTTCGAATTTCTGAACAAACAAATAACTTTCTTTTTTTGCTTTATTGGCTTATATAATAAATTATAGTACATAGAGTTTAGTTACACAGTGTTATACTCGTATATATAACTAGCTTTTAATCTATATCAGTGTCACGCACTGTCATGCGATAAATTAACAGTTATAAAAATATTAACTAATAAGAAAATAAAAAAAAAGAAAAGTGGAAATAATAAAAATATTTAAAAAAATAAAATTACAAATTTCTAAAATCTAAGTATATATAACTTACATATATTTACTTTGAATTACATCATATTAAAAGAATGAATAGTGTGTCTTTAAAACTTAAATTGAATAAATTATAAACAATAATAAAATGACGGAATCATAATGAGGCTGGAATACTGAAGATTTTGCAGGCCTCGCTCATTTACTTAAAATTTCAACTAAGTCGAGCAGATTTCCATTTTAGGTTGAAACAATTATTCACAAATGAAAATTTCTCTGAATTTCAAAGCTCTAAAGTTACAAGATAAAAATTCAACGGAATCCAGAAAATTTAAATTTTGTTAGTTCCCGCAACTCTCAGCAGGGTAGCCGACTCTTTTTTGAACCAGAAAATAGAAATCACTTCAAATAACAAAATATCTGTGAACTTCTGGGCTCTCCAAATGTGCAAAATCTAACTAAAAGTTTAACTGAAACCAGAAAATTTTCACTGAGGTACCATATTACTGAGGCCCAACTTGTATTTCTCTTAGTAGCCAAATTTCTCTGATATTCTGGACGTATTTGGCCAATTAATTAAAAGTTCAACTGAATCTAGAAAACTTCAATTTTCTTAGTTTCCCCTTAGTGTCAAGTTATGAAAGATTTACTTCAAAGTTCTACTGAATTAAAAAAAATCAATTTTCTTATTTTATACATATGTCTCAAATTCAAGTATCAGTGTCAGCTTATATTCAAGATCAAGAGCAACTTATTGTAGGAATTGACTTTTGTTTTATGGTTTTTATAAGATATTTTTTAAAAACAATACTTCGTTTTTTTAAAGTAGTTTTCAAATTATTTTAAAAAGGACAGAGAAGGACACTGTTTTCGGGAAGGGCAAATTGTTCCAAATAAGAACAGTCCTTTCGAAAACCGGACGTTTTAAACGCATTAAGGCATTTGTATCTAATATTTTTATTCCATGAACTAGTATTGAAGAATTCATTTTGGAAATGGGATCGCTGTTCTATATGAATGCCTATCAGAGGTTTGAAAGATACGCCTATAAAATTTCATTCACTTATTAAAAATTTAGAAAATCTAGTGGAATTTAGAAACTCTAGCCGAAATCTAGGCCACCCACCCAACACTAGGTTGAGGTACGATGATGGCGGGTTCCATGGTTCCATTTCAGTTTGTTATCTAAGCTGTCCTAGATATTTGAACAAATTAACTCTTTCTATTACCACTTCACCATGAGAGAGATGCTTAATTTTCTTCGGGTTTCTTGGGGTTTAACTGGTATCTATGTTTAGTCAGCCATTTGTCTAACATATTCAGATTGTCTGCATATATCTACAAAGAGGTTTGCATGATTTGCATGATCTTGTTTAAGAACTGCGTCGTATAGTTAAATGTATCCTTTGAACTTCAAATCACAAACGTCATTGATATAAATATTAAAAAAACGGGCCCGAGTATGCAGCCTTGTATGGAGATATCATGACATTCAGTTTAATATTTATTTCACACCTGATTTTCCGTTACAAAAAGTTAATTTTGTGTAATATAGGCCGAATTTTTGAGTGCGTGTATTCTTCTCTCAAATAAGCAGAACTTGGAAATTTCACCTTAGGTTAGGTTAGTTTGAGTGGCTGCTACAGCACACTTAGATCGGCGATGGTCCGTTGTGACACCACAGGATCTTACTTCCCTATTACCCTTATGAGAACCAGTTTAAGCTAATTATGTGGCGTGATAAGCCTCGCACCATACAGTTTATAAGATCAAAGAGGCAGTCCATTAAGAATTTGCCCAAATATATATGTCTTTCGTGTGCCAAAGCCGGGCATGAGGATAGGAGGTGGACTACCGTCTCTTCTTCCTCCTCGTCCATACAACTTCTGCAAAAGCCATTAGCTTCTAGACCTAGCCTCCTCGCATGTTCTCCAAGTAGCAAGTGTCCTGTGAGTATCCCCACGATCGTTTTTAGTTCACGTCTACGTAGGGAGATCAGTGTCTTGAAGCATTCCAAGTCCAGCTTTGGCCAGACTTGCCTTGCTGCACTACATGAGAGAGTGTTCGTTCACCTTTCATTCGTTGATTTTAAGCACAGTCTTGAGCGCCTTTCCGGTAGCAGTATGGAGAGTTGAACCATGCCTCGCTAGTTCGTCCGCCCTGCAGTTCTCCGGCTTCAGGCCCCATCTCTTTCCGATGGCATTTCTGCACGAGTACATGACTATATTAGTTTTGTTTACTCTTTCCAAAATGTTAGGCTTCCAACTAAGCTTACTGTCCAAGATTACGCCTAGATATCTTGCCTTGTCAGTAAAAGCTATCGTCTTCTGCCATTCAAGAGAGGTCGACTACCGGGATTTTATATTTCCTAGTAAATAGTACCAGTTCAGTTTTGGACGAGCTGATTGCCAGTCCACATCTGATGGCTCACCTCGTAATGATTAGGAGGGCATTTTGGATTACCTCCTTCACCGTGCTAAAATATTTACCAGAGACAGCTATCGCTACGTCATCTGCATAAGCAATCACTCCGACCCTCTCTCTCTCCAGCTCTAACAGCAACCCATTGATTGCTATGTTCCAGAGAAGTGGAGACAGGACACCTCGCTGTGGGGTTCTCCTCCCTGCGGGTTGCTTATTTTTTTCCCTAATTTAAACCACAATTCGTGCGTCATTTATGGTTGAACCTGAACACCGAAATAATGGTTTTACTTGGATACACGTCTTAATTACCTCATCTAGACTGGTGAAAAGATCTTTTAAATGTTCATATAACAAGTTTGATCAGCAATAAAATAAAATAGTTTAAACTGAAGATCATTAGACCTATACCAATATATATTAGAGTATATACCACGTACTTAATTCGATAAAGTTGAAGGCTATTCATATATGAGCTATACAATGCAAGCGTATGCTAATTAAGCAAATACTTATATAGGATATTAAATTATAAACAAATTATAAATAAATTTCTTATGTTCATTGTATAATCGGCCATAATATCGATTTATTTGGACCTACCTGTCATGAATTTCTTATGACAATCGCAATTATATTTATCACATTAAATCAACCGTACTGCAATTTATGTAAAAATCGTGCTCATTTAAAAATAAAAAATTTTAATCGATAAATTAAAACGTACTAAGTATATTTACTAAGATGGTTGTGGTAAATTAAGAGAAGGTTAATGTATTATGTTATTTATATATAAGATAATAGGATATAGTTTGGGTATACTTACAAATATGGGCCTCATATATATATACACTATAAAATATTTTTCAATGTTAATGGCCCTATATTTATTGCACAAACAATTTTGTGAAGGCTTTTAGTTTAGCAAATATTGGCATACATTCAAAAATTACAAAACTAATGAAAACCTATACTTTTCCTTTTTTTTTTATTGTATATGTATAGCCGCCTGGGTCAGTGCGCCATGTAGTCGAAAAGAACCAAACAAAGATAGCTGTTTTAAGAAATTCTTTGAAGCAATATTCCCATACCTAGCCAAAGGTATTCCAGAGGCTGGAATTGAACGATTTGAGCCACTATTGATTGATGCCGTAAATGTAGCACGCGGTGAAGGTGGACTTCAATTAATTGGTGGATTTAGAAACCTAATGGTCGCTGGACCATCAAATGCCACCGTTAAACGAGCAAGGTAGGTTATATAATATTACAATCTCTAGATTCAAACTATATTACATATATCTAAATCAATTTTGAATTTTATTTTACAGCCTTGATCTCACCAAAAAAACATTAGATTTTGATTTGATTCTACCCAAATTAGATATTAACGCGATTTACAATTTAAAAGGGAATATTTTATTACTGCCATTGGTTGGTAATGGTGATGCAAAAATTACGCTAAAAGATGTACGAACATCGGTTAGAACAAAAATTAGTTTACAAAATTTACCCGAGGTAAGTTAAATTAAATCGCCTATACTCGTATATATAGAGAGAGATATCTGTTAAATTAAAATTTTTTTTTTGTAGGAAGTCATCCATATGGACAGCATGAAAGTAACATTCTTGGTCGGTGGCATGCGAATCCATTTGACTAATCTGTTCAATGGCAATAAATTATTAGGCTCATCATTGAATTTATTTTTGAATCAAAATTCAAACGAAGTGATAACAGAATTACGTGAAGATTTAGAATTAGGATTTTCCACAATATTCAATAATATATGGAATAATGTGTTCACTAAAATACCACTGAAATATTGGTTGGCGTAAACGAGTACATATCGAGAATGTCGTTTGCGATAATTTATTTGATAGTTTGTAAGAATTTATATATTAGTTACGTGTATCGTTTAGTTTTTAAGAATTACGATTTTTTATTCAGAATTATTTTTGATAAAATCGTGGAATGAGATATATTAATAAACGTAAAAACTCTTTCAATAAATCTAAATTATATATAGCATTTGACCAATCCATGATGTCTCATGTATTTTGATCGAAAACTTAAGCTTAATCTGACACACGTGGATTTCTCTGCCATAAAGTTACAGCATAAAAATGGAAAGTAAGAACTACGAGGTTGTACCTGTTGTTAGAAACCAGGATAATATTTATACTTAGAACACCTTGACTGCTAAATGCTATTTTTTAAACCTGATTGGATCGCCGGTATATACTTTCTGGGCGAGAATACTATATTCTCTTTGAGATGATCTGCATAAATAGCAATCCTACAAAATCCAATCTTTTGGATTTACTATAATAAACGCTTCTCTTAGAGCCTGATTCAAATTGTATATGCTTTTACCACAACTATACGTCTAATGTCAGATCGTTACAGCAGCTTTTTCTATGGGTATACTATAGTTTATATTATTGTGTTAACACACAGGCTTTTGGTCTCTTACTATATAGGTGCCATTCATCAGTACAGTATGATCTTCTAAAATCTTTTGAATTGTATTCGAACTATATTTATAGTGATCATACTTTACCCTTAAAAGTTAAATTTAGACGATATGCTTGGGAATATGTATATTTTTTTCTTTCTTTTCAGCGGAATATAGTAGAACAGTCAAGATAGTTTGCATTCTTTTTTTTTGCTAACACTTTTGATATAAATACTTATAGAGTGGAAGAAGTATGTATAGCCAATCTGTGAAATGCAATTTTACAAAATCAATATGTATGTGTGTGATGAAACAGGCATAAGAACATCATACGCATATTCATTTTGGAAATTTATTTTTTCCAGGTTTCCCACATTAAACTTCATCTACCAGTATTAAAGACAAATGTGTTACACCAATACTACTGAAGCTAGCAAAAAATTACAGCAGAAAAAATCTGCATTATCGACAAATATTATGGTTCAGTAGAAAAATTTCAGTAGAAATTTTCCAGCAGAAAAAAATATATAATTTTAACATAATTCATATAATAAATTCATTAAAAATTTTTAAAATCCCCACCCATCTTTGATTCATATGAAATGGCCCATATTCGAAAATTCGGGTAGCTGACACTTTTGATTTCTCGTGTTACCTGGCTATTAGTTTGGGTTACTTTCCCAATAGAAAACATCTATGCTTCGTATCAGGTCATATTTTATGTGGGGTCAGGTTGAAAATAATTAAAATCCCCACCAATCTTTTATAAGTACAAATTGGATTATTAGAAGAACGTCCATTAAATAGACCTACTCCATTCTAATGAATGCACCAACGAATTCAATCGCCAAAAAGCATAAGGCATCAATAAAATGGACTTCCGTATAGCAACATAATCTTTGATTACCGAATTTTATTAGTATAAAAATTGGGTCCGCTTACAAAAGAAGCCAAAAGTTCAAATACTTGATAAATCAAAAGTGCAAGCTACCCAAATTTTCGAATATGGGCCATTTCATATGAATAAATGATGGGTGGGGATTTTAATTCAACCTGATCCCACATAAAATATGACCTGATACGAAGCATAGAAGTTCTCTATTGGGATGGTAACCCAACCTAATAGTCACGTAACACGACAAATCAAAAGTGCCAGCTACCCGAATTTTTGAATATGGGCCATTTCATATGAATAAAAGATGGGTGGGGATTTTAATTATTTTCAACCTGATCCCACATAAAATATGACCTAACGCGAAGCACAGAAGTTCTCTATTGGAATAGTAACCCAAACTAATACCAAGGTAACACGACAAATCAAAAGTATCAGCTACCCAAATTTTCGAATATCGGCCATTCCATATTAAAAAAAAAAAATGGGTGGGGAGTTAATAATTTTTAACCTGATCCCACATAAAATATAACCTGATACGAAGCATTGAAGTTCTCTATTGGGATGGTAACCCAAAATAATAGTCAGGTATAACACGACAAATCAAAAGTGCCAGCTACCCGAATTTTTGAATATGGGGCATTCCATATAAATAATAATTATAGATGAATTATTTTTCATTAATCTTGTGTTTACATTTTAAAATTTCTTGAAATGTAATTATTAGTTTAAAAAAATTCAAACTTTTTCATATCTTACATATGTAAATAATTTTCATAAGTTATTCTATTAAACTACGTCGATAAAGCAGAGTTTTTTTATGACCGCTTTTTTTATTTCTGCTGAAATTTTTCTGCTAACTTTAGTAAGGTGTTAAACCACGTTAAAACAATGCAATCTATCTCAACCCTTCTAGTATACAAGAATAATAAATTTTCTTTATCGGCCTTTTTCGGCTGGAAATTATCGGCTTAATTTTAATGTTATAATACCAGATTTAAAAACTGAGAAAAGAACATTTTAGATCAAACTTGAATGCCCATATCTATGATGATAAACTTATATAACATCACTAGGAAGTCGTATAAGCATGCTTGAATTTTATTATAAAAGCTGCCAAATTATAAAATCGGATGCATAACGCAAATTGAAAAAAGCACTTTATAGTAAACTTATTCTTAAATGCCGGAGGAATAATAAGTAAATAAACACCTAAAGTAAAACATAAGTTGATAATGCAATATATAAATACATGGCGCTGCTTCAAAAGTCATTATCTGAACCTCAACATAACAAGGCACGAAGCATTGTTGAAAACAGCGTATGTATGCGGAAGGATTTGATGCATTTATAACACTTCCCATAAACTCGCCATTTTGACATACAATAGCCAGTAATAATGCTGCCTTGATTAAATGTATTAGGAATATAAACAATTGTTTCACTTATTTTTCAACAAACGAAGGTTACGATAACTAAATTATTATAAACCATACGTAAAATATATGAAAATAAATAATTCACCTAAATGTTGGCTTACAAAAAACTTGGTTTTAAGATTTAATCTTAAGCTTTCAATTTAAATAATGTTACATAGTACGAGTATACCCGGAAGTATGTCTTGTTACAACTACATCCAGTTTTAAACTGCTTTGTTATAGTAGTAGCTCTTTCTGCATCTGCACTCACAAGTATATGCATGCTTATTTGTATACTTGGCAACGTTAAATAGTTGGGAGGTGGTATTTCCACATTGAATTATTTCAAAAAAGGTGTTGTAATAATAATAACCATTGGGAAAAATATTAGTTTGGCATACGAATCAACGTGCCGGTACATTGACTTCAGTTCACTATTATAAACGAGAATACGTACGTTAAGTACAGATTTTTTTAATGATTTCAATCGGACATTGCGACATATTTATTACTCGAATATGCAATAAAATATAAACTATATATACACAAATTCATATACCTTAAGTATTTATAGTTAATTCATGTTTTACATAATTGCATATATACATTTCTCGATTACCATATACATTTATTGAAAATATGTATAACATAAAAAAAAATTACTAACTCAATTCAAATGGCCTTAAGAAATTTTTATGATTCTACAATACAAAATATCAATATATATATATAGTAGTGGTTTTTTAATATAAGAATCATATTTCAGGTCATAGAAAAATGTTGTAAGCGGAATAAATTCAATAAGCGCGATTTCATTTACTTGCATAAAAAATAAATACGCAACTAACCTTTGTATAATGTATACATGTAAACCAAAGTATAAAGAAACTATAACATGAACAGTTTTCGCGATCTTAACAAGAACTAATCATTTCTGAATATTTTTGAAAAATAACACGATGCCTAATAAATTATAGCTATAGGAGTTTGAAATGTTAAACATATTGCGTAACACCATCGGGATCAAAGAGCTAACATTCAAATTATTATAAAAAAATTACCAGAAAATCCGCGTACACTAGACCAAAGCTAGAGTCTAAACATTTGTAAACGTTTTGGGCGTATTTCATACAAAATACCTGAAATTATGTCATTCATAATAAATCTACACAGCATATCAGCGACATACATATTAACGTGCTAATCTTAAAGGCTCAGATGGGTTAAAATGAGAGAAATATTTAATGAACCTGGATGCGATGCTAATGCTCATGACACGTTGGGGTAGCACGAATATTTATGATAGGGGTTTATCTCTACTTAATTACCTGAACACATCTGAGCTTGAAATCCTTAACAAAGGCTGTGCCTATACCTATGAATTCAGTAAGGAGGAAAGTGATTGACATTAGTTTGTGCTACATGTCGATTATCGATTTGATCTGTAATTGGGGGGTGACCAATGACATTCTCATCTCCGACCATAGTTGCATCTAGTTTAATTTAAATGTAAGAAGCCCTACTCTTAAACCTTATCGTAACAAGAAGCTTACCCACTGGGAGTTATTCTGTCTTGAGTTGAAACCTCGGCTGGTTTCGTTGGGTGAGATATGTTAGCCTGAGGACATTGAATTGCTAGCCACATCTTTGACGCATGCAGTCACGTCAGCCTTCGAAAAATCTTGTCTTCTTATTACCAAGCAAAAATCTCAGAATAAGCCTTTTTGGTGTTCTGATCTTAAAAAACTGAGGAAAACTGCTAGGAGACTCAAAACAAAGCGAAAAGATCTGACCTTCAGGTTAATTGGGATATCTTCTGCGAAGAAATTAATAGTATCTCTGGGATCGCCAGACTTAATAGGTCTTTGGTTAGAAATGATTCCTGCCGACTCGGTGTGTTTCGACTTCCTAACCTCTTCTAGGAAGGAAATTGTCGAACTACTACTTTCTGTGCATTTCCCTGGGTGCAATGTTATCAATCATGATTATGTTGCTGACGTCCAGCTCAATGGTACTGATTATTCACCTGACTGGGACTTAGCCTGTAGGCTAGTCACTCTCAACACCTTGCGCTGGAGCGTTTTCTCCTTCTTACCTTATAAAACAGGTGGTCCAGATGGAGTTTTTCCTGCTGAATTACAGCATGGGTTTCCCCTAATTCAGGAACATTTACTCGCGACTCTGTCAAGCGTGCTTTGCGTTTGGATATGTTCCACAGTCCTGGAGCAGGAGTAGAGTTGTGTTCATCCCGAAAGCTGAAAAGACGGATTATACCGATCCCAAGGCATTTCGCCCTATATTAGTCTTTCTTCAACTTTTCTCAAAACTCTGGAAAGAATTGTTAACAGATATATTAGGGATCACCAATTATTTATTATTTGTCATCCCACTCAGTAGCACTCAACATGCTTACAGAGTTGGGAGATCATATGACACTGCGCTGCCCGAACTTGTTACGAGGATTGAAAGATCGCTTAGTCTTAAGGAGTTTCTTGTGGGCACTTTCCTTGTTATTGTGGGTGCCTTTCGCATAGTACTTATTTCGCTTCCATCACTGAAGCCTGCTCAAATTTTGGAATTGCCCAAACCATTGTTACTTGGATTGGATCTTTGCTGCGGTTGCGCGTTGCAGTGGCCGAGCTGGACTCCCTTTCGATTTCCATTAAGTTACTAAAGGTTGCCCCAGGGAGATGTCCTGTCACCTGTTTTGTGGCTCTATGTTGATAACTTAATCGTTCTGGTTCAGGGTAAATACCTTAACGTACTATCAGACTTAACGCAAGGCGCTCTCCAAGTGGTAGAAATGTGGTGTCTAGATAAGGGATTGTACGTTAATGCATCGAAAATTAGTCTGATAGTCTGATAGTTCACCAGACGTAGGAATACTAGAGAGCTGTTTACTCCATCTCTTTTTGGAGAAACGATCGCTAGATCCGATACAGTAAAGCATCTGGGTGTCATTCTGGGCAGTAAACTGATTTTTAATCTAATTATTTAATAATATACGTGAAAATAATTTGGACACTTTATGAGTGACATGTCTGATGCAGTGATATAACATTAGGTACTACTTAACGAAAATAGAAACGAAATTTTTCGTTCTATTTCACTTTTGTAACATTGTATGAAGATTTCGAACGAATTTAACATGTATGTTAATTAGTTTAGTTTCTTTATACTTAGTGCCATCTATATCTAATATATAAAAATGTTGTCTGTAATGATTGTAATAGCCTTTCTCAAGAACCAGATATTGCAGGAAGCTGAAATTTTCATCATATAGATTAGAATTTTAGCGGTTTGGGTTCTTTGTGAAATTTGGGCCCGATAGGTGGCGCTGTTGTCAAGATATAACGGCTTTTCTGTTTCTTAGCAACGAAGCATCTTAGGAACTTCAGATTTTAACCATAGGTTTGTTTCGTTGCTATTTGTTTTTTTTTGTGAAATTTGGACCTGTTTTCAAGATAGTAGGTGGTAATACCGCTATTTTTGAAATTTATTTAGTTTCATTACAGCACGCGCAACAAATGTACGAGCTGCGGCAACAGCCTCGAACGCTCAATACGAGCAGAACAGAAGAGCATTAGTAATTGCTTCATTTCATCGTATTGCCTTTAATTATAAAGCAGACATCGATTATTACGTCCATCCTAAAATTTTTATCGATGAAATGAATAAAGAATGCAAATATTGTCATGCATTAAAATTTAAAAATGAAACTCTTGGGATGTGTTGCTCTTCAGGTAAGTATTTTTGGACATTAATCACCCTCTACCCTCTTTTTATTATGTCAAAAATTCATAAAATATTATCGTAAAATATTTCAGGTAAAGTTGTTTTACCAATTTTAAATCCACTACCTGAACCTTTAAAATCCTTGATGACAGAAGAATCAAGTGATTCAAAGCTATTTTTGTCAAAAATAAGGAAATTTAATCAATGTTTCCAACTGTGACATCTTTTGGCGCACAACAAATTACCAATATTGATTCTCTTGGTCGTAATTTTGCATCAACTTGCATCAACTATTTTATTGGATCAAATGAACAGCAAGTTCAAGAATGTTGCGAAATACATCGCATAACCGTATAATTCGAGAGCGTGAAATCATTAATACAATTCAACAATTTTTAATGGAAAAAAGTCAATTAATACAATTGTTCCAAAAAATTACACCACAATTGGAAAATGATAATTACTTGATCGTCATTAAAGCAGATAAAACACCAATAGGTGCCCACGTCCGTAGATATAATGCACCAACTGTTGATGAAGTTGTTATTGTAATGATTGGGGAAGCTTTTGAATCACGTGACATAGTTATTAA
The DNA here is from genome assembly GCA_951394425.1 of Tipula unca. Taxonomy (NCBI): domain Eukaryota; kingdom Metazoa; phylum Arthropoda; class Insecta; order Diptera; family Tipulidae; genus Tipula; species Tipula unca. Next base: position 40,845,944 of record OX596380.1, on the reverse strand, counting down.
GCGTAAAGATAACGTCATTCAGAAGATTGAAGACATTCTCATCGCTCTTTCGACGCATTGCAACAACCTTAAATTTTTTGGGAAGGTGATGATGGATATCACATCAACATAAAACAAACAAATCCCCCCACCGGCGCAGAACTGACCAAAAAAGTTAGTGCTATGAATTATTACGCTTATCGACTAATGATTACATCTACTGAAGACAATCACATTCGACAATCGACAATCGAGAGTGAACGTCTATACGATACATTCGTTTTAATCAGTCAAAATTACGAAACGAAGAATACATCCATTTGCGTGATGCAATAAATGGAAATGTAGACAGAAGTATTAATGCCGATGACATCGGTGATACTGTTATTCTTCCTTCACATTGGCAGTCCGCGTCATATGCAAGAGTATATTCAAGACGCTATGACTTTCGTTCGTCATTACGGAACACCCGATTTATTTATAACATTCACATGCAATCCAAAATGGAACGAAATTGTAAAATTATTAAAGCATAACAATCACATGATCGACATGACATTATAGCTCGAGTTTTTAAACAAAAGCTAAAAACCTTAATGGATCTCATTACAAAGCATCAAGTGTATGGGCAAACGAATTGTTGGATGTATTCGGTCGAATGGCAAAAACGAGGACTTCCTCATGCTCATATATTAATTTGGCTGACAAATAAAATAAGATCAATCGATATCGACAACGTAATAAGCGTTGAAGTTCCTGATGAAGACACGGATTTGTTTGAAATTGTTAAATTAAATATGGCTCATGGTCCATGTATGGAGCACTTAATATGAATTCACCATGTATGATTAATGGTAAATGTTCCAAAAGTTTTCCTAAAGATTTTACAATAGAACATCCACTGAGAATTTTGGAAAGTCATTCGCGATACGCATATTCACCCAAATGAATTTGAAGTTGACAATAGATGGTTCTGCCTTATTCGCCATTTTTATCAAAAACATTTAAGGCACACATTAATGTTGAACTATGCTCATCCGTAAAATCCATAAAATATATTTGCAAATATATCAACAAAGGAACTGACGGGGCAGTTTCCAATATTGATAACAATTTAAAGGACGAAATTTCAAGATTTCAAACTGGAAGATATATAAGCATCAACGAGGCTATTTGGATTTTTTCATTTTCAATGCACGAAACTGATCCAGCAGTAATTCATCTAGCGGTACATCTTCAAAATGGACAACGTGTCTATTTTATACAGGCCAAAATATTGCACAGTGAACTTTGTTCAAAATTCCACCATTTAGGTTGCAGAATTCGGAATGCAGAAAGTCAAAGATATATACGGGCAAGTCAAACTGACGAGCAACGCGAAGTTGAACGGAATCGAAATCAACAACGGAGAAATGTCGCGTTTAATTCCTATCGATCTGCATTCAATTATAACGTTGCAATCGATTACAGTTCACTGCAAATCGTTGAATTTACGTTGAAAAATGAAACCCCTGGATTGTGTTTCGCCAGTGGCAAAGTCAAATTGACACCATTGGTATCGCCACCAGAGCCACCACGTTCATTGGTTTTCGGAAATGGGCCAGATTCTAAAAACTTTTTGATTCAAAGCAATATAATAATTGTTAATTATTTGAGATAATTTTATGCCTGGTTTCAAGGTAACTATAATGAGAAACGATAAACTTTTACCTCCATGTAACTGGTGCAAAATACGTTGGCGGTTTTCAATTGACATGGTGTAAAGTATGTTGGTAGCTATGAATTGCCAAAAGCAACCAGAAGTGAGTAAGTTTGCTAGCCACATGGCGGTACAAACACTTCGCTATATAATTACCTATTTTACATCGAATTTCTTCTGGCAGATTCAGGGTCAAATATATCATCGAACAAGTTCCTTATTGCCAACGCCGGATAGTGACTACAAATTTTTGCAAACTTATTTTATTGACGATTCAGCAAGACTCCTAATCAGCGCTGTGCACACAACAATTCGGTGAAAAGACTAAACATACAATATCCTATATCTTAATTTGGCAAGGTAAAGATGGGTATCATTTTTCAATCAAGATGATAAATCCAGTTACAGGTAAATAACAAATCTACTTTTACTACCATAATCACAACGATACTTTATCTTATTAACACAAAACATTTTTTACAGGCGCCGAAACTAACAAAAAACTTAAAGACTGTTGACAACTTCAAATGTCGGCGTCTATTTCACCAATATGCTGTGGATATGTCCGTCTAAGTTGAAACAGAGCGATTAACATTTATCAGGTTGAACTATGTAGAACAAAACTTCGTTCCGAGGAAAACATTCATATTCGGGATGCCATCAATGCTGATGGAAATGAATAGAATGTCGGCAGAATGACAATTCTCCCCAACATACGTCAGAAGTCCGTAACCTATGCATGAATACGCTCAAGATACCGTATGTACGTCATTATGCAATCGACAGTGGACAGAAATTCGACAAAAATTATTTCCTGACCCATTGATCGCCATAATTTCACCGTTAGGATATTTAAAAAAAAAATAAAATCATTCATGGATTTTATTTAAAGTATCGCGTGTTCGGCGAGACGCGCTGTTGAATGTATTCAGTCGAATGGTGAAAACGCCGATTGCCACATACACATATCCTCATTTGGTTGGTTGAGATAAAACCGAATGAAATCGGTGATGTGATATAAGCGGGAATTTCCGCTAATGAAGAGGATCCACTGTTACATGAGGTTGTTACAAAAACTATAATTGCATTAACTAATACATATAGTTTTACGTTACATGGTCAATAGTGGATCGGCGTAAATGTATAGAAAAAAATATTGATATCGGTTTCAACGTAGCATTTTTACGAATTATAAACATATAAATAAAATCGTAATAAAAGCCTATCTAACTAAAACGTTACCTCGAAGCCTATAATGGAAACGCATGAAAATGTTACCATATCACGAATAGGAACTTTGGAACTTTTATTAATCATCCATTATGCTGTGCCCATCTCCTCTAATGTAATAAATACAATAAACTTTCCAAATTTCCTATAGTTTTTGGCTCACAACTCACATATTGTCTGGTAAATTTTAAAATTAATTCTTGATAATTTGAATGAATTTTTCAAACATTTTTGTCAGCACCAAATTTATTTGTTACTCAATATTGAAAATGTCAATATTATGAGTACATACATACACGTATTTTGGGGTCACACGTCTCAGAAAAACCAACACGAAAATTATTTTCCCGCATTCTTAAGTGTTTTTGAAAAACATTGTTGCAAGGTAAGCAGGTGTTTCGATCAATTTAATTAAATAACACACAATTAAAATACTAATGACCATTTTTTATGATTTCCTCCTTTATATAATATCTAAACTACTGAATTACGTTAGTTTGTTGTAGTCATGGTCAACGAGCTTTAACTCTAAATTGATTATTTAAATTATCGCAAACTTTCAGAAAAATTGAATCAATCAACTAATAACCGAGTATAAATGCGGACATAAATTTACAATTAAGGTTTTAATTTTAGGTTTGCGGGCGTATTGAAACTACTCGAGAGGTATGCTCGCTCGCTCGGCCAACTATATGGCATATTTAATCTTATAGCTGTTAAAAAATGTACAATATATTGCAAAAGTTAAACTTATTTAATAGTTTATATGACTTCACTAATAATTGTTTGAAAATATGTATATAAACTTAAAATGTTATATACATAGGTGACGTTTCGGAGCCTGTGAAGTTTCTAACAAAAAATAACACGTATACGTTTACGGTTCCAATTAGAAAAAAATTACGGAGGGAAAATCCCATTGGAATTGAATTGAAATGAATATGTATTGGTAAATTCCGCCATGTTAAAATGAGAATTTCAAGAAAGCGAATTATTTCATAAAGTGGTTTTTAACATAATTATGGGAATCCCCCCTAGGGTCCCCACCCTATAGACCTATCCTTAGGGTCCCCACCCTAAGGGCATCTCCCCCAAATAACTCAAACTATAAGTAAAAAAATGCTGGAAAACCCATTTCAAATCCTCCGTTTGGAAAAATCTTCTTGTATGAAATGTTCCCTAACAATATGCCTATTAGATCTTTACAGTGGAATCTTGCCCAAATCTCCGAGAGTGCCTTGTTGATTAGTGTAAATGATAACAAATTTTTAGAAATAACTCATACTATAAATAAAAATAATGCTGGAAAACTCATCTCAAATCGTCCGTTTGGAAAAATCTTCTTCTATGAAATGTTCCCTAACGATAGGCCTATTAAACTTATTTAGTGGAAATTTACCCAAATCTCCGAGAGTGCCTTGGTATTTGGTTTGTTTAATTCAAGAATGATTCCACCATAAAATTATGTCGTTTTTGTATTTGATTCCGATTAGAAAAATTATTTGGTTTCTTCTACCTATAATTTACTTTAAATATTATTATTATTGTTTGCTTTTAATAATTAATTAAATTTTAGAAAACATCATGTCTACAAATTTTTATATTTTCAATATACAATATTAAAATTCACTCATTTTTGCCAATAAGAATTGTATTTTGAGTGTTACTAATACAGATATATTTTTTGTTAATTTTTATTTTTTGTTAGAAACTTCACTCCGGTGACGTTTCGCTATTTTCGCCAAATGAAAAATTAACTTAACGAAACTTGGTTGAATTTAATTTGTTACCTAAAAAAATGAAGAAATAATTTTACATCCAAACTTAAGAAATATAATGATTTTAATTAACTTTATTAGAGGTCAACCTCACTTTTCGATCAGGCCAACTGATATCGCTTCCACGGCACCATATTAGTATGGTCATTGCAGCTCTAACGGGACATTGTCTTATTGGGATATATGCGAGCAGACTGGGTGTCCGTGCCCATGATTTCTGCCGCAGCTGCGGTGATGAGGAGAAGGAGGAAAATTAGCGAACAGTTGTACGCAGAACAAAATCTATGGGAACTACCTCTTATTAGCAGAACAAAATTTATGGGAACTTCCTCTTTGAACGGCTTTACTAATCTTAGTAAGATCGAGATCCGGGACTTTAAACGCTTCTTGGTAAGCTCAGGATGGTTTAACGAGTGAAGAGGAGGCAGCTCGAATGTGGTATAGCTATACGGACCGATTTTGTGTCTATACTAGTCCTTTAGGACGGCCATCCTTACCTAACCTAACCTAACCTAACTTTATGTTCATTTACAATTAGAGTCACCATTTTGTCTTTATTCGATTTTCAAATTTAAGAGTAAAATAATTTAATGATTGTAGCTAGTTCTAAAACAAAAGTTAAGTATATTCACCAAAGAAGTGAAGCTTCATATATCTAGTTAGAAGAAAGTTATTCGTTTTCTTTTACAAACAACTTTTAACCGGTGAGATCTTTTATCCAATAAATAAAGTATTATTATGTCTTAACTCACGAATAGATGTTTAATTTAAATTATGTATCGTATCGTATGTATCACGTAAGACAAAATACAGAAACTTGCAAAATTATGCAAGTTATGGGTTTTATTTAACGTAAATCAGCAAAACTAAATATTTTTCATTAAGTGTGCAAGTGTTTGTAAATATAAAGTGTCCACAACATATGAATTTATAAAAAATTATTACAATTAATAGATATAAATACCAAATGTCGGTTTTGATTGATTATTCACAATAAATCATAATCATAATTTTTCGATTTCTTATATAGGCCTAATTCTGATTTAATTTTTAAAACAAAGAAAAAATATATAGTAATGCGATATTGAACATCTTCTTTCTTAATGTGCATGTTAATAAATTATTGAAAAGCACCACGCATTGACCAACTTTCAACGACACACATCAACTCGAGTCAGTCAACTCGATATGATCGAAAGCATAATAATATAACTGATGTAAATAAAACCAAACCATAAAACGTATTATCATTTTGCATATTATCGTACATATATTATTCAAATAACAATATAAATTTATGATTTAGGCAATATTTTTGTTGTCAGTTATTTGGTTGCTAATTTTACTTATTATACGATTTATTTATTGAGGAAATGTGATCAATGAATTTAATAATTAGTTATTGCATAATTTTTGCCTTTTGGTGTGATGAAGCGACTTTTCAATTGATCGCATGGTTTAAAGTTTTGTGCCCAGTTTATAGATTTACCGCATCAATCAAAATTTTTTTCTTCACTCATCTTTGCACTTCACTTTTTAATGTAAAACTAGGTTAAACTATGATATTGTATTTCGCGAAAATGGACTTTAGTCTTTTACGCGATCTTCATGAGATTCGCGATTTATTTTCTCAAATATTTATATACATGTATGTATACGCATTAATGAATCATTTATTGATTTATGTACATATGAATATTGTCGAGTCATTTAACTTAGAAATTAAATCGTAACATTGAAAATGTTGATTTCTTAGAAATTTAAAAATGTTGACTGCATATTATTACATTTACGATATATGATCACGTCACCTTTAAATGGTTAGGTTGCATAACGAGCGTTCCTCATTTTGTTTACCTCAAATTGCATACGCGCATATAAAGGGTGTCCCAAAATTAACACAAGATTTGAATTAAATAGAAAACACAGTCTTCAGGTTGTGATTTTTTTATTAAATCATAAAATACATAGGATAGGGTTATTTATGGAATTATTACATCGGGCCAATGGCCTCCACAGCTTTGCTGGCACATACGCACTCTTTTATCGAAATTCTCCATGATCTTTTTGCATAAATGTGGCTGAATTTCGTTGATGCAGCATTTAATTTCCTCCTGTAATGCACGGGTGGTTGTGGGTTTGTTGACATAGAACTTTGACTTCAAATAACCCCATAAAAAGAAATCACAAAATCTAGGGGGCCAATTCTGTTCACCGAAACGAGAGAGAACGCACGACTAGGAAATGTATCATGCAGTAATTGAATTGTTTCACGGACTGTATGGCATGTGCCACCATCTTGTTGAACCACGCATGTCGTCTATGTCAATATCATCCAACTGAGGCAGAGTGAAGTGTGTTATCATGTCTCCAGCCCAAAATCAAAGATATTGACATTTGAACGGCTTGTTTTTGGACGATCAGTGAGTTTAGCGTTTCCAACTGATCCAGTCTCCTTGAATTTTTCAATTAACTGTTAAGAGACAGTTGACGAAGTTAAAACACTATTATATTTTGTATGAAATTTTCGAACTGCGGCTGCAAAATTTTCATTATTTTTAAGATATCCTTCAATATTAAAATACGTTGTTCTATCGTGTAACGCCACATTTTTATTAACGTTGTTCTTCACAATGCCTTCTTTATCATTGAGCCATTAGGGTTGCAGTTAAAGGGCGCCGCAAATTTTAGGGTGCCATAAAATTTGTATTTGATGTATTAATAAATTTGCAAAATAATTTAGAAGGGAATTTAATTAAACAGTCTTTACATTTCAAGCATATTAAATCACTAAGAGTGGAAGAGTTTTTACCAGACAGTCGGTTTCTTACGAGGAATCATAGAAATACATCAATATTATACTTAACGTTTATAGCATTTATTGAATTTTCGAAAATCTTTTGATTTTCTGTGGAAAATACGTATAGATAGTTTAAGCAAGCTTTTGATAGCTTAAGCAAGAAATCAATTATGTGAGAAAAGTTGTTAGTCGTTTAGCAATACGGCTGAGAATGAAACGCCTTTTTGATAATATATCACACAAAAAATGTAATTTATATATTTGCCACTTTCAGGTTGAAAGCTTTCAATGGCCTAAACAAAATAATGAACTAAAAGATCAATAATTTGGCAAATCAAATAACGAAAGCCAACAGCTTTAATTAGTATTAATCCGTGAAAGATTTTTATAAGATTTTGCACAACGATGACATGCGCACTACAAAAATGCTCTTCATTACAATGCTGGAACTTTTGGAGATCTAAATAAATCTTGAACTGGAGCTGTTTGCTTGGGTAAGCTAAAATAAATTAAGATTATGGAATTTTTACAGATGACTGTAACAAGATGTGTCGAGAACACGATTGATATTCTCAAACCAGAGAGTGACATAAAGTTATTTTAAAGAGATTTTAATTATTTATAGACGATACGAAGCATAAACTTTTGATTGTTTTGACCGTAATTATACTTCTTCGATATACGTTTGGCCATTTCCTGAACGTCGCAGATCCAATTGTGGAAAATACATTGAATTGTACTGCTTTGATATATTTAAACGAACTTTCAAAATTAGATAATACAAATATTGAATCTAGATAGTTTAAGGAAAACTAAGAAGTTTATAGATTTAACTTGTAGATGTTTATCCAGTTTATGTACGATTAACTGTATGACTGTATAGGTCTTCCACATCTACCAATCCAAATTTTGATACTATTTTTATCAGATTCTGTTTTATAATTTAAAGGATTTTTGAAACACAATACTTATTTGAGCAATACTTATTTGAGTTTTCAAAGAGAACCACGTAGAATTAACAGTCATCTGGATTCGGTAGTAATCTCCGTTCTATTCCGATTCATCGAGGCTTATGGAGGCGAAACATTCAGCACGAGTCATCATTTATTCACTGCAATTATTCAGGTGAAAGATCCTTTTCTGCATTGCAAAGAATTGAACGAAGATTATTTCGTTCATCTTTAGGGTAGTGCAAGTTGCAGAATCTAAGCATTTATTCCTAAAACGATTTAAATTCAAAAGATTTAAAATGTGTTCATCTACTAAAGTATCTACTAAAAACTAATTTTACTACTAACGGCTTTCTGAAATTAACCAATTGAGCTTTGTAAATATATCACATTGCCAAAATAGAATTAAGCTTTTAACATTTTATAAAAAAATTTGATATTCATTAAATCAACGCTTTATAAATAATATGAAACTGTAGCAACTCGAATATACGGCTCACCGATATTCGAAACTGCCACAACAAACAAATTAGTGAAATTCAAATACGTTGATTTGTATTAAGCGTTCACTAACCCCATCACACATCCAATAGCCGAATCAACAACTATAATTATTGATAGCAAAACACTGCGCCATCCGACCAACATCGTATTTTGTACAACGTAGGCAACGTCACAAATCACAAAAATTTCGGGCATTACTTTTTCTACCTTCTTAAAGAATGCAGTTGGCAACTGCAACAAAAATGATTTTACAGAAACTAAAGCAAAATGCTTGCATTAAAAGTTTGGAAATAAAAAGCTACGCGTTGGAATATTCGGTTTTCAAATTGTATTTTTATCAGCATTAAGGGAATATAAAGCTTCTTAAACTTTGGAAAATTTTAGAAAGAAATTTAAACTTTTTAGTTATGAGATAAATCTTTATTTGGACGTTTGGTAACGCACGTATAGAAGGTACATGCGTATAAAGTATGATAAAGTTAAGTTAAAGATAAAAAAAAAAAATTTAATGGCACAATAATTGTAGAGCTTGTTGAGATATGCGTAATAAATTATTACTGCTAATTATATAAATAATAAAAATAGTTCTATTATTGGATAAGCGATAAACTGTTATTTATAAAAAAAATTTACATTTAACATGAATATGTTTGATTTGGCAGCTATCAGCGATAATTTCATTGCAAAATTGCATATTTTTTCGATTCACTAGTGAACCGTCGTACTTCAACCTCTACTATTTTACGAGGCCGAGGAACGGAGACTATATCAGCCACAGTAATATTATACTCAGACAATTTTTGCAAAATTACATCAAAATTAAATGTTCCTCTTCCAGTATTCAATATCACAATCATATATGTACATATGTATATTGCATATAAGAACGTGGTCACCATTTATTAATTATGGTCAGAAGAAAGCCAACCGATATTAGTTTGTTCTGCAAGTCTATCATTCATTTAACTTTAAATTGAAGGTTTGGGATTTATTTTAACTCTCAATTCCGTCTCCCTATACCTGATCCACCACGAAAAATTTGTTTGGCCGGGCATCGAGCTGAATGTCATCTGCGCTAAAAAAGCGGTCCTATCTGCTTTCGATAGTTCTTGTACTCTTATGACTAACCAAACATTTAGGTAAAATACTTTATGGTGTTCCGATAATGAAAAAATCTTAGTATTTGATTATTTGGCGTTCATGTAACCAGTTTAAATATAATTTTTATTTTTCTGATTTCAAAGTGCCAAGATCAAATCAAGATTGATTGGTAAACTTGCACCCATATTGAGATTTCTAAACTATATTGAAGAGATCTGCGCTCACGGCGAGATAATTTCTTAAATTTGATATATTTAAGAAATTGTTCATTTTTCCTGCTTCTTTCACAAAACTTAAAAAACTTTAAATTCCGTAGTTCCAAGGAAATTATGAGTACAATTGATTTCTTCTCGAAAGTCAATAAGTTGCCGTGGTGGTTTGGTTGTGGTGAAGAACTTGGCTTTTTCTTATATTGACTATATATTTTATTTATAGATTTTAATTATATATTTTGTTGGTTTATTTTATTTTGTATTGAGAAATGAACTACGTTGAACGTTCAATTGCTTTATTTTAACACTATATTTGTGATATAAAATTAGGGTTGGAAAAAGTGGTACTAAACTAATTATCATTCATTACAGTGTCTATCACAGGTCAAATATATGGAATTAATAATAATAAATTGAACTAAATTACAGGATCTCTGCCAGTTCAAATTAAATTTAAATTAATTAATTAAAGGTTGGAATGCAGAATAAAATAAATTGTAATTAATTTGAGTTGAACTTTCAGGAGTATCTCATAAGTCTGATCCAGCAAACTAATAAATTTTATTTTAGAGCCCAGTGATGCTGTTAAAAATTATAAAACTAGATTAGAACTGTATCGTCCTCTGTTACTAATTATTGGCTATACCAATTGTCTGTATAACCGAGCCTATTTCTATCATACTATAACTGAATCTATTCAAATCCTCTTTATGTTATGAGTATACAGGTGTTCTTCTGTGAGGTCCGGCCATCTCCGGGAGATTCTGCTTAATGCTTGGTCGAACACTCCATTCAAATCAAATCAAATCAAACTAAAAAATTCTTGCTCTCGGACAACTTTATTTAAATAAAAATTTAATTGTACTCTGAATCTCAGAAAATTAGCCGAGCTATTTTTTTTAGTAATTGTTATTGTCTGTTACTAAACGATTTTTTTTCTTATTCGACTAGTAAGTAAGTTGAAAAATTATTCGAATAATCGCGGTTAGGTAAATCGTGATATATTTGAAAATCCTAAGTATAGTCCCCATGGATTTTTTACCCTAAGTTAATTTGGGACATTTTGCTAGGCCTCGTCCAAGTTGTTATAGTAGCAATGTCCCACAATTTTAGAATTAAGTAAGTATACAGAAGTTTTTATCCCGAAAGCGGGAAAGGAAAGTGATACTGACCTCATTGCAATTCGACCTATCATAGAAATAATATGGAACTTGCTTACAAAGTAAGTATATGGCATGTAAAAGAGTTCTATACATGAACGTATGTAAGAAAACCTATAAAATGTATTTTACCAAGGAGTCTCCTCTGTTAATAGTCGCTAGTAATGGATGAACTCCTAACAGATCTAAGTATGCTTCACACTGGATCTCACGTGGAATTGGTACAAGAAATACGTGCTTTGAATTCTCCCAAGCAAAACAACAATCAAGTCTTTCAAGGAGGAGGAAACTCAAAAATACCTCAGTTGGGGATAGATGGAATAGAATGTGACTTTTATACGGAAGTTATGTACCTGGGTGTTACGTTGGATATAAACTAACCCGGGGAATACACCTTATGGGAATAATAATATGGGACCTTAGCCGAAAGGCAAACAGCTATAGATCTACAAACTGATGATTTTCCAAACAGATGATGTGGGAAAAAACAAAGGAAAAAACATCAATGTCAAAACTGGCTAGACTCTGCTGAAGCAACTCCTTGCGATCACAAAGGAATTTAATCTAAAGAAGCCAACATGAAGTTATATCTGGAGATCCTAAAAGAAGTTGATCATCTAAGTGATATACCAGGTTTAGCGACCAAATGCAGCCCAAAATGGATTTCATCCAAAAATCAAAAAATTACGTCCCCAGGGAGAATTGGGAAAACAAAGCCAAATAGTTTCGGGAAGATCAACAAACATGTTATACGGATGTATCAAATGCATTGAAAGCAGGAATAAAAATAACCAAAACTTTTGTATACTGCCTGATAGCCAAGTGGCACTGCAGGCAACAAGTATTCCTGTATATCCAAAATGCTTTACGAGCGCTAAGAAGTCCTAAATAAACTGGCGGACAAAAGATCCCCAAGCCAAAGCCTTTATCAGACGGACCGCCACCCTGTACAAACAATTCCTGCAGTTTGATACGAAGAGCTAGGGACGCTCTAGAACAAAGCAAGATTGATCTAATGATCTACCTATGTGGAGCACTCGCAGGACACAGTCCTTGCAGATACCATCTCAAATAAGTAAGGAGCCAGAGGACACTTGCGGGTTCTGCTGTGAAGAGAGGTATACCTCAGGTCACTGTAAAATGCCAAGCACTACAACAGCAAAGAAGACAGCACCTAGGCTAGATCATCATTGAGAACAGCGGATGCAGGGCCATATCAACCAAAGGAATCCTTTTTAAAGAAGGGGACATTTTTTGAGTTCAAGGAATAGGGGGCACAAAAAGTTAGGAGGCACAAGAGCTGTGGTATACCATAACAAAGATATCATTATTATTAGTAAGATTCAAGGTTAAGATTCTTATTTCTTAGGGATAGACGTAGTTTGTAGTATCAAGGCAAACATGCAAAATGTATATATATAAAATGTAATTTAATTTAGATCTTAAAAATCCGAAAACAGTCGTATGCTGTTAGATTAGGTAAGATTTTGATGATATAGTGATAATAAATGTTTATGCAATTTTGTTCATCAGATGTGCACAGTGCTGGATATATTAATGTTTCTCTAACAATCTAACTCAATCATATTTTAAATGGAGATCAAGTAGAATACTAATCTAATAAAAAGCCGGTGAACTCTAAATTCTAATTAGGTGCGGTTATTTAAAAAATGATATACAGTAGAGCGTCGATTAATATTGTTACAATTAAAAAAAAATGTGTTAAACACATGTGCAAGTATTGCATGTTTTGTTTTACATTTCGTCTTTTGGTTTACATTTCATACAAGGATGTACAAGTTTGGGTCGAAGACGATAATAACGATTTTGGTTTTCAAATTATGGATGACGATGAAATTGTTGCATGAGTTCTAGACGAAAATATGATGACCGATGATGAAGATGGGGACGATAACGAAGATTGTTAAAAAAAACATTCATAATGAAGCCTTTACAGCATTGGAAACTGCAATGTCGTGGTATGAACAACAAGAAGACAGCTGCACTACACAACTTCTTCTCTTGAAGCGATTAGGAGATTTAGCCGCATAAAAAATACGAACTAAGACGTGGTACAGTAAAATTTGCAAATTCTAAAACGGCAATAAGTATTTCATAAACAAAAACGAATTTTTTAATTTCATTATTCCATTATGTTCCTACATATTTGTTATTAATGAAAAACCACCTAAACTATTTATTAATTAATTGCCGGCTGAAAAGTCGAACTTTGGGGCGGACGGCCACCATTAAGGCACGCACAGATGAATTTGGAACCAAATTCGTACTTTTTATCCATTTTTTTTTAAATCTTCCATATCCTTTGGTGCCTTGTGGGTCTTTCTCAATTTAGTTTTCATTATTGCCCAATATCGTTCGATTGGACGAAGTTCAGGTCAGTTGGGCGGGTGGACAAATTTGGGAACAACACACACGTTGTTAGATTCTTACCATTCTAATGTTTTTTTAGAGTAATGACATGACGCTAGATCAGGCCAAAACAAAGTACCAACTTGGTGCCCACGTAAAAAAGGCACGAGTCGCTTTTGGAGGCACTCCTTAATGTAATTTTCCGAAGATATTGTCCCTTCCGTGATGTACGGAGCACTTCTAGAGCCACATTGGCAAATAGCCTGCCAAACCAAGTATTCTTTTGGAAACTTTTCATGTTGGATAATTTTAAATTTCATGTCGACACTCAGTTTATCCTTTACAGAATAATATTGGTTACCTGGCAGAGATTTGAAATCAGGTTTAACGTAGGTTTCGTCATCGATTACCAAACAATCATCTTTTTTGTCCACCAAAAGTTTGTACAGCATTCGGCTTCGTCGGATTGCCGTAGCTTGTTGTTTATCTTCACGCCGTGGTACCTTGAATTTACTGAACGATCGAAAATCACATCTCTTTTTAATTCGAACAATTCGCACATGATTTGTGTTATTTTTTTTCGCTAAATCCCTCAGAGATAGGTTTGGATTGTTTTTTCAAGCGCGCACCACTTTAGTTTCCAATTTTTTATCAATATGGCTCGATATGCCTATTCCAAATTTTCTATTGACGCTCTGAGTCTCCATAAACCGAATTATAGTCGTTCTAACGGTAGAATATGTAGAATTAGATTTTTTTTGCGATGGATTTGTATGTGAGTGAGGCTTTGATTTTTCAAATAAAATTGCACAATTTGTTTGCGTACTATCTCTTGATTTGATGACATTTTGCAAACGACTGATTTAAAACAAATAAATATTACACTGCCTGCTTTGTAACTTAACGGCAAATTACAATTCATGTTGTTTTTTTTTTATTTGATTTGGTGCGTTCATCAAAAAAAAACGACATTGTGTGCAAATTTTACTGTACCACGTCTTAATCTCATACAGAAAAGATCACTGATTACATATCTTCTGAAATTTAATATTAAAGTAGTTTTACTTATATGTTTGATTATCCGATTTGATTATCCGAACAACCCACGGTCCCAATTAGTTCGGATAATCGAAGCTCTACTGTATGTACATAATTTCAAGGAATATTTGTGAAAAATGGTGCACATGGCCGGAAGGATTCGTATAAACCATATATAATCTTGGAACCTTGAAAGAGTTCATATTAATATGTCATTGCTATAGACGTATTTAAAAAAAGTTGCAAATGACATTAAAAACCAATATTTATATTAACTTTTACCGCAACCAGTTGATATATGTACTCTTAATTATAAAATATATTACTTTGACTTTGACCATGAGTTGCGACTTTAAGAACTTTATCCCCTGGTATATAATTTAAATGGCAAAAGCCGAATAACAATATTTTTATAATAAACAACCCAATACTTTACTTACGGATAATTACATATTTTCCAATTGTCTGTTAAAAAGTTAAAAAAAAATGTCATGAAATATATTCTCTTTTAAATTGAAACCAACCGAAACTAAATAATCTTTGAGAATTTCATATACATGTATCATGTACACATAATATGTATAAATGTAAGCGCACGGAGTTGAATTTTAGTTTTTCTTTCGTTAAATTCGATAAATAAAACAACGACCAAACCCCACCGCGCGCTTTATTATTTAATTTTTATTTTTATTTTTACAAAATCTATAAAAGTCTGATAAAATTATTTAATTCGTTTACTCCTAAAAAAGTGAACTGCTGCTTTGGATTGTTAATATAATAAAATTCACTTGGTCGTTTGTTAAAAATTAGTTAATTTATTTTTCTAGCAGCAGACAATCAAAATATATATAAGTGGAAATAGTTAATTTGTATGTGAAAATGTACATTTTGTGAAATTCTTGTGTGCATGACGGAAATAGTGTTTTAAATATAAGGTGAACTAACTATATAATAACTCGATATACAAATTTGGTTAGAAAATTAATTAATTAATTAATTAATTTTTTGCAACACTCAGTTAGTGAATATAAAATTTTAACTGTGATAATTAAACAAAACATATATTTTAATTAAGACAAAATGAAATATTTACTACATTTTACTGTACTATGCGGAATTATTGGAATTTCCTTGACCCAAGAAAGACGTAAGTACATAATATCTATAATAAATATATATACATATACGTTTAATTCATACAAAGCATAGATAATTAAAATTTCATAACGATAATATTATTAGCAAATTTCTTGCAATTAAAAATAAAAAAGTTAAATGTTTGTTGAGTAATTTACGTGTATAATAATAATATTATTCGCTACCGCGTATTTAGTGCATGCAAATAGAATTTTCTTTTATGGACAAGTGACCTTGGCGCATATTTTCGTATTTATGCTTAAACAATTATCTTATACTTTCTCCACATCTTAAATAATGTTGTATTATATATACAAATATCTAAAAGTTATGCAATTTAGTATATGAAACTTGTATTAAGCAGAATATGAAAAATATGTTACATGTCTGTTCGAGGCATTTGTATCGTTATTTTCACAAATGTCTATAAATTAAAAACAAAATTGTGGAACAAATCTGAAAGATGTTTGATTAGAAATACAAATATAAAGTCAGAATGAATCAAATTCAAGGCAAAATTGATTGAATACTTCCTACCAGTTTAACCTTATGAATAATCCATGGTTTGAAAATATCCTGTACACTATAAACTATAGACTTCTAATATTTCCAAAAAAATTTTATATTGATGATAAGATTAGATAATTTCTTTCCAGAAAGTATAGATAACGCTTTGAAATCTTTAAGAAAAATTTAAAATATAATTGAGGAAATTCTCAGCTTTACAGCTTTATTTAAAAAAATTCATGAACTTGAAGCAAGTATTTTATAATCAACAATCCCTTCTACCAATACAACAATTATAATATAGGTACAGACTGTGACATTGAAGCAACGTGCATAAATCGATCGATCGGTAACATGTTAAATATGTATGCATAAGTATATATATATATATATATATATATATATATATATATATATATATATATATATATATATATATATATATATATATATATATATATATATATATATATATATATATATATATGTATAAGTGACCTTTAAAACCATTATTATCATTCACTAATGTCATCGATTAATATTGATATCAACATCGAATTGAACCGCAGCATATACAAAAATTAGGTTAACGATCACTTTCATTCTTTAATAATATTGTGAGATAATAACGACACAACAAAAAATATTATATTCAAATACCGCTAAGAAAATTACATAATTACCTCTATACGAGTACATAAGACAAGTATATATAGGTATCTCTAAGAAATGATCACGATCATTATATTATTATGATATGACACACATTTTTATACTTTCATTCACTCGATCATATATTTATCTTGTGTGTATATATACATGCATATTTTGTGAGTCAACTATATGTTAGGTTTGCATATAAGAAGTAAAATTATGCGAGATCTTGCTAGAGAGCGATCGTTTAACAATTTTGTTGTTATATTTTTATATAAAGCTACAATCGCGAAATAATTTTTTTTATAATACTTACATAATTACATATATATGTATATTTATACATTTATATATATATATATATATATATATATATATATATATATATATATATATATATATATATATATATATATATATATAAATTGTTGTTATTTATCTTTGTAAAAAATACGATTTTTCAACATCATTTTTGACGTCGTTTTGTGTATAGCGTATAGCCTATGGAGGAAAAGTTTTCTATCTATATGCGCATAATAAAACTCCTATACGGGTATATGCAACCGCCAGTTTAAGAAATGACAATTTGAATTTATATATAGTTGTATAGTAGCTATTTGAGGAAATGTTGGGAAATTCGTTTATTAGATTAAGAAATCCAATAAAATTGAAAGTTTTGTACGTAAGTATATACATATTTTATAAGAATATTAAATTTTATATATATACATATATATATATATATATATATATATATATATATATATATATACTATATATATATATATATATATACTATATATATATATATATATATATATATATATATATATATATATATATATATATATATATATATATATATATATATATATATATATATATATATATATATATATATATATATATATATATATATATATATATATATATATATATATATATATATATATATATATATATATATATATATATATATATATATATATATATATATATATATATATATATATACATGTATATGTATAGTTTAGAAATCGATATATCCACTTTATTTGGGTCATGTCTTTTATATATTTATTTCATAAAAAATTGATTTTGATTATGATATACATACGAGTATATACGCAAGGGTTCACGTACATCTTAAGCGATCTGTGAAGTGTAAAGTAAATATATACACGAGATAGTCATTAATTTTCCATGCTTTTCAGTTGCAATAATTTAAGCTGTCCAGATCAAAATGATATGTTTGTTAATTTAAAAATCAAAGCGATAATGGCGCCATTTGCTTTCAATACATATAGAATAAAAATTACAAATAATAAAATAGTTTCACACTCAATTGTGAGAAATTGATATTGTATTTTCCAATTTGTTATTATTTTTAAAGTCATATATTTTCCAATACGAATGCAACAGCCCAATATGCAATACTAGTCGTGTTTTTTAATTCAAAAATTTTCTTATTGGAATGAAGTTCTGGATAAGAATTTGCTCATTTTTTCAGTAAAATCCGAATGAATTTAATTTTTTATCAATAAATAAGATACATTTAATGTTAAACTACACATTTTAATTCACTATTATCGAAATAAAATCAAATTTAACTTTATTTTTCAATGTTCTGGATAAAACATTGGTTTTTTCAAGTTCGCGATAAATTCATAGTACACGAACTCGAAAAAAAAGGGAAATTTTAAAAGGAAATATTTTAAACAAGTATTTTTCATTGTTTTATGCTTGATACCTGTATTATTTCACAATAGACGTCAAAAAATATAGTTAGAAGTTGAAATTTATTCAAATAAATAGAACTTAAATTAAATATATTGGTTAAACTAAATGAAATTTCCCAGTATTATTCCCGATGTTCTTATAGAACTTGAAGTTCTGTTAATAAAAAAACGCACCTACTGTGTGTATATAAATATATATGGAAAAAGGCGCGAAACGTACGCGGGACTATTGATCAATGAAAAATTTCCCAATAATTTCGGTATCTTTGAATGTGTTGAGTGTGCGTGTTTGGTTAAATTTGGAGTACTAATGCCCGGTTGGGCACTAAAATATTTAACTAGTTAACCAGCGATTAAATGGTAAAAAATCGGCCGGTTAACTTTAACTATAGAACCGATAGTTAAATATTTCGTGCAACCGGCTATTAAAGTAGTAAGTTAATATAGCATATTTGTGTTGCACTTACGCCAAACTGCATACATTTTCGTAATATTTAAATCATAGTATATATACTGTTAGGATCTAAAATTAAAAGTTGTTAAAAAGTGATAAAAATTAAAATTTTGACAGCAAAATTAAATTTATTCACCACAAAAAAATACAAAAAAAATATATCACGATCGGAACCGTACACAAATTTTGACAAATGTGTTAAAAAATCATAACCTACTATTTTCCATATAAGAACATATATTTTCAACCGTAATGGAGAAAATATAAATTCCATACTAGGACATATATAGAAAACGGCACCATAGTTGACGATTTATTTCCTGAGAGTGTACCACCACTCGCCAGTACACTGCCTTCGACGTTTAACTATAACCCAACGGCGGCTATCTCAGGTTATTCTTCAACGCCATCTACGTCTAGGTCGAGCTCTGATCTAGATGATAAAAATGAGCCACATGACAAATGTATGGAAAAACGCGAGACAAACGACTAGAAAAATAAATAAATATTCTAATGGGAGTATATGGCCAGATTGTGAAAACCGATTACCCCTATATTAATGTTACTGGTTTGCTCATATCGTCGGGTTCAGACGATTCTGATTAAGCGTTGCGAGAATAATTAAATAAATCAGATAGTAATGTGATTAAGTTAATTTTTTTTATTGAATTTTAAATTTTTTAGTTATAAAAATGAAATATTGAAATATTTGTTAATTAAATGGAATAAAATAAAATAAAATAAATAAAAATTTTGTTGTTGTATGATTAAGTTAATTGCTCCAAAAGGCTATTTCTAAAATGCAGAGCTTCTGTGGAGTCTGTAACATCTGCGTTCGTCGATCATAATATCATCCTGTTCCAATATAGCATTAGCTTCAGATATTGGGCCAAAGTTGCCGCCAGATACGCAACTTTTATGTAAAATACAAGCAACAAACGATTTATTAACAATATTTCTTATACGGTGTTATGACTGTTACTGGGTTTAATGTGCAAGGGTACCCACTGTCACCTAGTAAATATCGGTTGGTGTTGGTATATGTTCCATTTTTGAATAGCGGACTATTTTGAAATACCCTTGTGTCGTGAACAGAACTTGGAAAACCTACGAATATATATCATTAAATAAGTGGGTACTATGCACGACTGCTTGGTCTGGATTGAGTAAAAACCCTTATAGTTGATGTATTAATCGTGTTTGTTCACATGACATTTCATCTGTATGTGACGTCCATCTATAGCTTCGATTGCATTGGCAAAAATACCGGTTTCAGATCGCTTACAAAAATCCATCCCAATTTGCATCTGGTCTTCATCTGCTGGTGGTTTCATGATGTGCTGCATGTGTGCCGTGAAATGGTCTAACATCGATTTGTGAATAATCGATTTAACAGTAAATCTATAAATTACATCTTTTTATGATATTTCTAAACTATTATCATTTATACCGGTGTACTTACCGCCTGATTCCCACAAACCCGCTAGTTACCCAATAACTACAACCGGCTGCCATCCAGTATAAACGTACTTTCAATTCATATTCGTTAGCCCACCCGTGATGTTTATTCGGCATTAATTGCACTATTTTTTTAAGATTATATGAATTAATTCGAAGGTGTTCTTGAGTTTTTATCTCACGTCCATTTAAAATCTCGTTAACATCGTCTGAAATCACCCGTAACTTACAGTATTCGATTGGCTGAAAAGAAAAATAATTCTAAAGTATTAAATAAATATCCATTATAAATTGCATACTTCTCTAAGTTTTCTGCGGTATTTCCGTATCATAGCTTCATTCATTAAATTATATCTTTTATAATACTCGTATATTAAAATTATAAAAAGAAAAGCAAAATAATTTTTTTACGATGCGATTCATTTTCATTTTTTGACTGTCTAAATTTTAACTGATTCACACAGCAAAATTGATCACTACTTTAAAAATCTTTCACCATAAAAATTTTCTATTTCACCAAAGTTATACTTATACATAACTAATTTTTTTAACATATTCACACAGAGCCTAAATGACCAAATAAATCGAAAAATATAATTATCCTTTTCTAAATTTTAATTTTTAACGAATTAACACATGCCGTGTATCAATTAGTTAACAAAATGTTAATCGTTATAATTTTGACAGGAAAATCAATTTTTCGATGTATTAAATTAAAATTGGGCGGATTTTACTTCAGCACTCAATGCCACCAATGTGCCCACGGTGCAATATCCACATTCACACGAACATTCATTCAACCCATTCATCTCATTCACACAAGTACAGTATATGTACAGTACCTGGGCATTGCATATCTCCATGTCACCCTGTACGGTGACATGGAAGATGGGTCGGCCCAAGAGTTTCAGACATGCCAACAAAGGGTCATAGATGTTTTGAATTTAATCACCGATCGTATCGGGAGATGAAAAATCCCTTTTGCATCCCGCTTCTGTTGGGATTCGAACCCGGTACCTCCGATGTATTTGTCAATTTTATGGTGGACAATCAAAACTAAATTTGAATTTCTATCAAAATTTTAATTGTTAACTATTTTTTTTTAACTAATTGACACAAGACCTTAATATAAATTTGATCTAAACTAAAATTTTACTTTTTATTTATTTTTTATTAAAACGGTTGGAACCTAAAAAGAGGTTCTCACTCAATGCCACAATGGGGCCATGGTGCAAACCTAGATGAGCTATCCTAACTCGCAGAAGTGCACTGCAGCCTTAGCAAACTGTAAAAGTTTGAACCAAGAAATGGATAATAATAACTGATCTACGTTCAAAAATTCGTAAGAGAATACTTGGGATCCTGCTTCGACAAAGGTCGGACAGCTGCAAAGGTAGTGTAGACAGTCGTCACAAAGATCTTCTTGAGCAAGTCCCATGCATTGGAGATGAACCTTGAAACGTCCATGGCCCGTAATAAGTGCCCCCAGTTTCTGAGTTGGCTTTTTCTTAATGATAACACATATTTAGTGAACCTTACGTTGGGTTCAATGATGAACCGTTTCGCCTTTCGACAGTTAGGAGTAGAACGCCACTTCAGTCCCAGTTCAAGTAAAGTGAACTTCTTAATGGCGTCCTTACCACCATTGAGGATAGAGGAATTACTGGCTCGGAAAAAACAAATTTACTATGCGATCCAGCTTTCGCTAAAAAGTCAGCAACCTCATTCATTTCCTACAACGCCACTATGAGCAGGCACCCATATGATCCTTAATCTCGTATTAGAGCAAAAGAGATTAATGTAGTGTTTGCAATATTTGACCAGTTTAGATGTAGTCAAAGGTTTACTATCCGTGCAGATAATAATATCCTTCCCTAAATCACTAAACTTAAACGCCTCAATCAGCTTGAAAAATCGTGCAGTGTTTACCCAGACTACCCGAGCATCTGAGCCCATACTTTGAACAATATAGAATCCAAACCCTGCACTGACTTCTGAACGAGAGTCATCCACAAAAAACTATCGACTCGGACTACTGTTTATAGAAATCTTGACAGAGCCACTGTCATTCACCATTTCAACCTCCGGAATTTGTGAATTAAACTTATTAAGTATCTGTCTATGCCCTGTAAAAGTCCCGAAGGCATTCCATACACCAATGCACCTCAGTCGAAAGGCAGCAGAGCACGCAGTACCAAGAATGTAAGACTGCAATTCGGGCATGCATTGCAACGGTTATAGCCCTACGGGCTGTCATCTGCCCCATCCAGCCCTGCTACAGAAGACGTCAGTTTAACAACTGGCCACCATACAACTGATACATACGACAGTCGAGGTAAAACCAGTGATTTGTAGATGAATGATATCATTTTGTTTGTCAGACCTCAGGAATTACCAAATACTGAATACCGCCGTTTTTTTGGATCATTTCAGGCGTAGCGCTCGTTGCTGCGCTGGGCCTTTTGGGTGACCTCGGAAATTACACCAAATGCCAGACCAGAGAGCTTTTTTCGTAAGCGTTGGCGGTGACGCTTGCCAAGTCGCTTAGCCTTACCGCGATGGCTTGGCTCAGTTATAGAGCCCTCACCAACCGAAAATAGTAGGCCAATCTCGGAACCCAAATTTATATCTGAGTTGAACCCAACAGCACTTAATGTGCTGAGGTCTTCTAACTCCAAATCGGACTCATTGACAGTCCCCATAATTAATTCTCAGATTTAAGTGAAGTTGAACACTAAGAATGTACTGGATTATGATAATGATAAAGAATCCACTGATAGTTTTATAGAGCGCACTGGTAAATCGAAATAAAAAAAAACAAAATATATTGAATATTATTATTATAGTAGCTACCTGAACAAAACAAAAGTTTACTTAAAGAATATTACTATTTTATACTATAGTGTCCCTTGAACGTCCGTGGTCCAATAAGTAAAAACTTTGTTGGATTTTAAATTAAGGTCGGTCTACACGTAATGTTTTATCGTCAATTTGATACATACGTTTTTACTTAACTACTCAAAGTTATATTCGGTTTATTAAATATTCTTCAGTCTATTCATAAACACCATAGAGGAAGTAATCAGTTATTTTGTTGTTGTGTGCAAGTTTCACCTATTCTCGATACTCCACTTTTATGACATTCAACAGTTGTTATTGTTAGGTTACAAATGTATGTGGAGCGAAATTTACAAGAAAATCGAAAAATATGAATTGCATATATTTGGATATTCATTCATTCACAGGAATCAGTTTTCAGAAACTGACGTAATCTTAACTTTTAGGTAGATTCTGTTCATACAGTTTAATGATTTTGATGATTCTTGTTTGACGAAAATATCGAAAATGAATTTACAAGCCCGATCTTTAGAGAACATAACTACAGACATCCTTATGTACGTTAAGCATACAAATTTATTTTCATATAGATAATTGAATTTTTGACGATTTTGAGTAATGATTGACGCCTTAAAATTAGATAAATTTTCTAAATTTCCTTTTATTTACAAAAACAAAATGGTCAAATTGAATAAGTAATCGGTTACATTTCGATTTACTCCTTTGTTTTTGACGTGATTTATGCAGTTATTCTGATAATAACTATAAGAAATAAAATATGTAATTCATGCATGTTCAAATTAAAAGCTTAAAATTTAATGTCCCAAATTCTAGATTTAATCAATATTAGAAATCGAAAATTTGGAAATTTTATAGACTTATAATTTAAATTAAAAATTTAAAAAACTTTAAAATTTAATTTTTTTTCACTATCGTTAAGTTTTTATAAGTAGATATTTTTACTAAGAAGTCATACTTAAGTAGATGTCATACAAAAATTTTGGATACAGGATATTTACACTATCTTAGATTAAATTTAGAGCATTTAAATATCGACATAAATTTAAATTTTTATGTTCTAGGTAAAGTAGGACCTAAATTTAAAACTAAGCAAAAAAAAAAAATTAATTACAAATAAGTTTTTGGCTTTCAGTTTTATTAAATTTCGAAAAGGTTCAGTACACACATATAAGCGAAATACATACTCCCACAATCAAACCAACAATTTCCCTTTGTAAAAAATAGCAACGAACTTACATTTTTAAAAGCACAAGACAAAACATTGCTTAATTTTGATATTTTAAATTTAGAGTTGTAAATATTTCGAAATTCGATATTTTAGAATAATGCTATGAAATTCGTAAATTAATTAGTTGAATTGCATTTTGCATAAAGATTGAAATTTTGTAACAAATATTCCATTCGAATTAAATATTTGCAATGTTGTGCTAATTATTTCAGACTTATACAATGTTGTGTTAATTATTTCAGACTATAGTTACTATTGATCGTTTTATTTGGTACAGAATTTCCAGAGTTAAGAATTGAAGCTATAGTTGAAAATAGGTTCCTTACTGTACTTAATATCGGAATACATAATTCATAAATATTTATCATTAAAAATGAAGTGGCTCTCGATTTTTTTTAAATAAATATATATTCATGTTCCGATTCCATATACACATATTGACTTTCATTGAACTTGTATGTACATTTGTATAGATAGTACCTTGTCATTCTTCACAATCAATTGACCACAGCACCCACCATACCATAAGTGAATCACACAAACATAAATATCAAAATCTGATGTCACCGCACACATAATACATAATATATTTAATGGAACCTATGCGTACGAATTTGTACAACTTAATTTCCGTATTGCTATATGCGATTTGTTCACACTTGGGACAAACAAAATGTTTAAATCAATATCCATTTTAAATAGCATGTTATATAACAAATAAATTATTTAAATAAATATCGACTTATAAATCTCGGGACCAATATTAAATTTAATTGTGATTGTATTGATTTATTTAATTTATATATTATTTTGAATAAATATTATTCGCGTATATATTAATCTATTAATACATTTTAAATATAATATTGCGGATGGACATGATGAGAAGGTCAAGCGATAAACTTGGTCCAATATCCAATAACTCGGCCTTTGTATACATAATTTACTTTGTTCATAATTTCCTATATGAACGTTACCCTTCAAGATCATTAAAAATAATCAATTTTTTTTTATAATTTTAGCTGCTTATATATTACCGTGCAGTCGAACTGATCCCGAAATTAATACATGCATCAAAGGCTCATTTAATCATCTTCGTCCATATTTGGTGCAAGGTATTTCAGAATTAGATGTACCATCTATGGAACCGTTACACATTGAACAATTGGCTATGGAGAATGATGCGGGCGCGGTGCGAATTAAAGCGCTATTTTCGGAAATTGTCGCACGGGGTGCGAGTAATTATACCGTGAAGGATGTGCGAAGTGATGTTGAGGTAAGTGTATATATAGTTTCTTACTGTTTAACCCAAAATTCAGAATTCTTTATATTGGCATCAATTGATAATTAATTTTTTTTACAAATTATATACAAAATTGGGTGCTCCTTTAATTTTTTAACCAAATTACATTTCAAACTAAATTGAAATTCGATATAAGTTTTCATGGAATATATCTTAATATAAAAACAGGAGTCTGCAATAACGAAACTCAGTAACTCAGTATATACTCTATCTTTGAATGAATGAAGTTACACTTTCATTTCACATCGATTTTTTTGTCTTAATTGATGACTATAGTTGATAGTTGTCATTAATAGATGGCAACAGTGTTAATAATTCAAGCTATGCCTGATTATTCAAGGTCAAATTTTTGACATTTTAAACTCGTAAATAGATTTTTTTTAAATATCTAAAAACATCGCGAGGAGACATCGTTAATCTCCTGGTGGTGAGTAGTATATATAATGATGTTTTGAAATGAAAATTAGTATATAAGACGTGGTACAGTAAAATTTGCAAATTCTAAAACGGCAATAAGTATTTCATAAACAACGAATTTTATAATTTCATTATTCCATTATGTTCCTACATATTTGTTATTAATGAAAAATCATCTAAACTATTTATTAATTAATTGCCGGCTGAAAAATTGAACTTTGGAGCGGACGGCCACCTTTAAGGCACGCACAGATGAATTTGGAACCAAATTCGTATTTTTTATCCATTTTTTTTTAAATCTTCCATATTCTTTGCTACCTTGTGGGTCTTTCTCAATATAGTTTTCATTATTGCCCAATATCGTTCGATTGGACGAAGTTCAGGACAGTTGGGCGGATTGACAAATTTGGGAACAACACACACGTTGTTAGATTCGTACCATTCTAATGTTTTTTTAGAGTAATGACATGACGCTAGATCAGGCCAAAACAAAGTACCAACTTGGTGCCCACGTAAAAAAGGCAGGAGACGCTTTTGGAGGCACTCCTTAATGTAATTTTCCGAATATATTGTCCCTTGCGTGATGTACGGAGCACTTCTAGAGCCACATTGGCAAATAGCCTGCCAAACCAAGTAATTTTCGGAAACTTTTCATGTTGGATAATTTTAAATTTCATGTCGACACTCACTTTATCCTTTACAGAATAATATTGGTTACCTGGCAGAGATTTGAAATCAGGTTTAACGTAGGTTTCGTCATCGATTACCAAACAATCATCTTTTTTGTCCATCAAAAGTTTGTACAGCATTCGGCTTCGTCGGATTGCCGTGGCTTGTTGTTTATCTTCACGCCGTGGTACTTTAAATTTACTGAACGATCGAAAATCACACCTCTTTTTAATTCGAAGAATTTGCACATGATTTGTGTTATTTTTTTTCGCTAGATCCCTCAGAGATAGGTTTGGATTGTTTTTCAGAGCGCGCACCACTTTTGTTTCCAATTTTTTATCAATATCGCTCGATATGCCTGTTCCAAATTTTCTATTGACGCTCTGAGTCTCCATAAACCGAATTATAGTCCTTCTAGCGGTAGAATATGTAGAATTAGATTTTTTTGCGATGGATTTGTATGTGAGACTTTGATTTTCCAAATAAAATTGATCAATTTGTTTGTGAACTATCTCTTGATTTGTTGACATTTTGCAAACGACTGATTTAAAACAAATAAATATTACACAGCCTGCTTTGTAACTTAACGGTAAATTACCATTCATGTTATTTTTTTTTATTTGATTTGGTGCGTTCGTCAAAAAAAAGCGACATTGTGTGCAAATTTTACTGTACCACGTCTTAATGATGTTTTGAAATGAACATTCTGTCGGTGTGGAACACATTTCTGGAATTTTTAGAAATTTTTTTATAATTTTAAAAATTGGTAAAAACAACAGTAGTGCCAAATCATATAATTTAAATTTAGAATTCTTTGAAATAGAATTGTTTAGATATCAAATCATTTAAAAGGTCTCAGAAATTCTATGACATTTTCGAATATTAAATTAAACCAACAAAATGAAAAAGTACAATTTTATAAGAATTGCAGAGTCTAACAGTATTGTTGTTAATTTTCTTCCTTATCTCTAAAAAATTAGTAAACGATCAAACAGCGTATCTGGCTCGTTAGTTTTCTAGCCAGAAATTGTAAATGTATTGAGATTTATAAAATACTTAAATTAAAAAATTTTCATTTTCAGAAATTACGGATTGATTTGAGCTTAGGAATTCCACGTGTTGAAGTGCGTGGCAAGTACGATGTCATTGGAAATGTGCTTTTACTACCAGTTCGATCAAATGGTGAATTTTGGGCTGAATTCTGTAAGTATTAATGATATACGGAAAAATTTCGTAAAAATTATAAAAAAGCATATATATGTATCGTTTTCAGCTGATATCTCCGCCATTGCCAAAGTGTACGGCAAAGAAGAGCAACGTAATAATGATGTGTACATGAAAATTGAAAGACTAGCAGTTGATTTTACAATGAAAAATGCCCGTTTCAAAGTAAAAGATTATATTAACAGTGGTAACGTTTTAGGTGAAGCTATTAATCAATTTTTAAATAAAAATGCAAACGAATTAGTACAAGAAATGAGACCGGCCGCATCACAAAGTATTGCCAAGCTATTTAAACGTATTCTAGACAATGCGTTCAATAATATTCCAATTAGACAGTGGCTTTTGGAATAAACCAAATTTTATATCGTATCTGTGTTCATTATATATCCATATATATATATATATATATATATATATATATATATATATATATATATATATATATATATATATATATATATATATATCTATATATATATATACATATATACATATAGTTTGTAGAATGTAAGTATTTAGTTTATCCAAAGAATTTTAATTTTATGTAATCCGAAACTAGGCACTATACACCCCTTTCATATATATATATATATATATATATATATATATATATATATATATATATATATATATATATATATATATATATATATGTATATATATATATGTATATATATATATATATATATATATATATATATATATATATATATATATCATATCTGAAACCCTTCATCACATTTTGTATAATTTGTGGTATTAAAAATTGTAAATTACAAAAAATTATAATTTATATAATTCTCGTTTTATAATTTTTTAAGATTAAGACTAAAAATAAAATAAAAAACATTTGTTGTTATAAATAAAATTATTAGTAAATATTAAAATAAACCCGATGAAATTATTTATTATGTAATTCGGGTGATTTTAGCGCGCACCCATAACATTTAAATTAGGTAAGTACTATATATTTACATTATACACCAACAAGTAACCGCGGCTTGTTGAAGTTTTGTATAAATCGAACGTACAGTAATTTTTAGCAGAAGCAAATCACATTTCGTTTACATAATTGCAGCAAGGTAATTCGGAATCTTTAAACATCAATACGAGTTAGCCGTTTTACCGAACATTTTACAACAACTTAGTTAAATCAAGTGAGAATTAAGTTCATCCATAATTAATAATTCTTACTATATAGTTTCACAAATGCTCATCGAACGAGTACTATGGCTTATTGATACACTTAAATGCTGAACATTTAATTAGTTTGTGGCTATATATGCGGCTAAGTTTTTATTCTGTTTAAATAAATTTCGTTTTAGATTAATAAATCGAGATGTAGAAAATTGGCCAAAATTGAGACAAATTAGTAAAACTATAAATTTAAAATATTAATATCAACATTTCGAAGTTTTAGAATTAATTTAAATTAATATAATAAAACGTGTTCTGCAATACCGGATTACTGGTAATTGTACTCCTGCTTCCATAGAGTTCAAAATGGGTTATAAGACTACTAAATTTCAACATAAATAATAATAATAATCAGTTTTTAAAAGCCATTACTGGCCCCTTACTGAGTCAACTATATGGCTCCAATGGTTTCGATCGTGAGCATGGTCTTCATACTGTCTAAGACAATCTGAAGAGGCCAAGTCGTTCTCTACATCGTGGAGCCATCGTCGTCTGCAACGAACTTTGCGCCTACCATATGGTGGCTTATGTGACCGAGCCACAGTAATCGCTGAAATTTTATTTCATGTATAATATCGGGGATCTTCATCAGATCTCTGATCTCCATACTGTACAGAGCTCGGTATGTACCATATATACTTGGCGTTTTGGCCTGTAAATTACACGCATGATTCTTCTCTCAAATGGAAGGAACCAATCCTCGTACTCATGTCATCGCCGAACTTTCACATCCAAATATAACAACGGGCCTGATGAATGCGCTGTAAAGCTTCAGCTTCACGGCACTTGATCCTCACTCCTTCAAACGTGTAGTGGCCACTACTTAAATTTGTTGTACCATTGTCCCTATAACCAGAGATCATGGATTTGGTTTTGGACTCATTAATCTGGACTCCAACAGAAGCTGAAAACTATACAAGCGGATCACGTATTTCCTTCACTCCGCTGTTATTCAGTGAAATTTCAACATACTGGATGCATAAAAGTTCTTGGATTTTTCCGGACCATTTACAAGTACATAAACAGCATAAAACATGATAACAAGTCAACATTAAACAATTAAATTTGTTTATTAAATCAATAGCAATAAAATTAATCAAAAAAAAAATCACAACAAATGTTCAAAATTACTTCCAGCGGTCTCAATGCAATTACGAAGCCGCTTTCGAAAAGTGACGACAATGGTCTCTTCGATTATAATATCGTCCGAGGGACGGATTAACGATTTACTGAGTTGTATACCGCGTTCCTATGGAATATTCTGCTCCAAGATTGACCACACCGAGTAGTCCATCGGGTTGACATCGCTCGTAGCCACTTTCCCACCTCCGTTGTGGTTTGCGCCACCGGAAAGACGTCAGAAATTTTCAAAAGCGACTGTGTAAATGTATTGAGAGTACTGGAAGTATAAGTTTGAATATTTGTTGTGATTTGTTCAATTCATTTTATGGCTATTGATTTAATAAAAGATTTCAGCAATTTAATGTAAATTTAATAACAAGTTTTATCCTGTTTAAGAACCTGAAAAGGTTCGGAAAAAATCCGGAAACTTTCGTACCAACTCCTTAAACTTAAACATATAGAATTAAAATCACTATACATAATTCTTATACATAATGCTATGACAATTTGCTTAAAGTTGCTGGTAAATATTCTGTAAATGGTACAACTAGTTTCTATACCCCAATGAATTCCACTCTCAAATATCATGATTCAAATCAAATTTTATTTCATTGAATTATTATTTGAATATATGTTCAAGATTCAGATTGTCAGAAAATTTAACAAAGGTTGGTTAAATTTAGAACGATTACCATATTGACGTTATTCTTGTAAATTAGAACTGATTGAAGACTATCAATTTTTAGATTTTCAAGATTGATTAAATCTGCTTAAGTCGCCATAATTTTGAAAATATAAATTGACATTATTATTATTGTATGATCAATGAAAATAATAAGGATTAACGTTGAAAAACGTGTCATGACAACAACATAATAGATATTCGATATTGCCAAAAATGTCCAAATTAGGATGATGGTAATTTGATCAGATGAGGGAGGAAGGTCAGATGATCAAAAAATGCAAAGTTTCAAAACTAACACCTCTATCATGACTTACAGGGGAGTGAATATTTTACATCCACTTCGAAATTCGTATTATAAGTTCCGGTTAAGTGGAAATATTTTCGTATAATTATTTCCACTGTAATTTTTTTGCATGATAAATTTTGGGTGGAATTATTTTCATATAAATTTTCTCCGTCGAAAAATTGTTTTAAATATATTTTTGAAACATAATTATTTATGCTGTAATACGCTTTCTGATCGTAGTATATGTACATAGTAAATGATTATCTTTTGGGGGTGTACAAATTTCTAGCGACGATATACTTAAATATTTTGATTGTTAAGTTTTATAATCAGATAGCATGGTATAGTGCAATGATTACAGGATAAGGTCTGTAGTATTTAAGTAAAAACTGTTATCATCGAAATTAAGAAAATAGGGAGCTTCGTGATCCCGGAGTTTGATTGCTTTAACATTTCAATATATTAAAATGTACACTAAAACACAAAATCTCAAACAAAGTAATTATCTTCAAAATATGTTAATGGGAGCGCTTTGACCCCCGTAGTGGCATCATTTTGAAATTGGAACAGATGTCGAAAATAACCAGAGAAATGCATTTGGTACGTTAGTAAATTAGTTAGCAAAAACTAACTTGAACATCAACCTCGATCACATTGGTATTTTAATAAATCATTTGGGTTTACCATGAAGTAGCGAATATGATTAAAAACGGTTTTAATAAGGTCAATCTCTTGTCGATAACATAATTACTAATTAATAAAATACATTAATTTTCGAATTTCATAATTTCACTGAAACTGAATATGAATAATGTTTCCACTGAGATTTAAGTTCCAGAGGAGTCGGATGGATATTGGAAGTCATGGTATAGGTGTTGTGATTGTTAATGCCATTGGAAACATAGAAATGAATCAATTTTATCTAAATCAAGAAGAATGGACCTCAAAATTGAAGTTCGAAAGCTCTGGAAATAATATGTTTCGACAAAAAATTTCCTTAGAAGCGCTAGTAAAATAAGAGCAATATCCTTTTGCTGTCGAAATTGTTCAGCTCTCAATTGATTAAAATGGCACGAATAAGAAATAACCGTCGCAGAACCTCATCTTAAGATAAAAATAAATAAAAAATCAAATGTTGTGTTTAATAAAATCCAAGTAAAATAATCCTGCTGATCACGTTATCAATGATTCATTTATATAGGGAAATGACTAAACATGACATTGAAACACCACGCATGAGAATTTTATCATCACACGGAGCGTAATAAAATCAAACAACAATTTTCTATATATGTACATATATATATACATATATATTTGACTATACTTGCCTGAAGAAGACGGTCAATTTCTTATCACAAAAATATTGCAAATAATATATTTAAAAATTTTAAAGTCATTGGCCAACCTATTCACTTATAATATAAATTATAATTTTGAACAAATACAAAAAAAAAAATATGACAAACAAAAAGTCTGTTTCGTACTGAACTTCAACTTGTCCGGATTCATTGTTCACACATTATTCATAAGTTTAAGATGAAGTGTATGGACTCGCGTTATTTGCAAAAAAAAAAATAATAATTTGGTTTTAATTATATATTTAATTGATATAATTATCATCGAGATTATACATTTTTTTTTATGAATGAGAATATTGTGTATCGGGGTTCAACGATTCTTAATTA
Organism: Tipula unca; assembly: GCA_951394425.1. NCBI lineage: Eukaryota > Metazoa > Arthropoda > Insecta > Diptera > Tipulidae > Tipula > Tipula unca. The sequence continues at coordinate 40,812,496 of OX596380.1, read as the reverse complement.
GCTAGAACGAACGAGACTTTCAACTATATATAGAAAAAGTGTTTGATTAAATTTTTTTAATGATATGCGCGCCTAGATTAGAGTTTTTTCGAAACCTATATATTAAATATACGTATATTCATATGTATATATATATATTCTAGTATAGTAGAGTAGTTCAATTAGAAACCCAGCTCGTGTTCAACTATAGAATCTATATATGACTAATTGCGTCGCAATTTAATAAAAAAATTCTTTGTACAATAAAATTGTAGTCCGTCATAAACTGAACCTTTGGCTGGACGAGTACATAAAAGATCATCATGCCTTGTTATATTTCCCATAAATTATTAGTGTTATCGCAATTTTCTATTTAATTTTTTTTTGTTTTTTGGAGACTCTTTAAATTGTTGTATATACATATATTGAATATGAATATTATAGATAGCAAACAATATAAATATTGTTATTATCTCCTAAACATTGAACTTATGTTTATGTTGTTTACGTCGTTATATGTTGACTTAGTAACATTCTTGAGATTAATCGTTTCATTATGTGAATTTTTTTGCCAATCTCTAATTGGCAAATTATTTAACACTCTTGATAATCATCATCGTGGCGTACCGGAGTTATCTTTTCAATACGATTTAAAAATTATAAAATAACTTAAATAAATATATTTATATACGTGTGTATGATATATATGTATATATATATATATATATATATATATATATATATATATATATATATATATATATATATATATATATACCTATATATAAACTGTGATAATATAGTTTTCTGGAAGCAAAGTAGTTATGTAAGTGAACCGTACATAAATGAATAAATTAATCATTTCGAACATTTTTCGAGTATATCTGTATTTATATAATCGAACTTGAGCTTATCTATTACAGACATTGTATATAAGTATTTAGAGGACGCGATCTTGAACATTATAGACACTATACTATAATACTGGAAAACATGTATTTCCTACGACATTTTTCGTTTGTCTTTCCAGAAAATTGCTTATTTATACAAAAAATTCTCTCTCGTTTGATCACAACAAATATTATTTACAATTAATTTTTGTTTGCCCTTTTGAACAATAAAATCAATATAATATTGTCTGTATAATCAATTTGTTTATATGAACTTATTGTTTTCACAAGTTATCTTGGCCGCAGTCTCAATACATACTTTAAATTTTAGAAATTAAATAATTTGTATGCATATATAGTGACTTAGCTATATATAGTGTCGTATTAATATCAGTATCTGCAGGATTTAACTTGCGGTACACAAATTATTTAACACTTTACAATTTCTAAATAATATTTGTAAATTATGATATGGGATTAACAAATTTAACATTAATTTAAAATTAAATATAAGTATTATACAAATTAATTCACTTTTAAACCAAAGAAACAAAATAATTCATGAACATATTTCAAAGGCAATCTCGAAAGAATTCCTCCTGTAATGAATTCAATACTCATAAGATAACTATGTAGTCTAAACTTAAATAAGCGAATGTTTGCAACAGGACGAATATCCATGTGTAAATTTCATTCCCGACCAAACCAGCGCAGAGTTCTATATTCCTAAAAGCGATGGACTATTGTCGCATCACCCACCTGTCATCATGATTCTCAATGCAACGATTGTTAATAAAGAAAACCGGCCCAAGTTAAAAAACAATAAAACTAACTGGGAACAATTTAGGAAGCTAATTGAACACAACACTAATTTACAAGTTCCAATTATAACGTCAAGACAGTTAGAAGACGAACTAGACCTCCTTAATAATAATATTCAATGCGCAGCGTGAACCAGTTCTCCCATTAGCCAAATGGAAATGAACAAAAATAGAATCTACGCACTGGAACTCCAAGAACCTAGCACAGGAATCGAGCTTCAATAAACAAACGAATACTCAATCATCTATGCAATAAATTAAAATTTGTAATCAAGGAAGTTATAAGCAAATCAATTAACAATTACCTAAGTAGCTTTACGGACCAAAAAGACACCAATTACTCTCTTTGAAAAACGACAAAATGATTAAAACGACCTAAAATGCAAGTACCTTCAATCAAAAATGGCGATGGAACCTAGGCTAAACGTACAAAACAAAAACTGTCTTGTTCGCTGCACATCTTACAGATACTTTCAACTACAACTTCGGTAAACAGCAGGTGAAAATATAACATCCGTAATTAAAGTGGATGAACTCTACCTGTAACACTTCAAGAATTAAAATATAATAAAATCAATAGTAACCTTAGTACAACAAAAATCTTCAGGATATGACTTAACTATGCAAATAATTAAGGCGCCATACTTGAAAAAGGTTGGCGAAAACTATGTTTAAAACTTAACTTCAATGGAACTATGGAAGGTAGCTGAAGTAATATTGATACCAAAACCAAATAAACCACCTTACGACAGACAATCGTATAGATCGAATTCATTACTCCCAATATCAAAAATATTCGAAAAATTACTGCTCAAGAGACTCAAACCATAATAATAGAAAACAGAAATCTTATTCTTCCTTACCAATTTGGCTTTAGAGAAAATCACTCGACTATAGAGCAACTGCACAGAATTACAAACTTAATTGAAGGTGCACCTGAAAATAAAAAGATATGATCTAGTATATTCTTAGATGTATAGGTGGAATATAAACTACACCTTTTAGATTGTAGATTACACTTTCGAGTAAAATATGAAGCAGAATGCTCTGAATTAAAGAAAATATCAGCAGGAATACCACTAGGAAGCGTTCTGAGACCAATTTTATTGCTTACCGAGAGATATATCATCTACAAAAGGAACAAACAATGTTGCAACATTTATGGATGATACTGCAATTTTAACAATTGGTAACAACATAAACGAAGCAGCAGCCAAACTGCAGAGGGCCACTATAACACAGAGGGCAACTGGATGAAAAGATGGCGAATTAAGCTCAACGAAACGGAATCATTAATACATGTATATTTTACCATTATTATCATATTGTTTCATATTGTCTCCAGTGAACCGAGCCTTCTTTGAAATTCGACGTTCTTTCAGATGTTGATTTAAATCTTATTGATTTCGAGTCATACCTCATTTTTCCCTGATTTCACATCAAACTTATCGATCCCAACATTTTAACCATTGAGGAATCAATATAAAAAATCATATAAATCCGCACGTTCCACAATTGTGCGATTTATGCGCTCAGCTATAAATCGTTCCGTTGACAATGGTTCTCTGATGACGAATGATCGTTTCGCAAAGATTTTGAGTTACCGATTACAACAACAAAGATTTTGAGTTACAAATATTACAACTGAAACAAGGGAATTAATTTGATTGTTGCTTTTTCCTATGCCTTTTATGGAAAAGCTTTGCTTTTTGCAAGCAAACATCCTTGCTATAAATTACCGACTTGTAATGTCCTGCCAAAAATGCATAATTGTTGATATTTTCACTGGATTTACACATCAGAACAGTTTTCTTCTAAGGTCTCTCCCAACTATTTGTGTTTTGATAAAAAAAACTATTGAACTTTGCGAATGTTAAATTGTCCTAATTTTATGACTTTCTAGATGCTTTTTCTCTATGATTGTGAAAATATTAATTCGTTTCCAGTAAAAGTTGTTTATTTAACTACGCCACTGATTTTAAAATAAAATGTTTATTTAAATCTGTATAGACAGGAATATAATATAATTCAATTTCCAATTTAACAGTACACGATAACGCAAGTATGTATAACTGATAATAGTTAGTACATAGCGTAACTTAAATTCTATATACATACATATATGGATGATATGTATATATAGAATTATAACTAAATAATATTTTACATAATATATGTACCGAATGAATCATTTAACCGCATGAGGGATGGTTTGAATAGTACTACCAAAACCTATATAGGTAAACATATATCATAAAATTAATTTAGTAAATATGCATGCATGACTCACGTTTAAGATTATATATAAACTCGGTTTGTCCTGCCCCCTTTGTGCAATAAACACCCTGTACATTGTCATGGGACAAATATATACTTTAATTATCTCTCTCCTTATATATATGTAATGTAAGTATATGTACATATTTTTATTGTCATATATTCTGAAATAAAAACAATATTCCAGAATCAATTTTTTGTAACGGCAAAATTATAATTTATCAATGATCATTACTTAAGTATCGCTAGATCACTTTAGAGCTAAAAAAAATAATTCGTTAAAGATTTTTTTAAATTAATTAATAGTGTTGTGAATTAAGTAATTAAATTTTAATATGTTTTAATAATTTTGTATATAAATTTGTATTTAGAATGAAAATGATAAATCGTGAATTTTTTTATGAACAATACCTAATAACAAATTATTTATCGTATTTTTATTGCTAATCCGAATAAATACATAAAATTATTTGTAAACTATAAGGGTGTCTCTCGTTAAGTGTTAAATAAATAATATAAAAAAAAATCACTAAAAATATAATTGTTGTGATAAAAATCTTAAAATTAATTAAATCTACTATATAGTTTGTTTTGAAAGTTTTTCTTGACGCGATAACATGCCGAACATTAAGTGCGGAATTAAGATTTTTAATATTTTTTCCCTTTTGTAAAAAATAGCGTCTTCTATTTCCTTGAGTGTAAAATGAGAATAAACAAATATTAATTATTAATTCGTTTGATTAATTAAGACATATATTTGTAAATAAGATCAATAAAGTTACATTATACATAATAAGCCAAGATAAGTGTCTTGAGATAAACTATATATAACTAAGTATATATCAAGTTGTTTGTTTTTTGTGTGAAAATGCTCAATTTTACAAGACGTCAATGGTTAACACTTCTAATTATTGGATTAGCTGATTTTTGTAACGCTATTTGTGTTAGCTTACAAGCACCATTTTTTCCTAAAGAGGTAAGTGACAAAGTGCATTTTTCTGCCGACATTATGCTTTCAGTGTCAATTGCGTTTTAAAAATTAATGGTCATGCTCCTCTTTCTACAATATAGATAACAATTTTTTACTATAATCGTGCACACGAGCTACTACACATTATAATGCTTATAGAGTGGATAGTTCGCCTTAGTTAGATTTGGGTCGCTTATAAAAATATAAATAAATTTCATGTGACAAGCAGAATAAGCCAATTATTTCTTAATCTAATCGCATATATACCCGCATATAAATATACGTTTTAAGTCGTAATGTTTCTAAACGATCTTTGGTTATATACAATTTAGCAATGTTTAGTTACGAGTGATTGCATATGCAACATTTTACCAAAATTAATACAAAACATGAAAAAAAATTATTCTCAAATACAAAGGTTATCGCAATTTGTGCGACTAAAGTGCATTTTGCATGCTGGATTTTTTAATTTTTTTCAAAATGTCACGTATAATTTTACGTATATGTATAACATTTTTGTATAATAAAAACATTGTTCGATTGAATTCCTTCTCTAAAAATCTTATAGCTATATAGCAGTTTAAGGTACATTGAATTTGATGTAACTGACGCGCGTCTTTAATTTAGAAAGTGATAATAGAATTTACCTTTGCAATTCAATAAAAATAAAAATTAAAATTAAACATCTTGAAAGAAAAATCATATATTGCAACCGGCCCCTATAGATTTAAATTGTAAAATTCTTGAAACTCAGTACTTATACATTGAAGAATTGAATTTTTGAAAATCATTAAATTATCTTGGATCTAAACATAACTTGCAACCACTTATAAAATATTAGAAATAATATAATGCTTTTATTGATAGTGATTGTGTTCTTGTGAGTTTCTGAACATCGTAATTGAAGGTGATGTTTGAATATTATTTGCTTAAACAAAAGTTTAACACAACTTTTAAGCCCCTTGCAAATTTAATTTTCTTTATCACTGCACATACGCCTTTACATCATCGATATTATTTCGGATATTTATCGCGTTTTATCAGTATTGCGCGAAAATATTTCAGTCTCCATTGGCCGCTATTATGGAAAAAATATCGCGAAATAGTAAGTCTGAGTTAGCCTACATTATGTAGTCTGTTTTAGGGAAAACAGAAAAAAGTGAATATATATGTTCGGAAGAGTGGTTCAGATTATAAATCGAAGTTACTGACTATAAGAAAATCTTCTAAAAATGGATGGAAAATAATTTATACATCATGTTTGGTGAATACTGCTCAATGCTAAAGCGAATTACAATAATGAGAAAACTTATCCCCTTATAAACACTACAACGTACTTTCATATAAACCTACAGTGTCTTTTCAGCACTCGTTGATGTAAACAATGGCATCTTTCTCAATAATGGAAATTATCATCTGATTACTTTCGGGGATGGAAAGCAACACGCACCTACGACTCCCGTTTGAGTATAGAACCAATAGTACCTATAGTACCAATTTTGAGTTCTTTGGCTATGAAAAAGATGGAAAATCAATACATAAAAAAATTGATTTAAATTAACTTACCCAATTTGGAATTAGCACGAAAAAAGTATAAATTAAAGCTCAAGCCGCACACTTTCTCAAACCAATTCACAAATTGCAAGTCGATATAAATATATGGAAAATATACAAAATAACTTAAATTAATAAATAAACTAAGAATAACGTGCAATAATTTAGCATATTTAATTCAAAAATAACCATTCCGTGGTTATAGGAGCGAACAAATTGTGTCGAGAAATGAAATGAATCAATTAAAATTGTTAAATTAAATATATTTATCATTCCCCCAATTGATGATTGAAAAAGGGGGATAAGCGCTTCTCCCGAGCATTCAAGCTGTACAAAATGGCATGAAAAAGACGAGATTTGCAAACACAAGGCGGTGATACATGTATAATTTTTACGCATTCAAACTAAATAGACCGATTGGTTAAAAGTAGGCCAATTTTAATTCAAAAATGAGCATTGTTTAAAAATTGGGTACGGCAAATTTATTTGTCTATACGGCAAATAAAAATGTGGTAGGTTTTGGTTTTATTAAATCAAACCAATCAGCGCGATTGAATTTTTTTTTATTTTCCTATATAAAAATTGCTTACTTGACGACCATTAGGTATTTGCTCCATTATAGTTTGATAATAGATTGAATCAGAATTGATTAAAATTCGAATGAATTTCAAGACAGTAAAACAAAAATTCTTCTTTTGCTTACCAACCATTATAAGTATAGTCCTCTTGGTTCAAAAAGCACTAATGCTGTATTCTGATATTGTACAAGCGCTATACCTTCTTGCGGCTGTATTTTACATATACATGACAAATACAATAAGCACTTTCAAGTGTACCAATAGCCGTTTGGCGATATGATGAGTAAAATCAACATGTTGAGTTTGAATTTCATGCGGCAACGTGATATTTTTCAGAGCCTCGTTTATGAGTATGGAATTAAATCAAATCATCTCAAATGACAAAACAAAAACCTCTTTTCTTTTCCCGTCTTAAAATTAATTAATTAAATTATATGCAAATAATGTATGAAAACATTTTATATTTATTTTAGTTTAAACACCAAAATATCACTATACGCGTCGTAAAATAAACGAATATCGTATCTGTCATTTAAATATTTTCGAAGAGAGATTCGAATACTTCGTCCGCATTGAGTACTAGAATCGTTGCGGCTTGTTATTCGATTTTATTACCCAATAAGCCAAATTACGTAATGATGTTATTTTAACATTTTAGTAGTTTTGCGTACAGCCATTATGTATCGTCTAATGGCTGGTTTACATTCAATCTTCAATCTTTTTTCCCAATTCTATTCCTAAATCAAATATGTCAATAAAAGAAGATATCTATATGCTTCTAAATGGAAAAAATTAATAGGTGTGGAAAAGACAACTATGTTATATAAAAAAATTCACAATTTGGTTGCGAACTTTACAAAAAATGACAAAATATTGAAAAAAAGACGAACCCGTTCATCTTTTTTCTTGAAAAAGACAATGTTTATTTGGCTATGCCTACTTTCTTTTTTCATGCAAATCATATGAATGTACTTGTTTCTCATACGTCCATTTTATGGAATAGAGAAAAAGATTGAATGTAAATCAGCCATAACGAATTGTTTTATGCAAATTGTATTATGCAGATTACTTATAGAAGTAAACGTTTGTCTCTATTCATAATCTTACTACGTAAAAGTCATCTAGAACTGATAAAGAAATCAATTATTAATGCATGATTGTGCAGATACAATATTAAAAGAAGTTTACAATCAATAATTAAACTTGAATATTTTTATATATAGAACTAGAACTATTTAATCTATATGTAATATGTGTATATTATTAAAATATTTAATTGAATCCTATCAAAATATTTATTTATGCTATCAAATTTGTATATACAGATTATATTATAGTAATGTATAGTATGCTCAAGAATCGTGGTATCTATACACATCGTTATTTTCGCGTACGTCTTATAAATAAAAACAGAAGCACATGCAATTAGAAAATCTGAGATAACCTTTCACAACCTTATGCATATTTCTCTCATATAATTATTTATTTTGGTTGCCTTAGCTATATAGTAACTAAATTTTTGTATTGTTTATAGATTATGTTCTTATATAGAGCGTATGTATGAGAGATCACGAGAATGGTTTATTGCGCATAACTTAAACCACGTGTTATTTTTTATTTATATATGTACTCAATTTCAATTAGATTTTATAATCCTGGAAGCAATGAATTCGCATCTCATATATGTATACATATATACATACTATGCACATTGTATTTTGAATACATAAAACTTTTGATTTGACCTTATGATATGGTGCATAAATGATGAAATTTTGCCAAAAATTACATGTCTAAAGAAGAGCAAAACTGTTGAGCATCTCATGTTATCTGCTTGCTTTAATTTTCAATTAAATTTTATTTTATTCTAGGCTGAAAAAAAAGGTGCCACTGCAACCGAGTATGGACTAGTATTTGGCATATTCGAACTAGTCGTATTTCTTGTATCACCAATCTACGGACAATATTTAAATCGAATTGGACCCAAGGTACTGTTCAATGGCGGTATATTTACAACAGGCGTTTCAGCGATAGTATTTGGACTTCTGGATCAAGCACCGGTAGGTTATTTTTTTGTAATGTTAAGCATACATGAGATATACTATATAAATATTTTATGTATATATATTTAGGATCACACATGGTTCATATCTCTGGCGTTCACGATACGAATCGTTGAGGCTATGGGTAATGCAGCATTTTTAACAGCATCGTTTGCGATCATTGCAAAAGAATTTCCCGACAATGTGGCCACAACATTTGCATCATTAGAAACATTTTTTGGGCTAGGTCTCATTGTTGGACCAATGGTGGGTGGAGCATTGTACAGTGTTGGTGGCTACTATTTACCTTTCGTTGTACTTGGTTCATCATTATTCATAACAGCCCTCTTAACCATGTGTATTTTACCCAAACATCCAAATGAAAATGACCATGTAGTCGGTGGACGTAAGTGAATTATTGAGAAACTATATAAAACCGTTTTATAGATTTTAACGATTTATTTGTATTCCACTTGCGTATATAGCATCAATGTTTTCAGTATTGAAAATTCCTGGTGTCACCGTTTGCGCACTGGGAATATGTGCAACAAGCGCCTCTATCGGTTTTCTAGGCGCCACTATGGAACCTCATTTACGATCGTTTAAACTGAGTCCAATACTACTCGGTATGGTATTTGTCATTAACGGAGGTATATACGCATTGACAGCACCCGTATGGGGTTGGACCGTGGACAAATGCATGAGTCCAAAACTTGCCTCATTGATTGGAAGTATTTTCATTATATTAGGATTTTGTATAATTGGGCCCGCATCATTTATACCGCTCGAAACTAAGTTGGGAACAATTATCGGCGGTTTAGTATTACATGGAATTGGTATAGCGGCTCTACTGGTTTCAAGTTTTACGGATGCGCTCGGAACTGCAATGTAAGTGGATATAGTGAGGATACGCTTAGGATAGTGGTATATCTCGGCAATCATTTAATTTTTCTTTTTATAGAAAACACGGTTTACCCGATAGTATCGAAACATACGGATTAATATCTGGATTATGGACATCAACATTCGCACTAGGCGCATTTATTGGACCATCGGCGAGTGGTCTTTTATATGATTCAATTGGATTTCGGAAATCATGTATATTTATAATTACGCTACTAGTGATATATTCGATAATTGTATGTCTCTTTATGTCATTCGGCCGAACACCATCCCTATACAAAGAGCTTTCATCGACGGAATCACTAATCAAGAGCAATGATAAACTATTCAAACAAATCGACGATAGTTATAAATTGTAAGTTTAATCTTCTATCTGTATACTATTAGGTTATTTAATACATTTGTATTCTAAATCCACAGCCCCAAATCCGGTAAAAATGGCAGTTCACTATCCATCGATCATCCGTCACATGCGTGTGGTATGAACAATCTACTAATATCAGCGGGCAGCTATGGCAATAAACAGAATCAATGGTCGACAAGGCTAGAAAATGAGCCAGCTCATAACGGGTTTGGACTATTTTACGGTAGCGTGGATGTGCATCGTCATCAAGGGTATACCGAAACTATAGCATAAATTTAATTAAGAACAAATAAAATAATTTAATTTATGTTTCGCTTTCCACTCTCATCAGGTTACACACAAAGCAACTTATCATTAACGTGTAGTTAGTAATTAAGTTAAAATTTACTCGTAAAATATTTTATAAGAATTTACGCCCGTGTATTTAAGACATTAGAATATAAATAATACAAATCAATAACTATAACATATATTTTTATAGCGAACGTTCAAATATCGATGTTTAAAGTATAGTTTAACGTTTTTTTTTTGTTTTGTGTAAAAGAGTATTGATAATTAATTAATTTATTTCCTATAAATTAAAACTAATAAATAAAAATGCAAATTTTACCACAATTACGTTTTTATTTATATATAAAAAACATTAAGGGGTAATTTTTGTTTAAATGGTTAAACATAGATGACTCTTTTATTTTGAAAGAAAGACTCTGTATGTGACTAGATACACTAAACTAATACTCTTTTTGTAAACAGATTATTTTCGGCAGTCTTTCAGGCGATCTTTTTTTTTTTTTGATATTACGAAATACGAAAGACTTGAATGCCCAAAACGTAATTTTGACCATATAAGAATAGTAAAATAGAAACCTGAAATAGTATGAATAATTTCGAAAGGTTGCGAAAAATACCAAAATTTACTTTTCTAAATGTGTAATATCAAGTGTAAATTGTAATTTTTAGTTTGAAAACCTTAATTTGCATAATGTTTAATGGAAATTGAGGCGAATTTTTTAGCGACAGATGGCAGGAGGTCATCTTTGCCACTGTGGGAATTAATTAGACCGACCTCTAAACTGATGCGGGTTCTTGCGATGTAAGATCACAGATATACATATATTTATATTAGATTAAACCTTTTTGCGTAGACCATTTGATAGAATTGGGTTTTAGGAATTGCGAGCCTGTACCTATATAACGATCATTTGTATTTACAGCGTCTGGGCTATATTATATGATGTTCTAGTTTGTTCTTGTGAAGTTCGCAAGAGGTCTCATTTTTACGTGATGGAACAAACACCGCTTGTTGTTGCTATTTTGCAAACTACTGGCTTCTACCGACTTCATAAAGTTATATCTGAACACGACGTATACTAAACTGAGATTCTGTTGAACACTTATATTAGAACTATTATGCAGCAACAAATGAACGTTTCTCTTAAAAGCTTAACTTATCGAGCTTGAGCGAAAATCGATGACCTATATATGGTTGAGATTAACATGTTTGGAAGTGATAATTTGGTTTTAAAAGTTAGGTTATTACATGTATAGACGGTAAGAATGTCTGCCAAATATGTTTCAGCGAAATGTTGACACAAGTGGCATCACAATGTTGAGCTGAATATGCATGATTTTTCAAAGCTTTAAATGCGGGATTGACTTTGTATATAACATTCGTTTGGAATTTTCAAATCTAGTCAGTTCATCAAAATAGTTGATGCATTATGCACTATTATACTAAAAATATTACTTCTTACATCATCACTGCTGTGGCATGAAGATGGTACAAACTATGGAAAAATCTTATCACATATTATATGTGAACTGAATGTATATTGAATATGTTGAAGCTCGCGAATATCTGCAGACTGATTAGCAATATTCACACCGATAATGTTGGCAGTGCAGTGAAATCCTCACCTCGTTTTAAACTACATTTAAACGCCATAAACGTAAAATATCCCGTCTTATAATAAGCCGCCATTTTATGTTCAGATTTAGTGCAAAACATGATTTTTTTATTGGGGGAAACAGGTCAATTATTTTTGAATTTCCAAAACTGCGTGGCTCAGCACATTTATATATATGCCGTACTTTGAATTGAAAACACAGCCGATTTTTGCCCTCTATACAATTGGTTAAGTATCTATCAATATGAGAAATCATTGAGGGCAATGAACAGCTGAACGAATTGGCCACGAAAAGAATATGCCGTTACGTATTTGTAAGGAACAATTTATACAGTCTTTAGTGCTATTATAAGAGCTTTCATCATGATGTCATATTAGAAATTGAGTTGCTAAGGAACGATTATCAGAGGATCCCGATTGAGCTTATGTCCAATCAAGATTTCACATCAGCAAATATTAAAATTAATTATCAGCAACGTGAGTTGTATCAATTTATCACAATATAAGAGCAACCGAATGGTGGTAAATAATTTTACATTGAAATTATATTGACAAAACAAATCAGGAAACACTTCGCAGGTAAAAAATCTAATATTATCGATGATATATAAGAATGGCTCTATACGGGTTATTCCAAATGATATGATCCATAGAGCAATCTCCTCCATCAGATTGACCTATTTGATCGTTACATCTTTTATCTATGAATTAACTATGATGATGTATAGGAATTCAATTATAATTGATCTTTTGATGGTATACGATTAATAGCCATGCATGAATATATAGTTTTGGAATAATTTGTATTGATTGTGCACGGTAAATATACGATGCAAGTAACTACTAGTCAACACAGCAGTAATTTGGGAAGGTCTGAAATTCTGAATATGTTTCGTCCTCTTCTAATTGATTATTGAAATTGCCTACAATCACAATTCCTATGTATATACCGGGTGTTTTTTTTAAACTGAGACGATCAAATATCTCGAAAAATAGCCACTCTACGGAAAAAATGTCCATAATCAAAATTTAATCATACCGCGGGGGAAATACATTAGTGCAAAAAAAAAGTCCCCCCACCCCCGCTTTGTAGGTGGGGCGGGGGTAACTTTTAAACTAAGATAGGAAGCCATATTTTTTATTGCAGATACGGATTCTACGACTAAAAGTACGTATGATTTGAATAAAATATTTTGTTCGGTTCATGATAGATGGCGTTGCAATCGACGAAATTCAATTTTTTCAATTTCTCCTTCTTAGAACACACGCATTCGATTCTGCAATACGTTTGAAATAAAAAACATCACGTTTTCATTGGAAATACTCGAAATTCGTCATCAAAACAATTTATTCAGTTTTGTAAATCTAAATAAGTGTTCAAAATGATGGCCTGAATTTTGTATTTTTGAAATTTAATAATAAAACTTGAAATTAATTTTGAACACTTATTTAGATTTACAAAACTGAATAAATTGTTTTGATGACGAATTTCGAGTATTTCCAATGAAAACGTGATGTTTTTTATTTCAAACGTATTGCAGAATCGAATGCGTGTGTTCTAAGAAGGAGAAATTGAAAAAATTGAATTTCGTCGATTGCAACGCCATCTATCATGAACCGAACAAAATATTTTATTCAAATCATACGTACTTTTAGTCGTAGAATCCGTATCTGCAATAAAAAATATGGCTTCCTATCTTAGTTTAAAAGTTACCCCCGCCCCACCTACAAAGCGGGGGTGGGGGGACTTTTTTTTTTGCACTAATGTATTTCCCCTGCGGTATGATTAAATTTTGATTATGGACATTTTTTCCGTAGAGTGGCTATTTTTCGAGATATTTGATCGTCTCAGTTTAAAAAAAACACCCGGTATAATAGGCAGCGGATTTAATATTATTGGTAGTCTAGTGTCTATGTTTTGGTGGAACATGCAAATAGGGTTGCCACCTTTTATAATTCGAAATATTGACAAAATCAATTTTTCAGTGTGGGTGTTTCATTACTTTTAAATTTTTCAAAAAATAAATGAAGCTCTGAAATAAAATTCTACTTGTCGAATAGCCCATCTCATCTGTTCTTTAATGTAAGTTCAAATATCAGGACTAACTTGATGTATTATCGGAATTTAGCGTTAAAAAAAGACAGAAGCATATTATCTGAAGAGCAATTTGTGACGGACCATGTACTTTGGTTGAAATAACAAGTGGCTATAATGACTAAACATTTAAATGGAATACGCAGATAAAACATTTTCGGCGATTGTTGTTATTTTCATCCTATCACAGCGAATCTCCTGACACCAATTCGTTTAGGGTAATAATTTTCCTAATAAACTTGGCCCGAAAATATACAACGGCAACACTAAACATTCTGCAGGAGAACGAAATTTCAGTCACGAGTTTTAAATATCATCACCAGGAACAAAAGTTTTTTGGTAAGATAATGATATAAGCTCAAGTCGTTACAGATGTCGGAAGATTTATTAGATAATGATTACTAAAGGATTAATCAATAAATTAAAATAACACCAACAACGATTCAAAATGTATGATTGTTAATTAATGAATTTTTAATTTTCTTAACGATCTTGTAACGATTTGAATAATGGTTGACAGGTTAGAACAAGTCAATTTATAATTTTTTAAAATCACCGTTAAATTGTAAATTCTATCACAACAGACTTTAATTTACGTAATGTTTACTTATCACATGCGCAGGTGCAATAGAGATCGAGAGTGGTGCACTAGTCCACAATCCACTCAATTAAAACAAAAACAAAATTTTTTGAATCAGTTGTACACTTTATACTTACATATTTATATACGATATCCATGACATAAGAAAACGAAGAAAAAACAACAAACCACAAACATTTGAATGTACGTCTACATACATTAATATAGCTACATATATGCAATCAAAGTTACCGGTGTGTATTTTGCTATCATCGCAGTAAACTTTTTCTTTAAAACAAAACAATACGTACATTATGTACATGCATCTCATTTCTTTTATGTTTTTATATCGTTATCTCTTTTATTTTAGTTAACACGTTGGCTGGCCATTTTATTTACACTCGCCGATTAAGAGTTTTTTTATTTTTGTTTTTCTGTTCTGCGCTGTTTTGTTTGGAAACTATTACGATCGAGTATTCCTTTCACACAAACGTACATAATAATTATGAAATTACAAAAAAATTCCATGCAACATTCAGTTTAGTTAACGACGTTGTCGGGTTGAAATGTGCTTTGCAAGTAATAATACATAATTATATAATATTTTAGTGTTCAGTTTTTATTGTTTTCAAATAGTTAATAATAATAGTTGTACACGATCGAATCGATAATATATAGTGTTAATAATAATAATAAATACATTAATAGACATTTTTCATTGGAGAAACTATAATTTCTTTTGTGTACTTTTTTAGATCACTAAACCCGATTTTGTGGATTATAAAAACCTACGAATTTGATGTAAGTCAATCTGTATGATTTATCTTTTATTTTAACATTATTTATTTAATGTTTTTTTGTTTTTCTTCTTTTTTTTTTGGATAAATTCCAATAAATGTATATTTACTTTATACATATTATATATTTCTTGAAAAGCGAAAGGAAAATTTAATATACAGTTACATGTTAAGAATATTTTTATGAATATTTATTATTTGTTGCTATTTTATTAATTTATTTTGCACAAAATCCATTCCAAACCGAAAAACTTGTTTGGAATTTTATTTTCGGGGAATGAAAGAGGAATTAAGGTGGTGGTGTGGTTGTTGTTGTTGGTGGAAAATATGTAATAATGAAAGTGGTTTTTTCACAACATATTTCCATAGTACATTTTTATAACAAAATATGTTTACACATTTTTATTGCTTAAATATTATTGGCTATATTACTTAAATATGACTGTTCATATTACTAAATATGATCGAGTTGTAATTATGTAGTTTTATAGATAGATAATGTACATATATAAATAAATAAAAAAAAAGTGAAATTAACTTTTAACGTATTAAGTATAAAACTGCTTACGATTTAAGAAAATTTATGTTGCAATAATCTAGTTCCAAAAATATATTATGGCAGACCTTCATCATGATAAATTCGGTGAATTCGAAATTTTTCCGCCAACGTTGACAAAACGGTATGCACACGAATTAGCCGGAAAATTGATTATAAACTCTAAATAGCATAAACGGAATTAATTATATGATCATCGAAATTAAGAGCACAATTAGCCGAACAATTTAAATTTTTTTTTTTTTTTTGGGAAAAATCATCATTGTTTGGAAATTAAATAAATTGATACATTCTAATTTAGTTTTTGTTTGGTTTAGTGAAATAGCAATTATTGAAAGGGGTGCGAGAATGCAATGAATATTTGGGAAATTTGCAAATTAAAATGAATATTGCATAGAAGAGGAAAGTTCTTCCGGTATTTTAGTTGCAAGTGAATTAAATTGTAAAATATCTTAAAATTAATAGTTTACAATTTATTGAAATGGTACATACTTTAATGAGTTAATTATTAGTAATAAACAGAATAAGTAAGGTTGATTGATTGATTTGTACTTCAATTTGTTAGCTATTATAGAATATTAATTAAGTTCTTTATAATTATTGAAAATACATTTTAAATTCAATTCAATTTTTTTATCAAAATTGAGTCGAATTTGAAATTAATTTTTTGGCGAATTTCAAGCGGCAACGGTCTTCCTCATTTCTATGCCCATGAATGGAGTTTTTAACATGTGATAATAAATTTTGAAAAGTGAATCTGAAACGAGTACGTATTTTTATTTGTATCTTCTTTCTAAGTAGCCCTAAAATAAAGTTTTGAAATAATATGGCGGCTATTCCAATACCAAATGATGAAAAGTGTCGAAACTGTTTTGTTTTACTTTAGAAAAGAACACATTCACTAAACAGTGGAACAAAAGCCGATCGTGGTGTGTTATCTCAATCACAATGCACTCTTGATTAAATTTTTACGAAAAAGTAAATTGTTTCGCTTGCGGTATACCTACACTTTATTCATAAAATATAAATTTGTGATTATGAAATTTAAATGGGGATGGCTTTATCATAAAAATATGTGTTAATTTTATCGAGAAGTGTATGATTTGAGACTATAAATGTTGAACCTATAAATTTTATTGTTTTATTGGACAAAAATTATTTAGAATTTAACCTAGCTTCAACAAAAATGCCGCGAATTAATTATTAATCAATATAGTTTTTAGAATATAATGTTCTAGGTTCATTTTCTATAAAATTTGAGGGTGTTTTCGAAGACCAAACCTATGTACCAGAATATTTCGGCGACAATGCCGAAATATTTTATATTAACATTTTTAATACTCTTAAGAAATTCTGAAATATTACATCTTACGATGGCTGCAAGAACTTAAGCCACATCGCTTATTCATGTCCAAACAAACATGGTTTGAAAGGTTTAAAACGATTGTTGCTATACGTTAACAGTTAAAAAAGACATTTATGTCGTTTTGCCAAATCTCTTAAATGACATATAGATAAATACAGGGAAATATTGGTTTCAGAAACGGTTTGTCCTCTTGGCTCAATAATCTATAAGCTATGAAATATTATTGACTTTTTATAATTTATTGAATAGTTATGACATGACATATCATAATTATGTGTATCCAGTACCCTGATTCTCTAAAAATCAAGATAAATTGTAAAGTGATAACGCGATAAATTTAACTTATGAAAAAGTTAACGTGTTCATTTATCTTGGCTAATGGAAAATCAAATTCTGTAAATAAAATTTTACGCAAGATAAGTTAATGTAAACAAAACTTAACGCAGGATAATGTTATTGTTAGCATCAATATATTTTATTCAGCAAAATAAAAATTAAATAGAAACGTCAAAACTGTGTGATTTAGAGGGTGAATTATTTTAAATTTATATATATAAATATATATATATATATATATATATATATATATATATATATATATATATATATATATATATATGTATATATATATATATATATATATATATATATATATATATATATATTTATATATATATATATATATATATATATATATATATATATATATATATATATATATATGTATATATATATACTCGTACCTATATATAATAAAAGATATGATTCGTCTGATGATAGAGGAAATTAAGGAAATTCAAAGAATACGGCGCATGAGAATTACTCGATTCCGTTTAAGGGATAAACAAAATCCATTTAATTTGCCGGGACAAATGTTTATAAGTTTTTATAGACTACCGAAACATTTGGTGTCCCGTTTAATTGAAGAATTAGAACCAATATTGCGAACGGCTCAAAGAAACACTTCGATTCCACATCACTTACAAATTCTAGCTTTTCTAAGTGTTGGTGCGAATGGTAAGTCCATAAATGTATTACTTTTATTGTGGAAATGAAATTTGTGTACTTAAAGGTGGATATCAAAAGAATGTTGGACACGACTTTTTATTGGCACTATCGCAAACGACAATATCACGATGTGTCGATATTGTTTCAAAGGCCATCGATAATGGATTAGGTGACCATTATATTAAATTTCCACAAAGTGAAATTGAAGTTGCCAGAGTAAAATCTATGTAAGTTTAAATTATACATTGATAATTTTTGTTTGAATTGAATAGAAATAGTTAAGATTATTATTTAATTATTAATTTTTAGATTTTATGAAAAGTTTGGATTCCCTGGAATCATTGGTGCGATCGATTGTACACACATTGAAATTGAAAAGCCCAACGCAACAGTAGAGCACGCTTACTACAGTGGAAGAAAAAAAGCACACACTAAAAATGTGCAAATAGTAAGTAAATACATATATAAGGGTATCCAAATATAACTATTTACTTTCTATTTTAGATCTGCGATTATAATTTAAGAATTTTAAATATAAATGGGCGATATGGGGGTACGGCGCATGACTCTTATGTATTTGCTAATAGCCAAGCTAAAACCCACTTAATGAATTTATATGAACGTGGAAATACAAGCACATGGTTAATAGGTTGGTCATTTGTACGTTAAGATAGCAAATAAATTTGATTTTATTTATCTATTTTTTAATGTAAGGTGATAGTGGTTACGAACAGAGGCCATGGCTTATGACTCCGATACGACGAGCAGAAGATGTGCACCAATCTGCGTATAATAATGCGCACAAACAAGCAAGAAATTGCGTGGAAAGAGTGAACGGCGTCCTAAAAGGAAGATTTCGAATTTTGGGCAAAGATAGAATCCTACGCTATACACCACAAAAGAGTGGAACCATTATAAATGCGTGTGCTGTACTCCACAATATTATGGTAGAGGCTAATGTACCAATTAGTGATCATGATTTTGTAGAGGATGCTGATGAGGAAGTAGTGGAAGAAGTACCGCAAACTAATGGATCTTTTTTGGAGAGACGTATCATGACCCGAAATAGGATTGTTTCGGAATATTTTTCATAAATTAAATTTTAATTTAGAAATACTTAATTAATTTATTTATTTTTAATTCAATTCATTTATAGTTATAAATTCAATTTAATTTAATAATAAAAATATATACATATGTTCTTTCAGTTCTTATTTATTTACAATTTCTTTCAGCAATTTCTCTATACCTTGCAATACATCAAGTTTTTGTTTCTTAAGCATAATTTTTTCTAATTCATTTTTTTTCTAAATTCAAACTTCTCTCTTTCTAGTTCTAATTTTGCTTTTTCTGCATTCATTATGGCGTCCAATTTAGATTGCGTTTGAACATACGTTCTAGGTTCTCTAGAGCGTTTTGATCCTCTAGCCGCAACCTTTTGTTTAACGTGGACTTCTGGGCATACTTCATTAGGATTATTTACTTCTGATGGTATTTGAAGTGTAGGCAATTCACTGACGGTAATGTCGTCTAAATCGACTTCAAAAGGGACTGTTGAGGATTTAATGAGATCAAGGTATGCAATAGTCTATAAAAAAATTTAGTATCATATAAACTGTCTTCTCCAAATATTGATATTTGAAAACCTACCGGTTTACTAAACCCTTTTTCTTGAGATTTAGAATCACCGTCCACCAAATCCGGCGTTATTATACTAACGACTCTTTTTTCCAAATCATCTAGCTTCGTTAGATGAGGAGTAACTAGGCCATTACGGCCAGATTCTTCTAATTTTCTTTTTTCCTCTGCCGCTTTTCCTTTAACTAGTCGTCTTAAATTATCAAATGAGTTATTAACTATGGGAAATGCTTATTTGCAATAAAATACATACTTAAGATCACGCCAATACTGTTTCCACTTCTCAGTGGTTTTCTTGCAACCGCCAATTGCATTTAATTGATTCGCGAGCTCCAGCCATTTCTGCTGATGCAGCATTGCTCCAGAATCACCTTCGAATCTAGGAATTATTGCAGTTATAAATAATAAAATGAAATTGTGTAAGGGGGAGATCAAACCTTTCGTGAGAAAATCCAATATTTTCTTCCATATAAGAAATTAGGAACCTTTTTTGTTCCCGGCTACCGCGTTTTCCTCTATTTTGCTTAGTTCTAAAAAAAGGTTATGTTAATAATATTACTGAATTAAATGAATTAAGCCCTTTTCTATTTTTACTTACTTAGTTTCCATAATAATAATTGTTATTAAAACAAATAATTAAATTATTACTTGTTACAGTTACAGTTGAAATCAACAATTAAATTAGATTTGTTATTTTTAAATTATCCCAGTTTGTATTCTATATTGAATATTGTTATCGTCCTTCTTATCCGCAATGTAATGTGTTAACTTCTAATGTTTATTTATGATGATAATTTCTATTAGTGAATATTTTAAGAAAAAACAATTTGCACGCTTGACAAATATCACGCACTAAGGAAACAAGACTATGCCCACTAAGGTAATGTTTTAAAATAATTTTTTTTAAAATACGTGTATTTGATATTTTATACTAAGTGCCTATTAACTTTATACAATTTTCTATTAAATATACTAGATAAATAATAAACAGTGTTTAAAGGCCATTACTGGCCCCTTACTGTGTCAATAATCTGGCTCCAACGATTTCGATCCTGGGCTAGGTCTTCATACTGTCTTAGACAACCTGAAGAAGCCAAGTCGTTCTCTTCAGCGTTGACCCCTTTTCGCCTGCACCGACCTCTGCGCCTACCATATGGTAGCTCTTCTTTCAGAAACCGCTGCACAATTTGTTCCGGATCAGCACGCAGAACGTGACCGACCCAGCGTACTTACTGAGATCTTATTTCATGCACAATATCGGTGATCTTCATCAGATCTCTGATCTCGATATTGTACAGAGCTACCAGAACTTCCTCACTCCTTCGTGTAGTGGCCACTACTAAAATCTGATGTGCCATTGTCCCTTAAACTAGAGATCATGTATTTCGTTTTGGACTCCTTGATCTGGAGTCCAACGGAAGCTGAAAACTCTACAAGCGGATCAAGTATTTCCTTCACTCCATTGCTATTCAGTCCAATCACGCATATGTCATCTGCATTTGCATGCACCTGATTGGACTGACGATATAAAATTTTGCGCTGAGGTTTTTCAGTTTTACGAAAGATGTACTCCGACATGAGATTAAAGAATATCGGGGACAGAGCATCTCCCTCCCGAGATGGTCTCCCTTCTTCAAGATTGGGCATATCGCGGCAACTTTTCATTCGTCAGGCATTACTCAGGAATAAGGTCGAAAAGACAGTTCCACAAAGTATTCCCTCCGAATATCAAGAGCTCCGAATTAATGCAGTCCACTCCAGTTGAAAAATATCCTAGATGCATAAGTTATTAAAATGCTAAAACGGCTAATCTATGAAAATTACTTATATGCACATTTTTGGTATATTGAAGTGATGTTTTAATTTATCAATTTATATTTAAAATTCCATATAAATGTAATTCAAACGAAAAGATGGCATACAAAATTTAATAGTTACTAATCTGTTATTAGAAATAAACGTATAAATTAGGTTTATTAAATTAAATTATTATTTTTAAATTATCCAACTTTATATTGTACATTGAATACGGTTATCGCCACTCTTATCCACAATGAAATAGATGTGTTAACTTTTGATGTTTATTTATCATGATACTTTACATTTTATCATGACAGATATTTAGAGAATTTGAATACGCAAAAACAGCACGATAACTTAACGTTTACGCTTTAACACATTATCGTATTGCTTAGAGAATCAGGGTACAGGACTATTCTAAAATCTAGAATGGTGTCGTTATGGAATGTAGACTATTACTTGTACTCTGATTATTTGCCGTTTACAGCCATACAAACAATTATTCGAACATACCATTGGAAATCATCATTAATGGTCAAGTTAGGTAACATTTTTATTCAGTTGAATTCTTGATATTAATTATCCATAATAATTAACATAATTCAATTCATTTAAATTAAAATGTCTATTAAAATGTAGACAAAAAGTTATTCGTACACCTCAACGCCTGTAGTGATTGAAGAATCTATGTTTGGAAGTTTGTTTCGTTTGGATCAGCCTTTCTGAAGATGTTGTGTTTTCTGCTGTTGCACTTCGATATATTTCTGAAAAATACAATAACTTATATTTTGTTAAGTTTGGAAACAAAATCCACCCATTTTCCATTGAAATTTATCCATTTTCATCTTATTTTCTTCTTCTTACACACCGCAGTGTGTGTTGGGTTTTCTAAATATGTTAAACTTACCTACTTTCGTATGCACATATAATTATACTAGAAGAATATCCAGCTGTATACGAATAATTATTTGTATGACCATTATAGTGTTTTGTGTTTCTGAAATAATAAATTTTGAGAAAATTAATAAAATAATTAAAATGTGTATTCATCGAATTTTTCATCTTATAAAAAGATGAGGTACAACATTGGAGAATTATTTATGTTAAATAGAGAAAAATTGTCATGTGATAAATCAGCAGATGAAATCAAAGAAACACACCAAAGAAATATTAATTTTGCACGTTCAGAATCTAGTTAAAACATTCAAAGTTATGTAATATTGGCCCCGATTCAATGTAAATCTTCTATTTTGCTATAATTTCTATGTAAACCAGACGCGTTTCAGACAATCCAGGTGAAAGTTTCGAATAAACGCTTTTTCATTGAAACAATAGCAGAATAGAATAAAAGAAAGATTGAAGTTTTAAATATAATTAATTATTGTAGTATATCAACGATTGTAGCATTTTTTGACATTTTTTGTTTTGATTTGCGTTTAATTCAGTTTGTTTCTCTTGCTTCTTATTATTTTATTCATACTAATCTTGCTTCAAGATGAACTTTATCTGATGAATTTCTTGAATGTAAATCGGACATAACACAAAACTGTCTAAATTTTTTAGGACGTAAGATACTTCAGCATATAAGATGCTTGAAGACTTTGTTTAGTGAGGCTCCAATGTGCTGTTATTGAAACAAGCAATTGCTTAATAGCTCCATACTCATTGTCATATTTTCCACTGAAATAATAGCCGAAGTCGTTTATTTTTGTAATCATACCTAGTAGATTAATGTTGTGTTTTATTTCATCTTTGGTGCGATCCTTAGAGAAATATTCCAAAATTAATAATTCGCAATTTATTTGTGGCCTTGACCTAAATAATTTAATTATGATCGCAGTATGTATACTAAATACTATAAATAAACAAATTAATAAAAATTCAATAGTTTTCCTAGAGATTTTGGAATTTGGTCATAAATTTGATACATTACAGATGGAATAAGCGAATACGTTGCGCTCGAATAATATATTTACTAGTCACAGTGTGCTTGTATTTTTCTGATGTACATACATACTTTTTATAGATATACAGAAGTACTTATGTATATGTTGAAATTTTAACTTTATTTAATTATAAATACAAATATGTTTTTGGATAATCTCCATAAATAATTATTAATAGTCTGTGACATTTCAAAAAGTTACACAGAAGACCTAAACTGTTCTATTTTTAATAAAATAGCAATACGTATATAGAAAAAAAATATATTTATATGCTCATTTACGCGATTCGATCGTGATATGACGTTATAATTATAAAGATCATGTTAATTATTTTTGGTTGATTTGATTTTAGTGTATACTCGTATATGTGTCTGTATATGACTGTTTGAAAATAAATAGACGTATATCAATCGAAATGTTTATAAATGTTTGTTGGTAATGATTTATTATCGATGGTCATCAAATCGTAGAAAGTGTACGTAAGTTTAATGTATATCGATCTTTGGAATAACAACATGGTAACTTGAATTACCTTTCTCTGAACATATTCGGGGCACTATATTCAATTTGCGACGGCAAATCTGGATTTCTGATTATTTTAAAAATTAAAAACGTTCCTATTTTTTAGATATTCTAAATTATTTCAAATTTGTACGAAGCCATTGGAACTATTTCAAATTAGTAAAAATATTAGAAATGGGAAAATTCGCTTATAAATATTTATTTCACCTGAATTTCGTAAAACGTCTCAAATGCTGAAATTTATAAATATTCGAATTTCTCCCATTTCACATAAGTTCTAATACATATTTCTAAATTTTCGTCTAAACTCTGTAATTATTTCAGATTCACACTTTCAAAAATTTCTCAATTATTAAAAATTATTCGCAAATCTTCTAGATTTTGAGTATCTAAAATCTTTATTGACAAAATTACACGATGTTGAAAAAATTGAGTCCCCTGAAATTTTAATCATACTAAGGGCTTGTTTTTTTGTTGATGTCTGAGAGATCAGTGAAACCAGAGACCTTACCTATTCGATAAAATATAAACGCATAAACCTACAAAGAAATTATAATATTTGTTGATTTTATTAAATTTTTAAAATTTTTATCAATTTATTTTTTCTATCTAAATTAAAATTGTATGTACTCAACACTATATGTTAAAAAAACTTACAAGAACCATTCTTTTTTTAAGAAAGAAAATATAGGTATCCGAAAACTATCCGAGTGTAATAAAAACGACTCAGATAAATACATTTTTTGACGGATAATAACTGACAGTTAAATTATCTCGCCGATTTCTCCTACGTAAAAAAACGCGCCTTTAACACGTTCGATTTTAACAAATTCTCAATTTCACTTGTAAATCCAAAGTATTATATTCAATTTGTGTATTCACGGTTTGGGAAAGTTCTAAAAATGTAAACTGAATTTTCTTTAAATTTATGTTTTTTCTATGTTTCTAAATTCCTGATTATTTTTCTAATCTAATCGAATCGAATCATCAATTAAATCTCAATTAAATCTGTAAGAACTAAAATACTGAAATTTCAAATTAGTCAACATTTTAGAAATGGGATAGTCTTATATGAGTTTCAGAAATACAAATCGAAAAACGTCTCATGAGACGAATGCATTCGTCAACATACGAAAAATTCTGTCAAATTTTTTAGAATCAATTAGTATTAGGGCTTAAAAATTCTAAAATATTTAATAATTCTAAAATATCAAAATTTTGGGTTAAAAGTCTCGAGAAATGTTGAGAATTTTTCGGATAATTTACTGTTGAACCTTGCCATTTTTGTGGCAAATAACTTCCCTAAAGACTAATGTTTGTGATGTTAATTTAAAAAAGCGGTTTGAAATTCCTGGGAATTTTAGAATCCCATTTCTAAACTGAATCTCTTCACTATGGCTTTAAGGAAAGCGTAATTTCATTCAGTTAGGCCATATTCCAGAACTACATCCAAAAATCTAATCACGCATTTCGGTCAAATAAATTAAATTTCAATATTTCGGCCATACATATACTCTATTATACAATAAATCATACGATAAACAATCAATACTATATAAATTATTAAACGATAAACGAAAAAGCACGATAAATTGTTATACGTAATTTGTAATACGATTTACGATAAACTGTGTATGAATTTTTCAGTATTTTCATTTTAAAATTTAATTTCTTAAAGTTCTAAATTTAAATGAAACTTGTTAAATAAGGGCAAATATTTGAACTTGATTATAAAATTGTATTAGAATAAATTCTGTTTTTTCCTCATGAATAATTGAAGTAAATTTGTCACATAAAATCTTAATCAGCCATATGTCTTCTTTGCCATTTTATATGACATAATTGAAATGTATAATAGTTTAGAGTTAACTATCACGCAGCCGATTTAGTAAAATTATTTCCCGTGACTATTCTTCTTGATTTAATTAGAAAAAGAAAAACATTTTTTTTTTGGTTATGTTAACTTTATATAATTTAACAAAAGAATGATCATCACATACCATTATTATTACGAGTACAAATTATATGTTTACAAGTAATTAGCGTAATTATAAATGTGTTTTATATTTTAGTTAAATTACTAATTTTTTACTTTTGCTTTTCTTACAGACATGTGTGTTTTAAAATCGCATTACATAAGTGAATTTTTATAAAGTGATAGTGTCCATATTTTTTTAAATAATAATTATCATTATTATAAATAATAGGTAGTTTTAATACCAACATTTACTACATGGATATACATATATAGCAAATATCAAATGTTTTAAAAATAATATATACGTCAGACGTCGCAACCTAACAAGAAACAACCAAACCTATTCAAGAATTAAAATTCTTTATGAAATTCAACTGCTTTTATTTTTATTATATCAAGGTAATTCGATTGTTTAATAATTTATTTATATTTTATTATTACCATTTGATACATTTACTATAGCTGTACATTATTTATTTATTTTTTTATATAGAAAGTGAGATTTTTTATTTTAATGTTATGTAGTTGTTAACCCTTGATTAGCATGGTGTATTTTAACCGCACTTTTATTTGTAATTTGCGCGTGGGCAGATCAATAGTTAATATACCTACGCTAATGGTTGCTGTGTCACCTAAACTTATGTACATATACATATTATACTTGGAGAGTGTTGAATAAAATAAATTACCGTTTAGAATGCGGAATTGTAAAACTTTATTCTGTTTAAAAAATATATTATTATAAAACTTAAGATTGTTATATGTAGTTCTTAAATTAAGATCAAAATGTCGTTTTATTGATTAGCCAGCGGGTGATATAAAATATGGACGACCTTGGAATAGGAGTGGCCAAATGTCAAATTATATTTGTCAACGATATACTTTGCTAATTGGGTATGATGTGCCTTAAACAATTATTTCTATGCTAAATATCAATCAGTTGAACAGTTTATGATTCAATACAAAAAATGTTTATTGTGGCAGAAGTATACAATACACGTATTATTTTCTGCGATTTTATACTTTCACTTATATACGAGTATGTTACAGAAAATGAAATGAATGTACTTATATGTATGTGATGTGTGTGATACTATAATGGCGACCTTGAACGAAAGTGAATTAGTTTGTCCAATAATGAATAGGAAATTTTAATTTCCATGGGAAAGAACGGTGAAACTGCTTCATATTTTATCCAGCGTTTTAGTGAGGATACTTTTTAATCTTATGTTGGAGTACATCTTTCGAAAAACGGAAACACCTCAGCGCAACATCTTATATCGCCAGGCCAATCAATTGCTTGCATTTGCAGATGACATATGCGTGATTGGACTGAATAGCAACGGACTGAAAGAAATATACTTGATCCGCTTGTATAATTTTCAGCTTCTGTTGGACTCCAGATTAATGAGTTCAAAACGAAATACATGATCTCTGGTTATAGGGACAATGGCACAACAGATTTTAGTAGTGACCACTACACGTTTGAAGGAGTGAAGAGGTTCAAATATTTGGGCTCGCTTATCACTCACGATAACAGTGTAGGATATTATAGTTCGGCTGGCAGCTGACAGTCGTGCTTTATGTCCTTTAAGGCCACTGCTAAAATCTAAACTCTTATCAAGTGCCGTGAAGTTAAAACTTTACAAAGCGTTGATCAGGCCCGTTGTTATGTTAGGATGGCTCCTTACATTTAAGAGAAGAACCATACGTTTGATTTACGGTCCAAAACGCGAAATAGATGGTACATACCGAGCTCTATACAATCAGAGATCTGATGAAGATCCCCTATATTGTACATGAAATTAGATCTCAGCGAGTACGCTGCTCGGTCACGTTCTGCGTGCTGATCCAGAACGAATGGTGCAGCGATCTCTGAAGGGAAAAAGCCACCATATGGTAGGTGAGATCATTGCAGGCGACGACGGCTCCACGATGTGGAGAACGACTTGGCATTTTCAGATTATCTTAGGCAGTCAATAAAGACCATGCTTAGGATTGAAACCGTTGGAGCCATCTGGATATGAAAAATTAATTGAGTTTCCTTTGCCCAAGAAATTATAGACGGATAGAATTTAGAGCAAAATTTGAACTTTGGTGTATTTGAACAAAAACGAATAATTTTCAATTCGCCAAATTACATATTTAAGCTGTCAAGCCATACTGACGAACATTTATGCAGAATACAAACCGCGATGTTAATTGGGATACATTGAACTACAATTGGAAGGATTATTTGATTCACACTATCTAGTTAAAATTTAAAAATATTTAACCGTATATTCACTCATTTTTTTAAAACAAAATTGACTAAAATTTGAACGTGCTTAATATTAAAATAGTAAAAATAAATAGCAATTAAATAATAATAATAAGTAGCAATTAAAATAGTATATTTAAATAATTTTACATGAAATTTGAATAGAATTTCAATCAATGCTTGTGTGAAATGCTGCGCTTAGCTAAAATTTAAATATTTGTGTTGAATTCATTTTAAAATTAAAAGAAGCTTTTGGCAACAACATGGTTAAGTTTTGTGAGAGATTACTTAATACATAAATTTCCATTTTTAACATGTACGGATATCTGTCATAATTCTTTTACTTACTTACTTCATTTCCTACCAAATTTCTAATTTTTAACAATAGCCGTGTTTCTTGATGTATGATCTGATCCGGATCAGATCATATCTGCTTCCCTTTCATTTGTATAGCCGCGTTTCATGAAATCAACACAAAAATTGTATTATTTTTTGTTTTTTGGTTATTATTTTGATCCTAGTAGCATTTTGGTTCAAAATTTTTATACAAAAACAAAAAATAGTACAATTTTTGTGTTGATTTCCTGAAACGCGGCTATACAAATGAAAGGGAAGCAGATATGATCAGATCATACGTCAAGAAACACGGCTATTATTTCAATTAATTGAAACTGCCTTACAAGTAAAGCCTTGACTTTAAAAATTAACAATTTTAACTTATTATTATTACGTGATATTGTATTTTAAATTTCATTTTAAGGACATTTATATTTTTTAAATGAATTGATCATCAATTTAATTTAGATTTTTTGAAATGGCGGACATTCGGTGATTATTGAGTTTTGGTTTTAATTTTACAATTTCTAATTTTAAAATTTGAGCCAAAATTTTTAATAATAAAATCGAATTTCATGCTTTGTATTATTGGGTGGGTGTTGATTTTTAATTCTTAAATAATTATCTAAATATCCAGAAACTTAAAGTTTATTCTGGAATTTTCACTTGAAGAGTTACAACATTATATGCACATAACATAAAATAAAAGCACATAATGTTCGATTTTAAAATATTTCGATAGTTTCGAATTTTCGAGATCCAATTTAGCACGGATAAATTCTGAATTTTGTTTAAAAAATAAATCAATTTTTTTCGTCCTATTCTTGCATCTCATTTTTATAATTTGAAATTTTACATTTTTAAAATTTGAAATTTTATTTAAAATTTTAATAATTTTGGTCTAAAAATTACATTTTAAATTTCAATATTAATCAAGAAAAAATTTAATTTTGTAGTGACATCAATTTTTTTTAAGAGTTCAAATTTTAAATTATTAGTTAAGAATTTCAATCATTGAATTTGGAAAATTTCCAATTTTGTGAAAGAAATTTTTAAATGTTTTAAATTTTAAAATTAAGTATTATCAAATTTTTTATATTGAATATAGCCTCAAAATTTTGAATTTATATCGATTTGAAACAAATTTGATTTTTTTTTTATAATTTATGGAATTGTAATATTTAAAAAATTTTATATTCCAATTTTCAGATCTCTGCAAATGTCGAATATTGATCGAAATTTAAATTTTATTTTTTTAAACTTTTTTCTGAATTCAATCTATTGAATGACGACCGTTTATAGTCGTATAACTTTTGAATATGAATATACTTCTGAAATCTGAATTAAAAATTTCAATTCGATTTATCCCTGATTTTTTTAAACATTTAGAACTTCCCAGTTTCGAAAAATTTTCCAGATTGGACATAAAGTTTTCTTAATTTTATATTTCAAATTTTAATTCTAATTATTCATTATACAAAATTTGTGATATTTGTTGATTTTAAATTCAATATGGCCTTTCAAATATTTCATATTTTCTGAATGATAAATCTATTTGAATTATTTTTTATTGCTGAATAGAACATTATAATTTTGAATTTGATGTTTCACTATGACGTAAAATAGTTTATGAATTTGTACAGATATAATTCGGAATTTCGATTGCGTTATGTATATTACAATAAGGATTGCCATTGTGTTTATCTCAAATTGTTAAATGTTAAATTTTAATTCGAATTATTCATTTTTTTTATCGAATATTGATTGTATTTGGAAAGAACTTAAAAATAAAATCCGACATATTGTAGGTTGTTTTGATCCACTCAAGCAATAAATTCAAACAATAGAACTTAAATATAATAAGTATATTGAATACAACATATAAGATTTAAAATATAAAACTAAGTTTAAACATCTAAACTAAGCTGCTAAAATAGTTAAATTGCAGTTAGATATTTCCAATTCTATATATACATTTCTTATAGACGGCTAATAATTACAACTAAATTTAATAAAAAAAATCTACGAATTCACCACCATATTCATGTATTGTTCTCAAATTTATGTGTACGTTTTTAAGTTCATTCATACCACATCGACCGCGATATCATAATTAATTTGCCATCAAAAGTAATATTTTATTAATTCATTGTTTTCATTGGATGTATTGTATACAGAACATATGTACATACGTATATATGTATATAGTCAACACAATTCAACCAAATCAAACACACAAACAATGAAAAACCACTATGTATGTATATGCCAAATGAAGCTGATCTACAATAATCTTCTACTTCTAACCTCTAATATACTCGTACTGTGCGCATGGTAATTTACTATTAACTTACTGCTAATTCAATTGAAATGCAAAATTATGTTTTCGTTTTTGTTACATTTACTCGTATTACTCTTAAAAAAAGGTTATCAACCTTAAAATTTATTTTTTATTTTGTTGTATAGTATAAATATATCCATCCATCTACATATATATATACAATTATATCTGGATTCTAGATAGACGCTGACTTGACGTTGTGTTGTTATGAAGTTGTTTGACATTAAAATCTGCGCGTCGTATTTTACGCTTTCTTCAAATACAATTCTGATGATTAACAATTTTATTGTTGACTTGAATCATCTTGAATCTCGATATAATATTATGTTTTGATGATGATGATGCGATCGATGATGGTTAAAATTAACAGTACTTCCACGAAAAAATATATAAAAATTCTTTTCTTCGATAAAAATATTCGATTAAGTTGAGGCGAGTATACAAAAGATTTATTCTTAATTGGTGATATCATATCTTAAATATTCGTATTTGTTTTGCATTCAAGCCGATTTTCTTCGAGCGAAAGAAGGTAAGTCATAATATATAAACAAAAAAGCAAATCTTGCAAAAAATTTCTTAAACTATAAAGAAATTGTATGAAGTCATGTGTATATGTATGTATATACTCGTATGTGCATAATATATTATATGAAGCAGTAAAGAATTATGTATTCATAAACATAATGTAATTATTATTGTTGTGACGATGTTTTTTTATGAGTACGGCTACATTGCAAATTTATAATTATATCTATATAAGACATGCAATTTTTCTGATTCTGTGTGTTTGCTTGAAAAAATGAGGTAAATGTATGGGTATCTCCACAAAATCTCGAATCATAAAAATTCGAAAATATAAAATATCGAACAGAAAAAAGAATTAAAATCCCAATTTAACAAAATTTTGAATGCACAAAATCCGGACTCCACACAATCTCAAGCTAATCAAATTGCTTATAAAGGCCATTTTTCGAGTACGTATAATAGGAAAATTTGGAAGAATTAAATAATAAATAATACCGAGCTCTGTACAATATCGAGATCAGAAATCTGATGAATATCCCCGATATTGTACAGAAAGTAAGATCTCAGCGAGTAAGCTGACTCGGTCACGTTCTGCGTGCTGGTCCGGAACGAATGGTGCAGCGATCTCTGAAAGGAGAGCCACGATACGGTTTTGGCAGAGGTCGCTGCAGGCTAGATGGCTACACGATGTAGAGAATGACTTGGCTTCTTCAAATTGTCTAAGACAGTATGAAGACCAAGCTCAAGATCGAAACCGTTGGAGCCAAATTGTTGATAAACAATAAAATCTGTTATTATTATTATTTAATAAAAAAAATAAATCAAAATTTTTTTTTTCATTTCTATTGAAAAAATTATACTATATTACTATTTAAAATTTTTATTCAATATGAAAAAAATAAAATAAAAATTATAAAATTAATTTAATAGGGTATTATAGGCAAGCCCCTTAAGCAAATTTAATTTTGATCTTTCATTTTTTTCTATTAAAACTAACTGCAATCATTTAGTTTTACGAACATATTCATTTTTCCTGGCAGGCTCTTCACCAGCATTTTGACGAGTAATGCGAGTCTTGACCACAATGTGCTCTCTTCCTATAAGTAGCTTTATCAACTCATAAACACCAAGGTAAGGATTAGAAATAATTATTTGGAGACGTCTATGCCAACCTTTGACACTGTTTTGAGTCCTTGATAAACTTTCTTTAAGACGATTTTCAACTGACCAGAAATGCGGATGATAAAAAGATTCTATAATTTTTTGTTGATTTTTAATATTTCTTTTTCGACTGGTTCCAAATAGAT
Organism: Tipula unca; assembly: GCA_951394425.1. Classification (NCBI taxonomy): domain Eukaryota; kingdom Metazoa; phylum Arthropoda; class Insecta; order Diptera; family Tipulidae; genus Tipula; species Tipula unca. Next base: position 40,779,156 of record OX596380.1, on the reverse strand, counting down.
AATTTTTTTCAAACCATATGGCAATTTTTTAGCAACCAGAATCAATCTCATTTTTTAATGTTGCTCAAAGTCGATGGTTCCGTTACTCTAAGAGCTACTCTAACACAGCCGAATTTTTTCTTTTTGAGCTTCTGCATTATATGTATGTAAGTACAATCGGCATTCTTCCAAAGTATTGACTGAGTTTTCTACAATAATTTTGGATGGTTTGTCCGAAGATTGGGCTGCCTGATTCTTAACAAAATCATTTCCCTTATGGTATTTTGGTTATTTAAAGAGAATCATTTTCGGTAGTTTTTGAGCTTACCCTTGATTTACAGCTAAAACATTTCTTATTCTCACAAATCCATGTGTTTTCTCTAAATAGTAATAAAAGCCATCAATTGCCACTTTAATTCTACTTTTATTGCATTTCGTAACGGAAATATTCATATTTATTTATTAATAGTACCAACCTACTCGTGAAAAAATGAAATAATAATACATAATTATAATTATATATGTTAACACTCATACTATTTGTTTAATAACCTTAGAGTGCAATTAATAAATAGGTTTCGAAATGCATTTTTTATTGAGCTACTTTTATTACTAAAATAATTGTAGAACTTATATTATCCACGTACTGAAATAATTGATCTATATATCTTTGAAGTATATATCAAAGCTAACATGATTCAAAAAATCAGTAAAGAAAAATGAAAATCTCGAAAAAATTCCGACTTTTAAAAATAAAATCTCGTGCGAGGTTTTATTTTTAAGTCGAGATTTTGTACCGTCAGGATTTGGTTGCGTTAGGATTTTATTAAGTCAGGATTTTACTTAGACGAGTATTTATTGGATCGAGATATGGTTATGTCGGGATTTCGCGTTGTGAGATTTTATTACTCCGGATTTTCTGAATCGAGATTATAACTACCATACCCAAATGTATGTTGAATAGGTTTTGGATAGCATAAAACATGATTTTAATTGTAAATATTTCTACAATTCTGGGGGAAGCAACAATATAATATATTCCTAACAGCCTATATCTAATAAAATTCTGTAAGTTTTATCTCCGTTAAAATTAATTGGACGTTAACCTTTATGATTAACACAATATTTGGTAAAACTTCCATGTAATTAAATTAATGGAGCCCATCTTGATATGATTTGAATATAAATTGAATTTGATAATAATGTTAAGTTCCTTCATCTAGAATGGATTTTAATAAGGTTTTTTTTTTACAAAATGAATAAAACTTAATTTAATAAATCTATTAAAGTGCTTTTTGTAATCTCAATATGGTGCCAAATAAATTAGTTTTGGATTTGGCGAGCAATATTTTAAATATACAAATTATATATGTGTACATATTATGGAATGGCCCCAAGGCAACAATACTAAACACACCTTAACTTTAATAAATTGCAATGGGAGAGAAAATCTCTAAAAGTTATATGAAAAATTCCATACAGACGATCCAATTTAGTCGGGACGGTTGGTTCAATTGGCTGGTAATTTCCGACGATAATTTATAACCTCGCCTATAGGGGCTTATGATATGATGTAATTGATACAGTAAAACTAATTTTGTCATCTCCCACAACAGACTGTATGCTTGGAAAAGTTCCCACAAACAAGGTGCTCACAGGACTATTTTGAAATAATTTCCTTGATCAGAACGTTTAAAAATTACTTTCCGTAAATTGCTTACTTTCGGGATTAATTAGAAGAAATTTATTTATTTATAAGGTTTATTGACAGTAACTATGAAATTCAGCTGTTGTGTTACTTTTAAAATTTTGCTTAACTGCAGCTCTGTCGTTCAATTTGTTTGGAGCATAGACGGATTTTCAAAATCATAGAAGTTTTTTATGTATTGATGTATTGCTAAGCATATGTAAAAACATTGGTTAATTTAGCAGCAAGCAGCAATAAAAATTCTGCTCATTGGAGCTTTTTGATTTCAAACAATCTTGCTGTAATACGGATTCTTTTTCTAATGAACGAAGACTATTGCACATTCAGGTTAGAAAATTTGACAGACTGTGGAGGTACAATTTAGGTATAGACATTGCAATATTTAAATCATTCATGTTCCTGTAATTTAATCAATTTCCAAATTCGTATATCGCGATTTTAAACAACTTTGTCCGATAATAACAATCAACTCGGCACATTTAACGGCCAATCAATTTATATATTAACTAGAAATATTTCAATTTGAGTGAACGAAAAAGTAATGTCAACAATATCTTCACTAACAACGTTAAGCAATAGTAGAAGCAATGATAGAAGAAAAAGTTATAAATAATGAGAGATATGAACCTCCTCCCTGTCAGGCCCATGGTATTGTCTTATCCAAGATGTCTATATTTTAAAGAAAGTATAAAATTCCCAACATTTTTGAAATTCCTATCTAAAACTTTATTGAAATCTCGTACAAGCATATACTTTGTTTGTGTGCTACAGATTTTCTAATAATAATTTTTCGTACACCACACAAATTTTTTCTGGCATTATAAAACTCTCACTTTTTGAAGAACCTCAATCAAATCAAGGTTATTTAACATTGACAGTCGGTTAATTACCCGGGAACTATATTACCCATAAAAAAAACCTTAAACCGTCCATCAATTTGATACAATACCGAACATGTAATTAAAAATCCATATATTTTCCGAGAACAAATTTTTCGACATAATTCCATCATAAACCATAATTTCATTATGTCTTAACCATAAATCTCATAAAAAACGATTACATGAAAATCAAACAATACTCACTTATTTTTCATATGATATTGCGTCATGACATTCATGTACTGTAATGACTTGACAAATGAAAACGAATTTTTTTTTTCGTGCTTGTCTTAAAGTCGCAGATCATTCATAATAATAATAATATGTATCATAATGTATGTTTACACTTACATATAATTGTCAGAAGTGTTTTTTTATCGATTCAGAACAATTATAAAGGTGCACGATCTTAGACATACAATTAGTCTGTGCTAGTGTATTATTATTTATATATTATGAGGTATACCTATATATAAACGTGCGTTTCTTACTTGCTCAGCTGCCCTAGACACTACATATTCAAATGTGAATAAATTCACTTATGCCGTATATGAGAATCGAAAATCGTGGGTGAACTTTTAAAATGTCTGATGTTTTTCTTATACATATTTACATATAGGTATATACAATTTTGTACGTTTGTGTAATAACATAAATAAGACAACAGTGAGAGAATATACATATTGATACAGTGAAAAGATCTTTTACAAGACTTGGATATAATGCATTTGAAAAATAATAACAAAGCTTGATTCAAGACTTAATATATCGCGAACATGAAAAACTGGTTTCTTGTAAAGGTACATATATAATATAGTTTTGTAGTTTTATTGTATATAGTATTTGATCAACACAACCAACAGACAAATAATATTATATGTATTTATTGTATGTACATAGTTGGAGTTGCGAAAAAATATTTACCGCGGCGGTATTTTTATATTTGGTTCAATTTTAACCGCGGTGCGCGCGCGCCATTATGAAGTGCACAAGTTACCAAAGTTACAACCCAAAAAATTAAAGTTAATTAAGGAACATTAAATTTAGATGAAAGTTGTTATATATGCATATAAAAAAATAATGATTTACGGTCGAGAAATTTATGTAATTGCATTTTTATAGGCCTCGTTTTCGGGTTTATTTTAAAGTATTGCTCTAGATAGTATGGTACAGTGGTTATTTCAAACTATACAAATCACTATATATTATGCGAAAATGCTGTTTGTTTGAAAATGCTAATATTATATATTATTATTCGATTAAATTTAAATAGTTGCGTCTTAAAAAACAATATACATATTTTTTTTTTGATTATATCAAATTTACATATTTAGACAAACAAACTATAACGACTTCATAACTTGTATTGTATATTTACATATATTATTGATTAAGTTGGTTTTTTATTTAATTAATTCAGATAATTTCAGGTTGACTACATAGCCACCAAAACGGAAGAACTGGTCTTTAAGTATAAAGATTATTGAATCCCCAAAACATTTTTGATAAATACTTTGCAAGTAATTTCGCTAAGTTTATTTACTTGAACCATTACCTTAATCGAAACAAATAAAAAATTCTGGTGTGTGCATCGCATGACTTTATCATACAGACGTGTATACAAAGAAGATTTATGTTTCGTTGCTCAGCAATTATCTCAGGATTTTCAGGAAACAATATTTTTCTCTGTCAAATGCAAATTCATCAAAACACTATACATTAATATTAATTAATAATTTTCATAACTAATCAAAAAAATGTGTACCACTAGTTTGCATATACAAATACGTTTTATTTGATATATATCAAATATGACATAATCCAAATTAAAAAATGTAATCCATCATCCAGCGTCTGTGGTCCAGGTAATTTTTTTACGAATAAAATAAAACTACGAATACTTGCGAAGTTAATTTTTGTATTCAGATTTATGTTGATATGTGAAAATCTCGAAGATTTATGCCAAAGTCCAAAAGTCTATCAGACTGCATTTTAACACAAGGATGTTATATAAATAAATAAAATTGTACACATCTGAAGTTGATTTTATGTTTATGTTTTCGTTAACAGTAAATCAATTACATACACACAGGCGCACGCATACAGATATTTTTTTAAAATGGTCAATTTGGATTCAGAGAACATAGAGAAGTCAATGTATCTGAGGATCATTTTTTTTTCGATTACAATACTATATCTTTGTACGTAAGTATGATAAAGTAAAAAGTGGTGTAATCCAAAATTCTTTCCCCATCAAAGCTTCCTAGTTCGATTGATGTAACTTTTAATTAATGTGCGGAATGAACTTTATTCATTTATACGTTTGCGTAATACATAGTTATATTTGCGGCGATTCATCAAATTTTTACTTCACTTTTATTCCACTATATACATATATGTACATTATAAAATTAACTTTCAAAACAAAACTTTGTTTGAGGTGTTTATTGATATATTTCGTGTTAAAAAACTACTTTAAAAATCCACTAAAAATACAATTATATATATGTATGTATAACTATTAATTTTTTATATACATATACTTATGTTTAATCACAAAGCGCTAATATAAAACTTATTATTATAAATGAGTTATATGTATATTCAATAAAATATTTATAAAGGCATAGTATTGAATAATTATTATTATTAACAATTATTATAGGCCGTTACTGACCTTTTACTGTGCCTTCAATATGGCTCCAACGATTTCGATCCTGAGCTTGGTCTTCATACTGTCTTAGACAATCTGAAGAAGCCAAGTTGTTATCTGCAACGTGGAGCCATCGTCGCCTGCAACGACCTCTGCGCCTACCATATGGTTGTTCTTCTTTCAGAGATCGCTGCAAAATTCGTTACGGAGTACTCGCTGAGATCTTACTTCATATACAATATCGTGAATCTTCATCAGATTTTCTGATCTCGATATTGTACAGAGCTCGATAAATCACCCGCATGATTCTTCTGAAATATAAGGAGCCATCTCCATAAAATGTATCCATACATAATAACGGGCCAGATCAACGTTCGCCGGGCCATGGAATACAAGCTAACAGCCAGCAAAGAATTATTTGCAACGGCATTTTAAAATGCAGATATGATACACCAAAACAAGATATCTGACATTATTTTCAAATTTGAGCTTAACATTTTTTTTTGTGTAATTTGTTAATAAAATACAAATAAAATTAGTACATATTTGTAAATTATTTGAAATGCAGTTATTTCTGTTTTAAATGCTATTTCGCAAAAAATTGTGATTTTCCATAGTTAACTAGTTTCTCAAAAAAATATCACAGAATTATGTATACGATATAGAAAGTAATAAGTCCTCTCTTCTAGAACAAAATCAAACTACGAGTATGTACCTATATCTGGTTATAAATACTTTTAAATATATTTTATATACGAAATACACATTTACGCCTGCTAATTATTCAGACCTGGTTGATCCCGTCGCATAACAAGTTAAAAAACGAAAATTTACATGTGTAAATTTCGAAGTATGCTGAAAATTCCAAATTTCTAAATACGGATAGGTGCGAAGTGATGATTACCTATAATCGAGATTTAACTCGGTTTTGAAAAACTAAAATTTTTTAAAACTTACATTTCTTAGTAAAATTTTAAAAAATTCTGAAAATAAAATTTAAAATCCAAATTAATACATTTTTAAAGTTTGGTGTTAATTGCTGGAGACCTCTAATTTGTGTTGGACATTTTTTGAATCGTATCAAAAATTAAAACATTCCATGAATTTTCGAAAAACTTTTATTTTAAATATTAGAAACCTAAAGTTCCACAAAAAACTTAAAATTATTATTATTTTTTTTTCTAATCATCAAATCATCACCCATAACAGTTTTAGTTTGAATAAAGTTCGACAGTAAATTGGTAAAATAATTGCAAAACTTTGAAGACAATAACTATAATTATAAAAGTTTATTTGTTAGCTTTAAAACTGCTTGGAAGCCTGCAGTTTTAATTCAATTTGTCAAAAATAATCGAAGTAATCGAAGCAAACTAGGGGAGACTTGGGAGAGGGTGAGCCTTGAGTAGACCAAGTAGAATAAAACAACGTTATAGTAGTTCAGAATTTTTGTTAGAAATTTGTTGTCTGGCAACAAATTTGTCTGGCCCAAGTCCCCAGAGGTCAAAGAACCCATATCCGCATTGGCAAAAACGAATTTATCATTTTTTTGTTTTTTTCAAAATATCAAAGTGTTGTTCTTTCTTTGTTTTGCTTTACTTTTTTATAGCACTTGAAAAAGTGGAAGTTTCTCCGTTCAAATTATCCGAAACTCAAATCCTAAGTTTTATGATTAATTAATAAATTACTCTTTTTTCTTGATTAACATGGTAGTGAAGTTCTACCAAATTACCGTGTTACTCAAAACCGTGTTAATTGAGACTAATAAGTACATAATGTACATACATCTATATGAAAATTATTTACGTTCCGAAACTTTTATATTATTTGCTGGAAAATTGAAATTTTGCATGACTTTGTCTTTTGTGCATGTTAATTAAACCGTAATTTTTTGACCTTATTAAATTAATTTTGCGTTAATTAAGCACCGTGTTAATCAAGGGATAAGGTATATTAAAATGACCTGAAACGATTTATGAGCTCGCATGTACATCGATAACAATAAAAAATGAAAAACAAAGCTTTAGATTTTATGATTTTTATAATTCCGTTTATCTTATGAAAATTGTTTTTAAATAATTATTTTACCACAAATTTTTTTCACAATTTTCCGTACCAAATTAATAAATATAAAATAAATTTTATTTAATAATTCCAAATCAATGAATATAATATTCAATAAAATTTAGTGTTTCACACAAAACAAAAATAATTTTCTCATGTCCAAATATTTGTGTTGGATATCAAATATTTATGGTTATATTTCATGGATATTTAATGGTATTGTTGGTAACCGGTCGATTTATAGCCAAGCAATCCATCGTATGCAATTTATCGCAAACAATTCATTGCGAGCAGTTCATCGCGAGCAGTTTATTGCGAGCAATTCATCGCGATGACAATTCATCGCTATCTATCAATTATTATGGAGCAATTCATCGCGATGGCAATTCATCGCTATCTATCAATTATTATGTTTATCAAATTTGACTTGTTGGATGAAAACTGAGACGAAACAAGATTATTTCTTCGCCGGCTATGATGGAACTCGACATGAAATGGTATTCTACTTAGATAAAGTTCTGGAAAATGGCCAACTTGAATGGAACTAGCCTATAATATTTGATCGACTATACTGAAACTCGAAATATTAGATGAAAATGGGATTTTAAAATGATTTTTGTATAAAGTTCTGGAATATGGCTAACTGGAATGGAACTCAATTATTGCTTGTTAGATCATGTTAAAACTGGACTTGTTCAATGGATAATGGGATTATAAAATTGTGTTACGACAAAATTCTAGGATAAAGCCAACTTTTTTGACTGATGCTATTCTACTCCGCGATCGATAATGACGAACCGTAATTCATTCGAAAGAAACCAGATTATAAAATGATTTTTGGATAAACTTCTACTGGAATGAAACTAGATTATTCTCTAACCGATTATGATGAAATTCGATATGTTCGGTTGAAATGAAAATTCTAACATGATTTTTAAGATAACTTTTGGAATATGGCTATTTCTTCATTGATTAAAATTAAATTTCTTCAAAGCATGTTTCCCCTGCGAAAATTTGTATAATACATATATTATCTGGGAAATATTTGCTTTCAATTGAAAACAAAAATAAAGAAATTCACTTTAAAGTTAAATTAAAATTTTCCTTTACTTAACTTTTACAGCAAGGACTTCGGAATAATAGATACTTGACCGATTTTCTATTATAATCGTCGAAATTTAATCATGACCGGTTAAGTAATATGCTAGTTCCATTCCATTTGACCATATTCCAAAATATTATATAAAAATTATTTTATATAATTCCCATAATTAGTCATATTTTAGAACTTCATATCCTTCATATGAATTATGAAATTATAAACCAATTTATAATTTCATAATTAATAATGTCGGCTTTCATCATAATCGAATAAGAAATACCCTAGATCCGTTTCAGTTGACCATATGCTAGAACTTTATCCAAAAACAAATTTAAAATTGCTTGCGATGAATTGAGCATACGATAAATTGCTTTAGTCGTGAATTACTTTAGCAATAACATGTTTTCGCGATGAATTGCTTACGATAAACTATATATAGCGATAAACTATAGATATTGTAATAATATTTTTTAATTTTTTTATAACTCTTATTTAAGTAGAAGTTTTCTCCTTGCGGTTGAAATTTTTCAATAATTGGTATTTCATTTTAGCTAAACCTCATTCTTAATCCTGTTTGGAATGCCAAAATTGTTTGACGAAGACACTATAGTTGAGATTTGGATAAACGTAGTTCTGAATTATAAATTCAAATCATTCATGGCAGTCAAAATTATTTTCCAAATTATTTTTACAAAAAATTTTTAGTAATATTTTTTGGCGTCATAAATAGCCACATTAAAAAAACACGCTTAAAAATATATTTTTTTTGATTATACGAAAATTAATTTACCTACCGCGCAACAAAGGCTATATCACATCAACATTAATTTATTGCTTATATATAATATGTTAAATGCATATTTGCGGCTGCCAAAATTTCGAATACATATTTTTCTGGTATAGGTGTTAAGACAATTTTTAATTTTTTGTTAGTCATTGCATTTTTTATAGACACATTGTAAATAAAACGAAACGGGATGAGTAACATATGAATAAAATTAAAATCTATGTGTTTTATAAAATCCTTTGATTGTTGATTATAGTTAATGTATTCAAGCTCGAAATATTTTATTAGAAAATCTTTTTTTTCCAGTGCATATGACCTCATTATCTACTTTAAATATAAACTTTTCTTTTATATAATAAATAACCAATCAAATCAATTAAGTAGTTTGATTTATTCCGAAAACATTTACATTTTTATTTGTTTTTTAAATCAGGTTCGTCGTTTACATCAATTTCATATATATAAAAATTCAAATCTTTCGTCTTTATGACATAAATATATGGTAGATAACATTACATATACATGATTATCTCGTATAACGCAGAATATGTGAGATTCTATAAATTGGTATGTCATTTACATTTCTTAACACCCATTTAAGACAGTTCAACCACACTACACTGCGGTCGGGCACCAATGACGGTTTAACTATTTTCGCATCACCATAATTCTGAAGACTCTTATACGCATCAATATTTTATGATAGTATTGGTTTGGTTAACCACCGATTGCGCCGATTGGGAAAATTGGTTGGTCAAAGAACAGAGATCAAATCAAAGTTGTTTGAACGAACGCTATACGATGTATGCCTGTATATTGTAATAAACAACTAATTCTAACGTTATGATATTCCCAATAATTTTTGAATAAATATCGAATGTACATCATCGCGAGTATGTATATACATATATATATATATATATATATATATATGATTTGAATTAATTTTTTTATTTTTAACAATACGTCTTATGAAATTCTAAAGAAGAATTTTTTTTTTGTCAAGGTTAAAAATATGTCACATAACTCATTTGTGCGTATATAATATTATAATAATAATATTATATTTGAGCGATGACGGATGTGAATATCAATTTGATTATGCATTTTGGCACATGATTGACGATTATAGTTGTTCGCGGCGCGAACAATGATCGATTCGAGTGAAAGTGAAATACAAAATTCAACACAATTGCAATACATAATAATATAGAGACGCACAGATGAATTCATTTGCATCCATAATTCATTTGTACGATTGGGCTATTAATTATCAATCAATTATTAATTCATAAAACGTATAAATTATACATTTTTGGTTTTTTTTTAGCCATAAGGATATTATAATATGCTTAGGTAATATCGTTATACGAATTCCAGAAATTTACGTGGCTTGAAAATATTAATGTATATGACACGATATTATACATACCTACTATATTAACTAAATGTACATACATTGTATACACAGTCGAAAAAACGTATCTACTTCATAAATTATGTTTGTCATTATGAGCTTTAAGAAGAAAACTCAACCAAATATGTTCATACAAATTATGGGTGTTGTAAAATTTTTTATAAAATATTATTTACTAAAAACTTTCACTTTTATCATTTTGTTGAAGAATTTTCGCATAAATTCATTTAGTGACAGGTTGGTACACGGTGTGATATTTGAGGCCGTACTAGGAAGTACATAAATTATATTAGTTTGTAGAGTGAACTTAACTATGGTTCTATAAAAATGTTTACAAATTTTCTAAAAACCAAAGAAGAAATTAATTATCTAAAAATCTAAACCTAATTATAATCATTAAAAGAAACACCCATCAACATAAATTAATCAATTAAGTTTCGCACTTTTTCGCTGTTTTTAAATTGAGTCTCGTCTATGGAAACTTTCAATGTTCTACATATAAAACGCATACAAATTGAATTCAAAACACGAATAAATTTATAATAGTACGCAATGCCACATAACATGTTGCAAACACGCACGTGTTATCTAATAAATATATACATTCCAAATCTGCGATATATCTATAACCATCTAATCGGTTAACACTTTTACTCAAATATGGTAAAATGGTAAGAAACAGTTTAGTCTTGTTTTTCAAACTTGTCTTTGTGTTCTCAATTTAAAATTGGCTATAAATACTAAAAAGCTATATAGAAACAAGTTTTGATTGAATTGTTTATAATAATGAGTGTGATAAAATTGGTTTCAATAAAGCAATTTAAAAGATAATTTGCTATAAATTTTAATAAAATTACCAACATAATCGTTTTTGTAGGTGGAAAATTTAAAATGTATGTACTCGTATATTTGCAATTATATAAATCCAGTTGAAACCAATTGTTTAATCTGAATCAAATTTTAATGATTCCGTTGTGGAATTCCGAGAGAAATTTGAAATTAGTTTTCAATATTTTTAATTAACACGTTGCCAATATTTGATAGAAAATTGCAAACGGATTCGGAACACGTCAGACATACATATAAAAATAATAAAGTGTGGAAAATTTGACAAATATTTTACAAAATTTGAATTTGACAACGTTTTAAATCGAATTTTTCTCTATTATTGAAAGAATATCTTATATAGATTTTCATCAAATAATAATAATAATTATTATTTGATGAAATAATTTCTTATAGATTTTCTTAAATTTCCAAAATATTTATTTTCAACTAGAATTTGTTTTAACTAATTACCAAATTCATTATTATAACAATAAAAATGTACAGTATCTCAATCTATATAATAGTGGTAAGATAATTGCACTCTTGTTCTTGTGGAAAAGTGACGTACTTAACTTTTTTAAAATATAAACTTATTATTCAAAATTTAACAAAATTAAACGATTGCATTATATTCATTATAATCTAGTATTCATTCAAATAATTAATTAATTATGGCGACATAATGAAAGAAACACACCATCAAAGAATTACACTTGTCTTGAGAAGAGCTGTTCCATGTCTGTAGTCTACAAAACATGGAAGGTGCGACAATTCTAATATCAACCGTTAAATTGTTAAATATGATAGGCGAAATTACATTAAAAAATACGTCTACGAAACTCTAGTTTGGAATTTGGAATATCTTTGTATACTGTAAATTTAGACGAAGCTTATGATCTGGATAATAAACTTATTTCCACTTATTACGTAAACAAATTTTAAAACCTTCTCTAATGTGAAGCGAAGTGATTCTAGCCTTACAAGATATAACGGCCATTACAGTCGCAAAACAGAAATATTCCTGGATACCAAAAGTAATTTAGACTTCAAAAGGTCAAACCCTCAGTATGTGCATTCCAATTTAAATTAACGTCAATGATAATACCCAAGTATCTAACCTTATTAATTACTTTTAATTCAAAACGGCCGTACAAGGCGCAGATAGGTCTCACAGTACAACCAAACCACATTATATATAACCACAAGGCAATGCATGACTGTCTCTAAAATGTACCACTTTATCTTTATCGCTCAACAGTAAGTTTAGTTTTCTGTTGTGAAGTATTTTAGAAGTCAAAAAATTCTTCAGAATTTCAAGAGAATTCACGGAATTTTTCAAATTTAAATTAAATTGTTTTAAGAATAAAGCTTCAATTACAAAATATTTCTGAAATTAATATTCCAATAAATCTGTAGAATTTCTAAAAAAAATTCTATTTCATTGAATTAAAATATTTCAGAATATTAAATTATAGAAAACTTTCACAGTGTTGTTTGCATAATTACAATTTCAAGTGAGTCAAACTGAGTCACTTTAACCTTGGTATTCGTAAGAGTCGAATAGTAAAAATGAAAATATTTAGCCGGTTGTATTGCTGTTTCTTAATATTAAATTTATATATATAATTTTCTTAGTCAGGGATTTCCCCGAGCATCACTATCAACTGAAGTGTATTTGTTTATTTATTCACGAAATCCGAGAAAATAATTTGAAACCGGCTTATACAAACGTGATTAATTTAATAAGTATTGTATATTACATTCTTTCAGTTAGCTTTCGAGACATTGATTTAGGATTGATAACACAGTAATTGTCTTAAAATTGTGTAAATTAAATGATTGAATAAAATAATCATCGCAACGTTAAAGGAATTCTCAAAATTACACGGTATTAAATTCCGTACAATTTTTAATTCAGTTTTTATATGAGTATAAGTCAAATTTCATTGTACTCTTATCTATTTAAATTTAGTTCTACTATGCCGTAATAAAATTTTACTAAAATTCTAAAGATTTGAATCTATTTAGTTGTTTTTCTAAAATATGTAAACTGTTATCAAATTTAATTAAGCACAACTCAATTTACATATAAAGTAGCATAGTTGTTGTTTGTTGAATCAAAATATCAAACTTAAAATTCAACTGTGTTTTTCTAAATTGTAAACAATATTTTAATTAATTGAATTTGAATAGAATTTTAATATCAAAGTTTACTGAAAAATTAAAAATCGAATTAAACTTCATACGTATCAACTGTAATGAGATTGAGCGAAATTTCAAATTCGGTTGAAATTTTGACAAGTTAATATTTTCGGTTTTTAGGTTAAATGATTGCATTGTTTTGAACTTCGTTAACTATATAGTTAAAAAAAAGTTTTATATCTTAAAAAATATTTTTTTCACTCAAAGTTTTTTCACTCAATTTTTTGTCCACACAAATAATATTTGTCAATCATTTTTATTCTACACACCAAACGATTTAAATTAAAACTCTACTCGTGTATCGTTTCAGGATGTATATTTCACGCGTCTAACTGTTTATTAAACTTTCTGTATTTAGTGTAAAATTTTAAACAATAAAATAATAAACTTGAACTTTAAGTTCATTTTTAACACATTTTTGTACACGGTAGAGTGTACTTAGACCAAAAATATTTTTGTTGACAATTAAAATCAAATGGCGCATGACATGAATAGTTAATATTGGACACATTAAATTTACATACATTCATTATATATAATAAAAGAATTAGAATAACCGTTGAATGGAATGACCTTCTGGATTTTCGGGTGGTACGGCGGTTTGCCTACTATATTATATTTATCCAAGTGGTTCTTTATTTATATGTGATTCATTTAAATTTCTATAAATTTATTTCTTAAATACGAGGTTTGACATCATTGTTTATCAAGATTTGAAAAAAAAAAAAATTATTTTTTTAATTATTCTGAATAATTTCCATATAGTAGTTGGTGGTTAGCCCCATATATTGCTTGTTTAGTAAATACAATAGGAATTTTTGGGCGTCATATCTACGTACTTATAACGTTTAAAAATATAATTATTTTATTTAAATATGGTTTTCTTATTTATTTCTAGAATTCCAAACAACATATTTCAAATGCAACGAGTTGGATACAATAATATTCAAGTCAATAATAATTAGGTAAGTTATTTTGTATATACATACATATATATATACGTGCACAAGCTGTATGTAGTATGCACATACATGTTTTCACTTGAGTTGGTTGAAAAATGAAAATATCAATATGAATCACATAAGCATAACAATATAGTACAAAATATTATGTTGGATGTTATGCTCATTGGCTATGTAAATTATATCACTGTACTAAACTAATTATCGTATACTGTATACGTATTTATATATTGAATGTGACAAATTGTTTATTGAGTGCGATTTATGATCAATTCATTGTTTCACTTTTATATATGTGCATTATACACAACACTTTTTATGTTATCATCGCGTCTCCCGTCTAGACGATACAAATCGATGAAAACTGAAATAACACACCAAAGACTGATTTGCCACACAGTGATTCATTTAAATTCAAGATTGTATATATGTGCATTCATGTGTCTCGCGCATATTTTATCGATTCCATCATTTATAATGTAATGATTTAATTATTGATTGCGGGACTAATACATAATCCAATATTTTGTTTGTTGGTTTTATGTATATGAGTATGATGAGTATTATGTTTATTTTATAAGAAAAGTGATGAGAAAGAAAATGAAAAAGATTTAATTTTATTGTTCATAAAATTAAATTTTTTGTTATTGACTTTTTATATTTATGAATTTTCACTTTTATTTATGTTATCTATATAAATATTTTATTTGTTTGCATTGGTTTTGTTGTATTTCTCGATAAGAAATGAGCGAGGAATATTGATTTGATTCATTAAAAGGAAATGAATGAACATTTATTGATATTATTTAATGTATGGCATATTCGTTCCGGTATTGTGTGCTGTTCATATGAATCCTGAATAAACAAAGCGATAAACATATGTACATATGCAAATATAGTGAAGTTTGATTGGTATAAAATAAACTTACCAATGAACGTTGGATTATGAATTGTCAAGTTATATTCTCTGAAAAGTACGTTGAATGCCTGTTAAAAGTAATGGAAACCTGATTGGTTCAACGTGGCACATACGTTAATTTGTAGCACACAATATGGGGCAAATACTCGATAGCAATTCACTAAATATATAGCTACTCAATCCATTTACCATGTAAATTTCAAATTCAAGTCTTTTTTTTTTGCGATTGTGCAGCTGTGAAAACTCGATTAAATTTCTAACATTTGAGTCCTCAAATGAAAAATAAACAATGACTACTAACGATCAAAATTGAGTCAAAAATATTTTGTTTCTTCATATGAAAATTGTTTGTTTACATGCTTGAATAAACGTATCTATCTCAATATCTCGCCAGTTTTTTCCACTGAATTCACAAAAGTGTTCAAAAAATTTTAAAATCAAGTTACTACTTTCTTTCTAATATATACATTCCCAAATTTTATTGCGACTCGTTTTAAATTATGCGTTGAGTTGCGCATCTAATTGGCTAGATGAATACGACTTAATTGAATAAATTGGTTCAAAATTTTGTATGGTTCACATAGATATGTAAACCACCAAATTAATCAAAATGACCCCGTTTCTTCTGTATGGTATTTTTGCAAGCGCAGCTACTATATTTGTGTATCTCATTGTCTTTCATATAAAAAATGACAATCTAATAAATCACCGATTATTAAAATAAATTAGCCACGATCAAAAATAACCGGTTTATATTTTTTGATGGTTCATTCAATATGTATAAGCTTCCTTAAGCTGCTCGATGACCTCGAAAATTGACATCATCATCGCAAGTTTTAAACACAAACATTTAAATTTACCTTCTTCCAATAACACAATTCAATTAAATTGTGTGCGAGAACTGTTTAGTGTTAACCTCCTAATATCCCAAATACCATTGCCCTTTACGAGAACTTTACAGACTACAACCGTGTTTCATTTCACATTCGTTCTCACCACTTGTTTGTGTTGTCGGATTTTCTACAAAAAACTCAAATCAAAAATTAAGGTCACATCTCATACATATATGTACGATGATGATGGGTTGTAAATATTCAATAATAATTGTAATTTGTAGTAATAATAAAAATTCATGATATGTAATCGCAGGTTGTAATATTATAATCAATAATAGTTTGGATAATTACATATTGTTACAAAAAATATTCAATCTGATGCTCAAAATGCCCCTCCAAGTTTATATGTATGTATGTATTTAAGATAAGGCATTACAACATCGCGTGTCAACATTAAATTTACAAATTTACATTGAACACAATTCAAATGAAGTAAACCAATGTACTTGCGAGTATACTCGCTATATAATGTATTTTGTTGTTGTGTTATTATTTAAATAATTTATTTCGAATAAACAATTATAATTACAACGCTGATGTAATTCGTTTTGTGCATAGATGATGATGGCAAAAAATACAACGGAAAGGTATACTTTGTTTGGCACATGCTTTATACCACCATTAGATTTCATCACATCGAAATTTTTTGTTATCACAATTATATTGTGCGTAATTATGTATTATTCAAAGTGCATCTTGAACTCGTGAGTTTTAGCCTCTATACTAATAATTTACACAATTAACCACATGTTGGGTGGAGTAAAGTTAACAAGGCGGGGAATCAAGAATGGCCACAACCCTGCACAATCAACTTCACGGCATAAAACGTTACACGCCAAAGCACTAGCATATTTCTTCCTGCAGGACCCAAAAGGCTAAACCGACCAGTGTTAGGTAACAATCTGTAACCATTTTGCACTTTGGCAATGATAGGTCCGAGCTATAAACCATCCCCAAACCGAATTGACCTGCTTATGGTATCTGTTGATTGAGAAAATAATCAAAAATTCGAAAATTATTTGACTTGGTGTACGTATAAAAGTCATGACATGGCATTCATCAGACTAATCACAAAATTGTTGTTTTTGTAATTTTGTAATCAAATGAAAACCTTGAGGCACACAAAAAACTATCACAAATCACTTTGATGTTCAATCTTTACGGTATACATTCTGCGATCGAACACATAAGAACCAAGCCAAAGTAAAGGTATGAACGTATAATGTGGCAATTTAGCTTGCTGAATGAATATATTACGACACGTTTGGAGATTATAGATTTAATTAAATAACTCTGCAATATTGTCAAGTTGGTAACCGTCGATCGCCCGAGAACGAGTCGCTGTTGGTTTGGAAGTATAGTATACGCCCTTGTTAGCACGGTAAGTAGCTTGCTTGCTTTGTTATTCACCTTTGTTATTTTCACCGCCCTCGTTAGCACAGTAAGTAGCTTGCTTGCTTTGTTATTCAAGGGTCTTGGGTTCGATTTCCGGTGGTGACCAAAAATCACGGTTGGGTATTTTGAATGTGTAATTTAATGTGTAAGTATATGTGTTTATCCGGGTATTGCACCGTGGGCCCTTTATTGGAATTGAGTGCTGGAGTAATCCACCCAATTAAAAAAAAAAAAAAATTCGCCCTTAACCATATATATTCAAACAGCTTAAGAATACACGGAATAATCTCAATCCCTAGGTAATATGTTACATCACTACGAGGTTTATGGCGCAAACTCCTATTAAACAAAGAGGAGCTGAAAGTCAAACTGAGACCAATTGGATGTTTGAGCTTTACTTAACAAATGCGTTACTGCGGTTACTGATGTAGACAGGAATCATTTTGTTTGACTCTGACTATTCGTTTTCGTAATGTCTTAAACTGGTCCCGTATTCTTGAATTCCACATCAAATTCCCCGTGTCAAAATTCAAAAGAAAATTTGTAATATTTTAAATCTATTATTCTTGAATATCACACTAAGGGAAAATTTCCGAATGGGTATCTGTATGTGGAAAAACTCCCCACAGGGAATTTTTACAGCTAGATTTTAAACAACAAAGCGTTAGAAGTTAGAAGTAAGTGGTCCGAGACCACTTAAAATTGTTGTGGGGAATATATTTTTTTTTTAAACTTTTTATGCGCTTTTTATTTTGTTTGGCACACACAATAAGAATTAGCTTAGAATTGTCAGTTTGACAATTATAACATAGACATTCCTCTACAATAAATCTACTATAATATGAAGTTAGTCACAATTTAGAGAATAAAAAATTACGAATGTTTCATGAATACGGCTTTTGGTTGCATGTGGAATATAATATGCATACAATAATAAGGGAATTGGATGGGGAATTTTGACAGATATCCACACGGGGAATTTGATGTGGAATTCAAAAATACGGGCCTTGAATAGGATGTACGCTTAGGATCTTTAGGATCTATGCTTACAATTTCTTTGTTAAATTAAGCTTTTAGATGCATGAGTTCATTATTGCAGCGGGGATCTCTGCGATCATTGGATTATTTAATCTTTATTTTAGGGATGAATTTTATGATGGCTGCGTTTAATAATTGTTGAAATGTGTTAACTGCTTTGTCAGTACATCAGTAGTCATCAAAACATTGATTGTTCAAATTTGCACATGCGTAATCAAACACAAATATTTTTGGCAAAATTGATCGAGATGGGTGTGACTCACATACTCGAGCAACCAGCTATTTGTGTAAAAATATTAAGTACAAATATTTGATGCATAATTAGATGCGGAATAATCGTAGTTGTAAATGGGATAAGCACAATTTCATCTAACGTCTAGTTCAAGTTTACCGTAAATAATAAAGTAATCAGTATTCTCGTCAATAAAAGTTAATATAATTAGGTTCAAATCAAAATATTTAAGCTGCAGATCAGAGAATAATATTTCGCCATGTTTCAGAGAAAATTTGAATTTTAATTAAAATCGCTATCGACATTTTTTGTAAAAGGTTTTGTTAGAACCTGGAATAAATTAAATTAAATTCATGTGCTTAAAACGGAACTGTGGCTTGAATGTAAACCAAAATTTTGAATCGAATATGAAATTTAACAGTGGATAGCTAGCTGATTTGTTATTTATACATAGGTATTTAAGAAATAATATTTTGATGAAAATTTGACTCAAGACAAAATTGCAATTAATTCAAATGTTTAATTATAATTATATCTATATGATGTAGTTTAGTAATTCGAATGTGCTAATAATTTTATTTGCAATAAAAATGAATCACTGAAATACTCGATTTACATCTATTTAATATACTCGACAGTGTTACTCGCTTTTCTCGTTGCAAATTTCGCCTTCAGTTTTTACGCCACTTTAAAATAGGTATGAAATTAAAAAAATAATAAAAATAATTAAACCAATTTCACAATAAACTTGTTTTACGATAGTTTTATAATTCTTAATGTACATATATGAATTGGAAAAAAAAAATTCAATGAATGGCATTTTCAACTGACCTGTGCTAAATATTTTGTATTTTTATTTTTTATTTTTAATTTTTTATTTTTTTATTTTCAATATTCTTGAATGTTTGATGTGAAGGTGTGATTATATGCTAATTTGATATGTATATGTGAATATAATGTTAAGAAATTTGGATATCATGCGGCCGCATTTAGAAAATCATTATATATATGGATGACTCAATTGTTATTTTAATCTGGTTTGCAAATATATATATATTTACACAAATTACCAGCATTTCAGTCATCCACAACGCATTTAATACAAATTACAAAATTCTATATACGAGTATATTACACCTAGTTTAAACTATATGTGTATTTATGTAAATTATATATACATTAAACGGTATTATGACTTTGTGGACATTTAGAAAGCACGTTAAAGTCATAAAGATTGGCATAAAACAAGGCTTGATTAAAAATATTATAAACAACATTGGAAAATGATTAAATAATCACGTGGCTAATTAAAATTTTTTAATAAAATTTATGTGGCGTTTATGCATGACTCGAGATTGGATATGAAAGATAAGTTTTCGTTTTCAATATTAAATTGCATTTATGTCATTGTGTCTTAGAATTTTTGTTATTGTGCGCTAATATGAAATTAAAATAATATAGTATATGCGAGTATTGTGGTTGAATAAATATCATAATAGTGATGATAGAATTATCACATTTAAAAATGGAATAGTTTAATTGTGCTAATATTCTATAATTAGTAATCTCTGACAATTTAGAATTTTTCAAACTTTTTACTAGCGCCAAGTCTTGGTGAACTAACTGCAGTCACTATTTAAATACAAACGTTTTACATCTTTTAAAACTGGTTTAAAACTTCTCTATAATATGTGTACTCTGAATTAGTTTGGACCACAGAATCAACATGAGCGTTGTGGATTAGACATAAATGAAATGCACACCAAACTACTTTCGGTTTGGTCTGTTTTATGACGCTGATCGTTTTGTAAATAGTATTTACTAAATACACATGCATGTACATTGTTTCCGAAATGTGATGCCCCCTTGGTTTCTTCATTTTATTTTAGAGGGATTATTTTCTAGACCAGGTTTGTTGTCGCTGGTTTTCTAGTTTATGGCTCTTAATTCCTTTTTTAGTAAGATCGTTGTCCGAAAATTTGAATGTATATACACTTTGTGTCCCAATATTCGCCGATTGAACTCATAATTGTAAAACCTCAATTGTTAACATAATTGTTAAACTCTGCATTAGCTGCAAAAAATATTATTCGAATTAGACATTACGTTCCTGAAATTTAATATTTGAGATAATTCAAAAATTTGCATTTTCCGATATTTAGAAATTAGAATTTCATTTCATAAGTTGAAAATTTGATAAATTTTTCAAAATTCTCAAAATTTTCCAAAATATGAGTTTACAATTTAAAACTGTTTGCCTCACGCTAATTTTTTCAGCTCTGATAATAAAAATTGGAATGTTCACATATTTTGAAAATAACAATCATAAATAGAATCATAATTTATTTGATTGTTTATCCTATTATCTATACATATGAATATGACTGACTAAACTAATTAACCATTTAGAAAAGTCGCCGGCTTAGACGAAAATGATGGCGTGAGGCTTAGATATTAGATTATATCGAAAATTTTAATTATAACAGCGAATTTTGAAATTTCAAATTTTTTATTATTTTCCAAGTTCTGAATTTTATACGTCAGATTTTCAAACTCAATTTGAATTTTGAAAACTGTATTATTTTGGAAATGTCTAAGAATCATAAAAATTTTAAATATCGTTTAAATCGAATTTTCTATAAAGTTCGTATATTTAAAAACTCAATTTTAAACTCAAATTGAGATATAGTTTCAAAAGCTAGTTATATACTCATATGTTTTACTTAATTCCCAAAATTTAATATGTTCAAAATTCTAATTGAATTTTCAAATTCTGAATGGTTTTATGTTATTTGATCATAAAACTCATAAATTGTTAACGGGATTTTTCAAATTTTGAAAAAATATTTATCAAATCGAAATTTAATTTCAAAGATAAAAAATTTGGAAATCCAAAAATTCTTCTTTAAATTCAATTTTATAAAAATACATACGATATTTCAAAAGATTTTATATTTTAAATTCTGAATAAGATTCAAAACTAAGATTTGATCATAAAAATCAAAAATCGATAACGTAATTTTATTTAAAAAATTTAAATTTTTTTCAAATCACATCGAAATTTAATAAATAAAAATTACGAAAATACAAAAAATCTACTTTAATTTGAAATTTATGAAAGTACGATATTTGTCGAAAAAATTCAAAAGGAAATTTGATCATAAAATTCAAAAATCGATAATTATAATTTGAATTTTGAAAATTGTAGGTTCATTTCCGAATAATTTTTGTTTCAAAAATTTCAAATCGAAATTCATAATGGTGATTGTCATTTCATAAAACAATAGGCGCTTTCAGGCCGGCCAACAGTTGGCAATTATGTTGAGTAAATTTAACATGGTAAGTTTTGTATGCATCGAATTTATCGAAAACTTCATGGCAATGTGATAGATCGTATGTCATATGTTCCATCAGTAAATTTTTGATGCCAACATGTTGGAGACCTAAAGCTCAGTACATAACTGCGGGAGTGAGTCGAAAAATTTGTGTGAGTAAGAAAATGTTCAACTCGAGTGTGATGAAAAAGGAGGAGCTTATGTGAAACTGGCGTACTTTGATTGGTAGAGAGTGAAGTGTGATTATTTTTTCGGCTCACTCCCGCAGTTATGTACTGAGCTTCGGGACCTCCTGTTTAGCTTGTGTATTGCCAGTGATTGTTTGGGTTGCGAAATAATCACTATCCCTGTATTTAATTTATGTTTAATTTATAATTTGAATTCAACCTTTGTTTTTAAGGAATTGAATGATTTCAGCTTATGTAAAAATTTACAAACGATTGTAGCACCTTATTGGAAATAAATGATATATCCGACAACTACAAAATCTACCTTGATAGGGCTGCCACAAATATAATCATAACAAGCTTTTTAAACATTCCAAAGTAGTTTATTATTTTTTAATTTTATTTATTTGAAAATTATTTAATTTAATTTTATGTTTACTACTACCAATCACCGCACTAATTGAGATTCGACTGTATTTCTCTAACATTTTTCGCTGACTCGGTGACAAACATTTGCACTACCATTGATGAGTATACGGTTGAATATACAAAGATGTGTTATCTAATGCGTCTGTATGTTTGTGTGGTTTGATCAAGTGTTTTTCGGTTGATTCACATTTTTTCCTTTAATTAAATTTTGTTTAAATGTTTGTTCTCTTATACTAGATTAGTTTCTGGAAAAACCATGTTATTCTTAAATCAAAACTTTCTGTCATTTTTTTTATATGGATGGATTTAAGATGGCTTTTATTGAAATATCGCATCAAATATCGGAAATTCAAGTAAAAGTCGACTTTTACCCGAGTCCGCAGCCATAGTAAAATTTGACTCGGTATTTTAAATTCTGATTCAAATTTTGAAATTTGCGGTAATTTATTTCGCAACATTTAAACATTTGAATAATTTTTTTTAAACTTTGGATCCAAAATTAAATGAGACAGAGCCTCCCTAAATATATAATTAATATGCTGTTCTTACGGCATACACTTTTGCATGTTATATGACGATAAAGAAATAAGATCTTTTGATTTTTATCCCAAAAATGAAAAATATGTCTAACATAATTTTAGTCGTATAATTAAAACGATCAATAAAATCACCTATAATCCCAATTTCTAAGAAAACTATAGTCATATGTGTGGTACATACATAATCATTTAGGGTATAATCCTCGCCTTGACATATAATACTTTAAACCCAATTGTATATCATACTATACGTTTTAAAATTCCTCGTGTGCATCATCGTACCAAGGTCTTAAATAAATATATACGTATACATAATATAAACTTTAACAATTCGCATATATGTATACATAGATTCGAAATCGATAAATCAATCAATAATTTCCTTAAACACAATTACATTATAAAATACACAAGTGCATATAATAAATTGGAAAGTGCTTCTTGAATTGTATTAAGTAATTTTCATTTTCGAAAGTACAGACAAAAAGAAAATATATACTCGTGTGTATACAACAAAAAATGTTGTCTCTATTAGTCGCACTTTATTGCATTACACCATACAATAAGATGTCTTACACTGGTGTATACACATATGTTGTAATATTGCAAGATTTTTCAATTCGAACAGATTGGGCAATGACGTGTTATGGTGATTACCCGATTAACTAACATGACAAAAATAATGTAGCTGTCTGGAATTTGAAAGATATTTTTGGTATTTCCTAGAATTGTGTATACATACATTTATGTAGGTAATAAATATTAGATATTATAGTTTAGTACATATCTTGGGTAAAATTAAAAGTATTTCTAGGAAATAAGTTAAAAAGCGATGACTCGAAATGGTATATTATAGTTTAGTCGATGATACCATATAGTGTTTCCATATGCCACATTATTTATTTACACAAAAGAATCACAAAATAAAATGTTGACCAATATTTACAATAATTGTTATTATTCAATCGCTACTTGAATTTTAAAATTGATCAAATTTTGTAGCACATTTGTGTGATTTTATGTTGGCGCAAGAAACGTTAAGGCGTATATATATACGATGGTGCGAATGGTCGTTTTGTATTTAAAATTGGAATAATAATCACTATATGATTATTTAATCAAACTTAACATCATTATGTAAACGAGGTCATCTTCAAATTGAATATATTATTTTTGGTAATTTACGAATGTGATGAATTTGTATTACATATAGCTAGACGCACACAAATCATGGCTCCGATATAAATATACACATATAGAAATGAATAAATTATTGCCTTTTATGGAGTGTTAATCGTATATGAGTGCTTGGAATAATCAAAATTTGTATAATAGGCACATATTCAGTCATTTTACAGATTGTCGATAAATTAAAGCTGTTCATTATCGTGGTTCCGAGTTCGATTGGCGTTATTATTATTAGTAGTAGTATGTATAACAGTTGTTAAATGGAATTACTGGCCCCTTACTGTGTCAACAATCTGACTAGTCGATCCTGTGCTTTTTCTTCATACTGTCTTAGACAATCTGAAGGATCCAACTCGCTCTCTATCATAAGGTGTCTTTCCTTTCAGAGATCGCTGCATAATTCGTCCCGGCCACACGCAGAATGTAACCGAGCCAGCGTAGATTTTACTTCATGTACAATATCGGGGATATTCATCAGATCTCTGATCTCGATATTGTACAGAACTCGATATGTCTCCTTCGCATTCTATTCTAAATCTCTATAGGAGATGCAGTAATTAATTTTCGAGTTTAGCCGCAGTGTGTAATTCGTCATCATTGCCATCAATATACATTTTCTACGTGGCGTTTGAATAGTTGTAGACTAAGATAATTTGATATAGCGTAAAATTTCCGACATAACAAACTATGCCTATATGCGATATGAAAAGTGTTACACAAATAGCTTACAACAGTAAAAAAGTGTGAAACAAGATTATAACAAAAATGCTCTACACTAAACAAGTCTAGGTTGGTAATCGAAATATGAATGCCAATGTCACGTAATCGTAGATTTATGGTTCTGAGTATGACATCGTATTCATTTGAATTTCACGAATATCAAAACTCTTTAAGGTGCTCTGAATTATCTTATTTCAATCAGATTTATGAAGTTTAGGTTATTCAGAATTAGGTAATTTTTTTTTATTTGGGCGAACGTTTTTTTAATTTTTTGAACGATGTCTCGAGTGTATTATTTTTGATTTCGCTAATGAACGCAGCACAAAAATTAAAAAACCGCGCACTTGTTAATTTTACCACCCTAGAGCTACAATATTATGTTATGTATCACAATTTTTTACTTCAATGATTTATACTTGATTAATGTTATACCTATCTATAATTTACCGGAAATATTTATAATTGATTCGACAAAAAACAGCTAAGCCGCGCTTTGGTTGAATGTTTTAGTTATTAAAATTCGCGTGATTATCATTATATTATATAGTTGATCTTGAAAACGATTGCTGACTGCTCAAAATTATTTAGTAAAACAAAATTGAATTCATGATATTTTCGATAAATTATTCATTGAGCGTTTTAGGAAGGTGAGGGTTATTTGAAAATATCTTTATTATACAATGTTTCAGAACTACATACACACTTTTACGATGCTTTTATTTTCCCTGCTTCCCAAAAATTATTTGAGGTACTTTTCCACATCGTCTCACTCTTTGAAAGCTCATCAAACAGTATATTTTCTCAAAATGAAAGTTTTAACTTTTTCTTCACATAAATGTTTAAGTCCCACTATCACCGTACTTTTTAAATGATTTATTCAATTTTTGAGAAAATTAAGGCGAATTTGAAATTGTAATTTCATTTTAATTTTCATAATTTTTGTGGAATTGCAAATTAATATAAAACAAAATTTTCACTAAAATTTGAATAAGTTTGAAACGAATTATAACTACTTTCAAGTTAAATTAAGCAAGCTGAATTCAAAATTGTTTGAGGCAAACTGAAGGAAAATATACAGTAAACGACGCAAAATATATGGTATTTTGAAAAATTTATATTTTCAATTTCAATCTTAAAGAAAACGAGGACTACTATGGCTGCGACCAATTCACGGTTAAAGTCGATTTTTACTTTATTTTTCGGTAAATACTGCGAATTTAAATTAATTGAAAGTTTGTTTTATAATTTACACTGTAAGATAATGAATAATTTTACACTTGTAAAAACAAAAATAAATAAATTCAGTTCCAAAAAACTTTTTGTCTCGATTTTCTGCTCCGGTTTTGGAACATACTGTTCGTACAGCTCCGGAACTAAACCGATTAAGAATAAAAACTGGCTAACTATATGTAATGATGCCATTTTGCTTTGTGTAACATGGTATTGCTCCTAATTACAAATAATTTAGTATCAATAAATTCATGAGTTCACACGAATTGCGGTATGGACATTTAAGGAAAGCTTTCAGGAAAACTAAGACGAACGATTTCGTTTTAAATTGTTTTACGATTTTTACTTTCCTATTCATTTTAATTTTCGAATGATAAATTAGTAAAAACTTAATTTATTTTAGTCAAAAAAATAATTTTTCTAATTTTAACTATTACCAATGCGCCCACGATAGAAAGTTAAAAATGTTATATTGTATATAGAGCTATATAAACTGAATGAAGTTAACTTCAATTTATTTAAGATGTAAAATTGTTTTAATATCTTTACGTGTTCTGGGTTGCAAAGTTCTTTCCCAACTGTTTCGCAGTATGTGGTTAGCCTTCTTACCTTAGACCATTACTATAGCCAATTGGAAGAAGAATGGGTACAGCTCCGTTTTTAATTTACCATCTGCACATTGCATATCTCCATGCCAACCTGTACTGACATGAACGTAGCTGATCCCATGGATTCTGCACTCTCAAAAGAGCGCATAGATGTGTTCATCATCATCCTGATCGAAATCAGTGGCGACAAATCCTTTTTACATCTCGCCCCTCGGTTATAAAGAATTATTTGTATTTGTCATTTGATTTGTTTTTGTTTCGTTAAAACTATAGGAATTTTTAAAAAACCGAAACGAAACGAAAATGTGTATCGGTCAATATTTCGGTTAGTTACGGTTTAATTTTCTAGTTCGCGTTCTGTTCGAAGCTCTGGTTTAAACCGATGTCAAGCCGTGATTAATATTTTTTTTTGTTCAAGTTCACCTTGGCTATGTGCGACGGTAGTTGATAAACATGATATTAGCATGAGACATGTATGTAACTGTTGATTATAAAGAAATGCCCTATGGACGAGCGACTCCAAAAATACTGATGCAATTGTTGCTGAATATGCAATCGTTTTAGTATATGGTAACCTTTTCATCTTCTTTATTCTGCTCGGTATAATGTATATAAGAGGCATATTTATCATAAAGTGGCCAGGTGTTAGCGCTTGTAGGCCTGCTGGGTTCGAGGGGAGTGGTATGACAGGTCTGCAATTCAACACAGCTTCTATCTGCTTTACAAGCGTGTTATGTTAGGTGGTGCAAAATACCATCCAATCTCGTCAGTAGAACTCAAATTTTTCATCTCGTCAATGTGTTGTTGTGATTGTAATAGTAATAACAGATGTAGTTCAGAATTGGCTTCTACAAAATTGGTTGCGTTGTCAGAAAATACATATGTAAAAAATACTTCTCGTCATAATAAAGCGCTTTAAAGCCCCCCATTGAACCAAACTGTGTTGAGAGCTGACACCTGCTCTGTACGTGTACTGCTTTAACTGCAACGAAACGAATACGGCGATGATATGCAGTTTGCCACTTTCTTCTTATTCGGTGAACCTGCGTGTAAATGCAAATGTTGGAAATATTTAAAAATTGTCAAGATAAAGAGATGAATCGGAGGAGCGTATGTTTGGAACAATACACGACAAGAGTGAGAAGCGCCCTCCTAATACAAGAATCAAGTTATTGCCATCTAGAAAACGGAAAGTAAGTTTTATTGACAATTTTAATTCAGAGGTTCTCCTTGTTTCATTGAATTATTGAATTTGCAACTTTGCATAATCTGGATTATGACTCATCTTAGATTCCTGTTCACTGGTTGTCAACGCTCCTGTCGTGTTTCTTTCTAGTCCCAGGTGTTAGGTAGTTAAGATATCGCATCACATAGGCCATGATATTTCGTACAGAAGAGAAATACTTCCGGTATTTCATGCATTCTATGATGTCAGGACCATTAACTATTATGTGAGCGATCTCTTTCAATATTCGACGATCAGAGATAACAGGAACAGCTTGCGGTTTCAGTGGTGTTGGACATTAACAATATCAGCCGCATTTTTGAACTTTCAGAAACCTATTTAAGACGAATGCGGTATTTATTTGTTGACATTTTCAACCAAGCCAAGAATATTGTTGAGTCACTCCAATAAAAAGTTTTGTCAATATTGACGTTCAAAATTGGAATAATTCGATTCGATAATTGAGCTACTAAAAGTTCTGAGTTTGGAATATTTAATTTTATTCTTTGACAACATAGGCAGATTGGGTAGCATCAAAAATACAATGGAGTTGAACAGTGGATGAGTTTGGTTATATCACGTGACGTTTTATTTGTAGCGTGTTAAGTAAACGTAGCAAAGAACGCTATACATTTCCGCTTAATATTGGCGCCTTAATATTGGTGCCCAAAACAAACTGGCGTGTATAAAAGCACAACAAGATAGAAAACGCCGAGTTTTGTTGATGTTCTTTTATGACGTATAGCGATACGGAAGGAAATAGTACAATTTCGTAGCATCAAGTCATGATAAATGAGGTTCATATGACGCAACTTGAAGTATTCTTCCATGAATTCTAGCTTTCGGGTTGGATTTTTATTTAAATTTCAGATGTATGAAACCAAACAGTTGGTATTTGTAGGGGATCTCCCAAAATAGACGGAAGTCTTGAGATAAATTTTAAATACAAATCTACTACAAATTTACCCGTTCGATTTTGATGGACGGGAAATATTCTTCTACTAATTTTTCTTCAACAGAACAGTTTTATGGTGGTTTTTCAATATCTTCAATTTTAAAGAATTTCTCGAGCTGATAATTTAGCTTGATGTCATCTTGATGATCAGAAATATTATAAAATTGACTGATATTTGTCTTCCGTAATGTATTAACATCTGAATCTGCCGCAGAATTTTCAAATATAATCCAGCCTAGTGGGGTATTATGGAGAAGAGGCATATTTTCAACCAACTAAATTTGATCCCTGCTCCAATAAGTAGGTCGATTTTTTGTGGTTTATGAAACGTAGGTTCAGCTAATTTTATGGTGGTGGGTATTGGCCATTGTTTCAAGTTGATCCGTTAGTACGTCTGATAATTTGTGGTTTTCAATATTGGCTGAGAAGGCATTATTCTGGATTTAATCTGGACCTTGGGATTTGGAATTCCTCCTAATTAAGTTTGGTGTCGCTGAAATCTGAGTCCTCCGTGGTCAAAATTAATTAGCGTGCCACTATCCAGAAGCGCACGACACAATTTTAGCCCCATACAATTTAGTATAAGAAACTGTGTTTGAAGTATCGGTATTAACAGTTTGTTGTGGGCATAACGCTACTATTAACTAATCCGATTGAACATTTATTTTTATATTTTTATTTCCACTAAAACGCACAATTGAAATTTTTAATGTTTGCTGTTCGACGGCTGCTGCAAGAGAGAGCTTTTTTCTTAATTTTACATTTACAATAATTTAATGACAATGAACAAAAAAAAGAGGATCAAATAATTCTTATGGTATGTTTGTAGGGTGTGGAAATGATTAATACTTGTATTAATATTTGTTCATTCTCCCCTCGTTGATTCATCAATTAACTATCCTTGGATGTAAGATCACCTTGATTAACGTTAGGCTCCGAGTGATGTTTATTTGTATCATCGCAATTGGAATCAGGCTTAGTCACTGGCAAAACGAATAGTGAATGGACTGCTCGTTTCAATTCTCCTAATTTGGTTTTAATTATTGCTACGCGGATAATTCCATCAGTTCCAGGAATTACGGATATAACTCTTCCCATCATCCATTGACAAGTATGTGCATTGCTATCTTTGATCATGACAACGTCATCAACAGCTACTGGTTGTGAAATTTTATTCCATTTGCGACGCTGATTTAATGCAGTTAAGTACTCAAACTGCCAACGTTTCCAAAAACTCTGTGATAAACGTTGCACCATTTGCCACCTCGTAAAGTGTGACAATTTTACTCCCGAAAGATCTTCTTCGGGAATCTTTAAATTATCATGTCCAATTAGGAAATGCGATGGTGTCAAAATTTCAACGTCTGGTTCAATGATAGCGCAAAGCGGTCGACTATTGAGAATACCTTCTATCTCAGTGAGCAACGTAATCATCTCTTCCATCGTTAGCATAGAGGCCCCGATGACACGACGTAAATGGAATTTTGTACTTTTGACTGCTGATTCCCATATACCACCAAAATGTGGTGCTTGTGGTGGTATAAAGTGCCAATTGATGTACATTTGTGATGCATAACTTGCTAA
Source organism: Tipula unca (assembly GCA_951394425.1). Lineage (NCBI taxonomy): Eukaryota > Metazoa > Arthropoda > Insecta > Diptera > Tipulidae > Tipula > Tipula unca. The sequence continues at coordinate 40,748,116 of OX596380.1, read as the reverse complement.
ACCACTCGACTCAGTGATTAATTTTGTAAATATAGCTTGTAACTTCTTATTAGCTACAACAAAATTGGTTCCGTTGTCGCTATATATGTCATGTGGCACCCCTCTTCGAGCGACAAATCGTTTCAACGCTGCCATGAATGATTCGCTGGTCATATCTCCCACCAATTCGATGTGTACCGCCTTTATTGCAAGGCACACAAATATGCATATGTAGGATTTGTAGACTCGTTGACCACGACCTCTTTTAAGGTGGATGTTGAGTGGACCAGCGTAATCCACTCCACACTGACGAAATGGTCGTGATGCCATCACACGAGGCGCTGGTAGGTTGCCCATGAGTGGTTTTTGCAATTCCGCCTTGGTTTTGGCGCAAATAACACATTCGCGTATAACATATTTAGCTGCATTTCTACCCCTTGGTATCCAAAACTCTTGTCGTGTTATGTGAGCCAACAAAGTTGCCCCAGCATGACGAAATCGAATGTGGTTGTCGTATAATATTTTCTTCGTAATTTTTGAGTTACGGTGCATTATAATGGGATGTTTTGTGTCGTAGGGCAGATTACTGTGTTGCAATCGACCACCAACTCGTAACAACCCATATTCATCTAATATTGGCGTAAGCGAAAGCAACATACTCGACTTCGGTAACTCTCGTTTGCTTTTTAAACAATTTATTTCGGGTTGGAAAAACAAACTTTGGTCGTACAGACAAATATACCGCAACGAAGCCAATAACTCTTGTCGTCGCAGGAAACTGCCTTTAACTCGCAACTCTTTAGGCTTTCGCGTATTTTCAATAAATCGACAAATATAACAAAGCTGACGTTGTAGCTTTCCAAATAATGAACAATGATCAATTATGTTATCAAACCATTGGTTCTGAAGCGCCAGTGAACAAGTATGCGCAGGGAACACTTCTTCATCACGGTTGTGATAATCAGAACGTTGCTTTGGCCAATGTTCTTATGTTAGTTTCAGCCAGTAGGGCCCATTCCACCATAAATTGTGTTGTTTAAGTAATCGTGGTGACATTCCTCGAGATGCGCAATCGGCAGGATTCTCTTCAGATGAGACATGATTCCAACAATCACGCGGCATTTTGCTTAGAATTTCTGCTGTCCTGTTTCCGACAAATGTAGTCCAGCGTTTGAGATGACTGCGAAGCCAATCTAGCACTATTTGTGAATCAGTCCATGCATATTTACGTATAATTGAACTTCACGATTGACTCGACACAATGCTCATTAATTTTGATAGCAAAACAGCACCTTGTAATTCCAGCCGAGGAAGCGTTAATTGTTTCACCGGTGAAACTCTAGTTTTTGCAGTAATCATCTGGATTATGGTTTCATTTTCCGATGCCATTCGAAAATACACAACTGCACCATATGCAGACTGACTGGCGTCGCAAAACCCATGCATTTCGATCTGATAATTGCTGTCAGTGGCAATGTATCTTGGAATACTTATTTTATCGACTGTTTGGAATCCAGCGTGTATTTCTGACCATTGGGTCAGCAGATTCGCGGGCAATGGATCGTCCCACTGCAAATTGCTTAACCATAACTGTTGCAAACATATTTTTGCCGCAATTACAACTGGTCCAAGCCAATCCATTGGATCAAAAAGGCGGCTTGTATCAGATAATACGGTTCGTTTCGTGTGAAAATCGTGGTGCGGCAAATTGCACGTAAATTTGAAATCATCAGTGTCTGGATTCCAATGTAAACCCAATACTTTCACAGATTTCTTTGGTTCGCCGTTGTTAATCAATAAGTTCTTGAGTTGCATCTCCTGATTTTCGATAGGTACATCCACCAGTAGCGTCCTATCGTTTGCCTTCCTCTTCCTTAAGTTGAAACCATGTGACCCAAGTGTTTCCGTTAGTTCGTGTTTCAATCGTATAGCATCATGTATATTGTCGGTTCCCGTCATCACATCATCAACGTACATATCTTCAGAAATTGCGCGTGCACACTCCGGATGTTTCCTCTGGATTAAATCCGCAATTTCTTGCATTGTTCTAATCGCTAAGTATGGTGCGGAAGCTAACCCATACGTTACCGTAGCAAGCTTGTAATGTTGGATTTGTTCTGAAGGATCTTTTCGCCATAAAACCTGTTGATAATGTGTATCGACATCAGACACCAAGACCTGACGGTACATTTTCTCCACGTCAGTGCAAAATACGAAACGATGTTCTCTAAACCTCAATACAATGGTAAATAATGACGATTGGATGGTTGGTCCGACTGCTAGGCATTGATTTAGTGACAATCCCGACGTGGTCTTTACAGATCCGTCAAAGACAACTCTTATTTTTGAACCAGATTCAGATTGACGAAATACTCCGTGATGCGGCAAATAATAAGCGTGCTTAGTTAATTGTTCTTCGGGTACTGGAAACATATGATTTAATGACAAATATTCACTCATGAACTCTGTGTATGCGGCATGAAATTGTTTATCTCGTGCAAATCTGTTTTCTAAATATTGAAAACGTTTTTTTGCCATCTGCAATGAGTCGCCTAAATGAACTGGTGATTTTTTGAAACCTGACGGTACATTTTCTCCACGTCAGTGCAAAATACGAAACGATGTTCTCTAAACCTCAATACAATGGTAAATAATGACGATTGGATGGTTGGTCCGACTGCTAGGCATTGATTTAGTGACAATCCCGACGTGGTCTTTACAGATCCGTCAAAGACAACTCTTATTTTTGAACCAGATTCAGATTGACGAAATACTCCGTGATGCGGCAAATAATAAGCGTGCTTAGTTAATTGTTCTTCGGGTACTGGAAACATATGATTTAATGACAAATATTCACTCATGAACTCTGTGTATGCGGCATGAAATTGTTTATCTCGTGCAAATCTGTTTTCTAAATATTGAAAACGTTTTTTTGCCATCTGCAATGAGTCGCCTAAATGAACTGGTGATTTTTTGAAGGGTAAACTGACAATAAATCTTCCTTCTGAATTGATAACTGCGTATGCAGCTTAAAATGGTTTTCACAAAATTCTTCCTCCGGAGAACGGAGTGGCACGTTAGTTTGAATTGACTCAGTCTCCCAAAATCGGGCCAGAAATTCAGTCAGGTGGAAATCTTCCTCTTCAGCATCGATCGAAGCCATCATTGAGAAGCACTCAGCTGAGAAAATTTGAGCATGTTTGCCAGCAACAACATAACCAAACACCGTGTCATGCAAAATTAGTTGTGAATTGTCGATCTCTATCTGATCATACCGCAAAATTGAAAAAAAACAATCTGCTCCCAACAAAATATCTATTTTACTTGGCTTGTAGAATGTCGGATCCGCAAGCTTTATCGACTTTAATGATTGCAAAGTTGGAAGATGCAAATTATAATTGGGTAAGTGTGAAGTAATTTGTTCCAATATATGAGCTTCCACGTAATTCATCTTGGATTTGTCGCCTTTTATTTTCAGCGACACGATACCATTTGTTGTTTGGCCTTGTGAGTGCCCTAAACCGCTTATTTGTACATCAGAGGCCTTTCTAGAGAGACCCAAATTATTTGCACACGCCTCAGTGATAAAACTTAACTGGGATCCAGAATCCAGAAGTATACGACATTTTCTGAAATCTCCTCGCTTCGTTGTTACCTTTGCAATCGCAGTGGGCAAAATAGCACAAGTTGATACTGATTTTGAACAACAATGTGCACTAATTGGTTGGTCTTTATCAGCATTCCCTGAACTGCTATCAGAAGGGATGGCACTTGATGGATTGACTTCTTGAGGTCCATTCATAATGTGTAGTAATGTATGATGTTTCCTCCTACACTTTTTACAGCGTGCTAATACTGGGCAAATAGTTACTGAATGGTTTTGACTTAAGCAGTTGAAACAGCGCCGAGTCTCCTTAACGTACTCTAAACGCTTTGCCACATCCATCGACACAAACCTATCGCAATTTAGCAACCAATGATCTTTACTGGAACATAATGTACAATGTGATGAGTTCGTTTTGTTGCGCGTGTCAGCAGCACTCGTCATATTGTGATCGGTTTTGTGAATTGCTACGTGACCTCTAGCATCAGTATTCGATTTCCGTAGCACAACGGTGGTTACGGACTCCAGTGTATCGATTCTACGTTGAAGGAATGAAAAAAAAAATCGGTAATTTTTGGATCTTCCATATCAACCGAGTATTCTGCCCAAGCTGCTTTCGATTTATCATCCATCTTCTGTGATAGTAAGTATATATAAGCCAAGGGTCGCGTGTTTCAGCTATTTCTCCTAGTGCTTTAAGGTCTCGTATAACATCATCTGACGTATCCATGAATTTCTTCAAGGCGCCTACAGATCCATGGCTAAAACTTGGTTGATCGACAAATGTTTTAATAAATGCGTTTATGGCATGCCGTTTTCGATCGTATCGCACCTTTAATTTATTTAGTGCACCAATATAGTTGGTTTCAGTCACGGCCACATGACGCAATAAAAATGCAGCTTCACCTTCCAACGCAAGTTTTAAATGTTGAAATTTTTCCACGGGTGAAAGTCTGGTTGAATTATGGATGGTTGACATAAACATATCATAGAATGTTTGCCATTCTGTGATATCACCCTTGAATTTTGGTATTCTCAGCTTAGGCAATTTAACCTCTGACGTATCACCAACAGTAGTTGCAGAATTATGATGGCCAAATGATTGTCCCTCCTGGAGGGAAAGTTTGCGAATCCACGAGTTCAAACCGGCTATTGCACTATAATATTCTTCCTCGTAACTATCATCAGGTTGTTCGGTATCGCTTAATGCAAAAATATGAGCTTAAATGGTAGTGAACTCAGACATTAATTGTTCCACACGAGCTAATCTTGCTTTTACGTTTTCTAAGGGTCTACCTTTTCTCTCTGATATTTGTTGATTGTGATTAATTGCTTCTTATTACTTGTTCGTTGTTTCTTCAATGATTTGAGCTCAGCATCAGTCATTTTGTAGCACGGTAATAACAGTAATATTGTAAACCAGCACAGTTTCAATACTTTTAGCAAATCCACTTAATAATAAAACAACAGATGTTCACGAACAGTTCAGCACAATTAAACACAAAATGTGTTACTTTATTACATGTGGATTAATTTACCGTTGAACAGCAATCATTGATCACGGCCGCACTAACACTTTATATTTCGGCTACAGCAATAAATAATTCGTTTTCAATGTTTTGTAGGCAGATGAATTTTAACACTACCGTTTAACATGGACGCACAATCAATTCACTTATCACTATTGAGCCAACTGCACATAATGGCCAAATTACACGTATAGTCCTATTCAGATCTTAATAAAAACTTTTTTTTATTTGTTCTGCGCAGCTTTCAGTGATGTAGAAAAAAAAGTTATAAAAATTTTGATGGGTCGCATTTATCATAGGTAGTAAACCTAAATAAAATAATAAATAACCAATAAAAAGAATTATATTTCAGTTTTAATACACAAAACATTCAAAATGATTATGTATTTATGTTATTACAATCATATTTCAAGTGAAAATTAATAGGTCAAAAAAAAATTGCACGCCTTTTGGAAACAATGTCAACATTTAATTTTGGTACGGACTAAGGAAAATAAATGACCAAATGACATTCATATCGAACAATACCACAACAACATAAAAAGCAAAATCAGTTTTCAATTTAATTCTTAATTTATCGAATTAAATATTAATTTCAAAAGTGTCCGTGCTTATAAGTTAAATTATAAAAACATTTTGTGATTAAAAACGTTCCTTTTCCATTTAAATACAAATACAACATAAAAATGTAAACAATAATCATGAATTATTGTACTTAATACATCACTGTGTATCCGCCATATTCTTTCTGCGCGATAACTGTCAGAATTCCAGCGAGATTTGAAAACTACTATACACCACTATATATTACACGTGGTGGATGATTTTTGTTTTATTTTTAGCGAATTAAAAAAAATAATTTATTTAGTGGATGTAATGCAGATTTACCGGTCAACTCGTGATCCGGCTCGAAGGACCATGAACATTTATTTTTATATTTTTATTTCCACTAAAACGCACAATTGAAATTTTTAATGTTTGCTGTTCGACGGCTGCTGCAAGAGAGAGCTTTTTCCTTAATTTTACATTTACAATAATTTAATGACAATGAACAAAAAAAAGAGGATCAAATAATTCTTATGGTATGTTTGTAGGGTGTGGAAATGATTAATACTTGTATTAATATTTGTTCACCGATATCGAAGATGGCTGATGTTTAACTAGAACTTGAACGTTTGAGACCCTGGTTGCTAATTTAGGTGTCAATGTATTCACGTTGAATTGATGCAATAGTGAATGATGTCTTTCATTGCAGATTTCTAATCAAGTTGTTGTATAATTGTATCTATATGATTTGATTTGAATTTTTGCTTGAGCTATGTCGCGTTACACTTCAAGCGATGGTTTTATTATAAAGTACAATTCTTGCATTTCGGCGCAATTTTTTGCTGTACGTCTAATATCTCAAGTTAACTTTGTGTTATAGATTATGTTGTGGTTTGAAGATTGAGTTGTAATTTGAAGTATTTTTGAAAATAAAGAATTTTGGCTTACACCTAAATTTTAATTAAGTGAAATTCAGATAGACTAACTAAAAATATTCAATTTAACTAAGCCGGTTGGTAAAATTAAAGCAAAAATTCACCATAAATTGATTTTATGATTTTTCCGTGTTATATATCAAAATTAAATTAATACATGTGTAAATAATTAACAAATTGGCGATGGATAAAATGTTAATTAATTATTATATCCAACATAATATTGTTATAAACATACTCGTACATTTATGTTGTATATCCAACCAATAATTACTTATGATCTATATATAATAATTATTTTATTAAAACCTGAAACATTTTTTTCGAAAGTAAAATTTAGTTAATTAAATTAATTAAAAAATATGTACCCTTCATGTGGATGTGTAATGTCTATATGTAAAACATGCAAATGTGTATTATAATAGAGCTCGTATGTTTATTAATTTAATTAGCATAAGTTTGTTAATTTTTTGTGTTAATCTACCTTTTACTAGTATCGTCTGCAAAATATGTAATCTTGAATAAAGCGGATGAAAGCTACATCTACATATATATATGTACATAAGTAAATGCGGTAAATACGTTTCGATGTAATATATTGAAATTCAATGATTTGTATATATTTGTATATATTTGTATATATAACCAAACAAATATACATACATATGTACACAAAATAAACATCTCAAATCATCTTAACTCAAAAATATGATTGGCATTAAAACACGCATTAGTACATACCAATCAAGCAAATGACCTTTCACTTAAGACACCAAAATTATGTTTATAGTTATATACGGTTACTGAAGAAATCACCACCAAGGACGATTTCATTAATCATAAATCGCGCGTTAGAATATTAGTAATTTTCACATCATCCAACAAATATACATATATACATATTTACATACTATACACATGTTGGTATATTAAATAAATAGTTTCGTGCGGGTTGAATCAACCGCTAAAATATTTAACATTTTCGAAACCGGTTTGTGTATATAAGATTAAATGCGATATACTGCCTGCTGAATATTTTGTCATATTCTTATGCCGATTGGCATTTCTAAATTAAATTCTCTAACAAAAAAATGAACCGAGCGCTATTTCTACAGAAAAAACACGTAAATATTTATGTAAATTACACAAAAGAATATAAAATTTACATAAAATTATGATTTATGTGTAAACATATTTACAAACAACAACAACCACCAGTATTAAGAAAATCAGTTTCATTTTCAAATATAAACGTATCTTTGAAGTTTGGATTAAGTAATTATTGTTGTATATATAGTGTATACTCAAGAGATAACAACAAACAACAACAAAATAGTGATCTGCTCTAATTCTTGTAATTGTTACGTTAACAAATCGAATTTTCATTTTTTTACAACTCTTATTTTATAGATACATATACGTTGATTAGAAATCTAAATTATTTCTATTTTCCAGTGAATTGAATCAATACATATATTCATTGTGTAATTAAATGTCAGAAATGTTTTATAGATTGAATTCTTAATTAAATTTAAATATGATGAAATTAATTAAATATTTACTAGTTGTGCGTGTGTGTGTATGTGATTATATTTCAAGGTACTTCCTTTTATACCAAACAAATTATAACGATGAAAAATAATCAAAAAACTTGTAACAAAAAGTTCGTGACTCGTTAGGTAATTTATTACAATCCGATAAGTATCTTCTGCTGCGATGATATTTAGAAAAGTTTGAGTGACAAATAAATTAAAAAATTGGTAACCTTGTGTATGGTATTATAGTACAGTGAAGACATTTATTTCTCTAGCTAGTTTTAAAGTTGAGTTGAATGATCCAAGCCTCAAGTGCTTATACTTCAAATTCAATTTGATTTGTTTAATTATATTTTATTGTTAAAGTAATCTTACATTATATTGCGGAATTTGAATTCCTAGCTGCAAATTCTACTATTTATTTTATTTTCAATTCAAGCAAATATAGTACCTTTAAATTTCACTCAAAATTTATAATTCGATTTTCACTCAGTTGACTTCTAAATCTTAATTGGAGTTCGAAAATGACATTTCCACTTTATTTCGTAACAATATATTATTTTTCCGGATATTTGAACTTAACTACATATTTAACTATTTTTTATATTTCAAATAAATCCTTTTTTGAGAAACTACTAGTTAACTGAATTTTTTTATTATTTTGAGTTATGAATGAAGGCGCGTACATGATACTAAAAAAAATTTCTGATGCACAAAAATACACCACGAAGTTAGCTGTATGAAGTTGAAATATTCACTACTCGAAATATAATTTCATCAGTGTAGCCTTTGTTAATAACGAAAATATTATGACTTTTGAGTGAAAACTTTTGTTTAACTATACTCAAAATGACAATTCTCTGTTTATTTACAAATAAACAAGCAACAAAATAGCAAAACAAGTATAATATTCAGTTTTGTTAATATGGCTGGCCTGGTGAAATTTTATTCGAGTTGAGCATATTTCAACTCAGATAGCTAACTTCGTGGTGAATTTTTCTGCACCAGAAATTTTTTTTTTGGTATCGTGAACGCACCTTGCAAGTAACCCTAAAAAATTATATATAAAATTTTGGATAAATTTCCTAAATTTTCTTCCATTTACAAGATAAAAAATTTTGAAAGTGAATAACAATCATTTTTTTTATTTTTAAAAAATTGATAATTGTTGTTGTTGTTGCTAAATGATCCTGTTAAAGTTATATTGTTTTTATAAAACAATAAATGTCATTTCATCAAAAATAAATTAATTCTGTAATCGATTTGCTATAAAATTAAAATAAAAACAGCTAAATGATTGAAGTGCAACATTTTTAACTAAAGTTGTCACTTCAATAATAAAATTCCAAGTGATCGTCTTTATAATTAGTTTACTAAATTTTTGATTAATTTTCATAGGAACTTTATAATTTAAACTAAAATTTTCGTTTTGTTAAAACTAGTTATCTTTACTTAAAAATTAAAAATGTGTCCCTTGTTTGTCAATAAAACTAATTATCTGCAGAAATCAACTTGGAGCGTTCTAAAGTGTATTTATTTGTTATGAAATGTTACGTGGAACCTAGTCTTTTTAGATGATGAAACTATGAAATGGTAGATAATTTTAACATTGTGTCCGTTTTGGTAAAACTATGCGATGATTCATTTTTGGTGTGTAGCTAATATTCCTTATACATTTCAAACATAGGAAATGTAAAAGTCTAGCATAGTGATATCGCAAACTATGATTATTGAATTTTTTTAGTGAAAGGAGTATTTCGAAATGCATTTTATAATGTGTTTTGTGGATTGGTTATTCTTCAAAATGCGCTTTTCGTTGGTACTTGTAATTTTTTTCGATGAGTTTTTATAAAGTGGGATGTTAATGCTCTGTATAGGGATAGCGGGAATAATTATTTCGAGCGAGTGAGTATTGTGAGACGTCTGAGCCTATTTTATTGTAAATGCGGTTCATTCATTCATTCAAAGATTTTGAATTCCAATTTTTATTCTTCAAGCCAAAAGTTGATAACTAAAATAAAAAAGCAACCTTGTGAGCAGGCTAAATTAATTAGTACTCGCCTGCAGATATCCATCTACTTTTCTTAATAAAATTTACACACTATACCTTCTTCTATCAACATTAATTTTAACGTTTTCTTAAATAATTTTTTATGGGATACAGCGGATTAGTATTCCGAATTAATGGTGGTAAATAATAGTTTATAAAATAGTCCGAATTACTTGTATTGTCGATAAAATCGGTGCGTTTCACTTTTCACCATATTGTAAGATATTTCCATGAAGACTATGAAAACGCTTGCATTTTTTTTTAGAAGAAACAAGCTCTGCCGAATTAATTCGGCAGATATAATTATCATTATGCATTATCAACTTTAGTTCAAATTTTTTTGTCCTTATCTGCTAACATTTTTGGAAGAAAATCATTAATTTGATTTGACAGATTTGTTGATTTGGCAATATTGAATTCGGTCACAAGTTAAATTAATTTTTGGGCATTGTGCATTTTTTCCGCTAAAAGTCGGCGAAGTGAGAATTCGATGTTGTATTAATTATGTTCCTTGCTTTTTTTTAAACACATTTCAGTTAAACTAGCTCCCGTTTCTAAATCTTTTAAGATCATGATCTGATCTTCATTTGTGAACGATATGTTTAACACATAAATATTCTATTTTGTTTTATTCCAAAGCATGATTTTATGATCCGTTATTAAGGTGCTCTCATACCAATAATCCTAAGGTTTTTTCGATCCGTACTCATGACGAAGACAACATAACATAAATAAATTATTGAAATACTATGACTTTGCTATGTTGTCTTCATTAAAGAATTTAATTTGATTTAAGTCGATATCTGCAGATAGTTAGTTTTATTAACAAACATGTGGCACTTTGATAATGTTTAAGTAAAGATAACTAGTTTTAACAAGACGAACATTTTTGATTTAGGCGTTTTTTTAATTTTATAGCAAATTAATTACAGGACTTAGTTATTTTTAATGTAATAAAAGTGTTTCAAAAAAACATTTACTGTTTTATAGAAACAATTTAACTTTTTATAAGAAGTTCATGTGTATTTAAATAAAATAGTAATAAGCACAACTACGAGTATATCAATTTATTTAAAATAAATAAATTTTTGTAGGTACCAGTTATTCACTTTCAACATTGTTTTTTTGTAAATGGAAAGAAATTTTTGAAATTTGGAACAACTCAAAATCGTGAAAAATTCAGTTAACTAGTTTCTCAAAAATATCACAGATATTTAGCGAGACTTTGAGCAAATTATCGGGTTGCAGAATAGTTAAATTGTACACAAGTAGTATTTGTGCTGAATAATAAAAACTGATATTTTTTAATTTTATAGTTTTTTATAATTTTTATAGTTTTTTTGCACATTTTGAAGGTTCAAATCCAAATCAATTTTATTGTGCAATAAATCAATAATGTTAGTACTTTTCATGTCTGCGAGTATAATAAATTTTTTTGTGATTTATAGATTGTATGTATGTAGTTCAAATATATAATATCAGTTCATTTTATATTATACAGAGTAGTTATAGCAAAGAAGATATACTAATAGAAACACTATTTGTATGAGAGAAATATACCCAAATAAAATAATTTCATATTATTTAAGTTTTGTTTTTGCAATTTTACGAGATACTATTACAATTTCGTCATGTCTCTTTCTTGCATTTACATTTTGAATAACACAGCAAAATAAAAAATAATAGTGAGCCAATTGGTTGACGAAAAAAAATTTCATAAAAAATAACATTTTAATGAATTATATTGTATTGGTATTGGTGGCAAATAGATCACAACAATAGACCAACAAAACATTTCAAAACGCAATTTGAGTTATTTTCAGAAATGTTACAGTACAGCACTCATACATGTTATATTGAGATGTACGATTTATATGCGAGTATATATTTATTTTGGGGTCTATACTGTATATAAGCAAAATATCAACATAAGAAATTATAATATATCGGATAAAGTTATCCCTACCTTCCTCGATTGTGTTTTAATTTTAAATAATGAAATGAAAAAAAACATTTTTTTCATTTTTTTATTGTTTTCAATCAACCTGTGAAAAGAAGAAAGGGATTTCGTTTGTTTCCATTATATTGATATTTTAGTTATATACAGTATAGGCATCAAAATCCCCTTATGATAACATGGAATATCGCTATGAAAATTGTATATTTCCATATAATGTATGAGTTCTGCACTGTAAAACTTCTGAAAATAAAATAGACTTGTGTTGTGAACAGTTGTTGTTGCGTTGGTCTAAACAATTTGATATTTTCAAGTTTATTTCATCAATGAAAATCGTATTGTAAGAGAAGATCGATGAATGAGTATTTTGATTTTCACTTTTAGGAATATATTTACTCAAAACCGTCTATAGGTTACTTCCGGCTTGTATCTATAGAAGTATAGACTGTTTCTCTAGTTTAGGGGTAAAATTAAAAGCATCTTTTGATTTTACGAAAATTGTTCTTCAAATACTTAACGTAATTTGTTGTTTTATTATTTTGCAAAGTGAAAAACCGTCAAGGGTGGATTCATTTGAAAGATAATTGTTTAATTGAGTCCACACGATTGTCACAGCCGCGACTTCTCTTTTGAGAAGCAGTCTTCCTGATAAGTTTGGAAAATCACCTCATTGAAAGAAAAAAGAAAATTTATCCAACAAAATAGCCTAACAAAAACCAAAATTATAGAATAAAAAACTAAATGTTTGGTTTTTCGTCTGAAACAAGACGATTCATTAATAATATTAGGGGATTATATCGTCTCAATTTCCGTTGTAATAATGAAATTTTTATAAATATTTTTGGTCTGTACAAATAAAAAATAAATAAAATTAGAAAACAGAATATGTTCCTATTGTTGTTTTCGATCAATGCAAGATTTTGCTATATCAATAAAAAATATATCGTTGGCGAAGAAAATGCGTGTCACGTAGAAAACATTTATTAGTTTGAATCAAAAAATAATATAGCAGACGGACGATACGTAGATTTTTTTTAGAAAAAAAAATTACGATCATATACATTTTTTTGTAATTATTTATTTTGACCAATACATGCATAATCCTTTTATAAAATAAAGTTCATCAATATATGTGTAGCATATTGTCTATCTATATCACTAATAGGTAACTGGAAATATGTGATTAATTATGTACTGATTAACAAGACATTCACTGCTTCAAAATATTTACAACATTGCTTATGGCTATTTGCAACAGATTAAGAACTATTGAAATTAATTAGAATATCAGGAAGGGCCATCGAAGGGTGGTGGATGCCACCCCTAATTTGAATAGAAAACGGACATGATCTTGATTATCAAATAATTTAATACAAATCCACACTATAAGATCCAAGAGTACAATATATGTAAAATATTCAGGCTTTCAATTATTAGATGATATGATTAGTGAATAGTAGACGAAAATTACAAAAATTTAAACATGTAAATTTTTAAAAAAGTTAAAAAAGCAGAAATGTATATAAACTATTGAGAATTCTAAAGGAATGAAAAACTAACACCTGTATAGATATTTGGTTTCAAATATGACAATACATTTGTGTTGGTTTTGCAATATGCTACACATATATTAATGAACTTTTTTTTATAAAGGATTATGCATGTATTGTTCCAAATAAATAATTACACAAAAAATTATATGATCGTAATTTTTTTTTCTAAAAAAAATCATCCGTATCGTCCGTCTGCTATATTATTTTTTGATTCACATAGATATATGTTTTCTACTTGACACGCATATTCTTCGCCGACGATATATTTTTTATATATGTAGCAAAATCCGGCATTGATCGAAAACAACAATAGGAACATTTTCTGTTTTCTAATTTTATTTATTTTTTATATGTACAGACCAAAAATATTTATAAAAATTTCATTATTACAACGGAAATTGAGACGATATAATCCCCTAATATTATTAATGAATCGTCTTGTTTCAGACGAAAAACCAAAAATTTAATTTTATATTCTATAATATTGGTTTTTGTTGGGCTATTTTGTTGGTTGGAAAAGTAAAATAGACGATCAAAGCAGGTGTTTGTTTTGTGCAACTGAAACCTGTATAAATAAGAAAAAATGCTAAATGGTTTCTTTTAAAAGGCCAATTTTCTCAAACAAACAAGAAAACTAAAAAATAAATTCAATTGAGCATAAATCAAATAAATTTTCTTTTTTCTTTTAATGAGGTTCTTTTCCAAACTTGTCAGCAAGACTGCTTCTCAAAAGAGGAGTGGCGGCTTTGACAATCGTGTGGACCCAATTAAACATTTATCTTTCAAATGAATCCAACCTTGATTTTTTATCATTTTGCAAAATAATTAAACAACAAATTACGTTAAGTATTTGAAGAACAATTTTCGTAAAACCAAAAGATGCTTTTAATTTTACCCCTAAACTAGAGAAACAGTCTATACTTCTATAGATACAAGCCGGAAGTAACTATAGACGGTTTTGCGTAAATATATTCCTAAAAGTGAAAATCAAAATACTCATTCATCGATCTTCTCTTACAATACGATTTTCATTGATGAAATAAACTTGAAAATATCAAATTGTTTAGACCAACGCAACAACAACTGTTCACAACACAAGTCTATTTTATTTTCAGAAGTTTTACAGTGCAGAACTCATACATTATATGGAAATATACAATTTTCATAGCGATATTCCATGTTATCATAAGGGGATTTTGATGCCTATACTGTATATAACTAAAATATCAATATAATGGAAACAAACGAAATCCCTTTCTTCTTTTCACAGGTTGATTGAAAACAATAAAAAAATGAAAAAAATGTTTTTTTTCATTTCATTATTTAAAATTAAAACACAATCGAGGAAGGTAGGGATAACTTTATCCGATATATTATAATTTCTTATGTTGATATTTTGCTTATATACAGTATAGACCCCAAAATAAATATATACTCGCATATAAATCGTACATCTCAATATAACATGTATGAGTGCTGTACTGTAACATTTCTGAAAATAACTCAAATTGCGTTTTGAAATGTTTTGTTGGTCTATTGTTGTGATCTATTTGCCACCAATACCAATACAGTATAATTCATTAAAATGTTATTTTTTATGAAATTTTTTTTCGTCAACCAATTGGCTCACTATTATTTTTTATTTTGCTGTGTTATTCAAAATGTAAATGCAAGAAAGAGACATGACGAAATTGTAATAGTATCTCGTAAAATTGCAAAAACAAAACTTAAATAATATGAAATTATTTTATTTGGGTATATTTCACTCATACAAATAGTGCTTCTATTAGTATATCTTCTTTGGTTATAGTATAAATGTCATTTCCCTGGATTTTAAACAATAAATCGAATCGGTTATAATAAATTTTACAACTCTATTAATTACCAACAAAATATAACCTTAAATGAAAAAAACTTGTTCATATTCAATTGTTCAACCTACACATAAATTTAATTTAAAAAAAAACCTGTTAGAATGAATATACACATATGTATGTATGTACATACATATTATATTGAACATTTTAGACATAATATCACGCTGGATATGGGGTAACATATGCTGATTAATCCTCGCTTATATGTATACATACATATACAATCAGATAAAATCAACCGTTTGTGATTAGGGTTAATAAAATTTGCATACATACAGACACAATAAATTGTCATTCAGTTTTTTTTACTCCCAACTACTTAACCAGCCTCTGAAAAATTACTGTACATTTGAAAGTAGTTTTTTTTAGCTTACGTATCTATAAAAAGCTCAAAGTGTAACGTTTTAAAAAAAAAAATCAATAAATCATTTATAAATATTTATATTTAAAAACAAATAAATGACCTTGGTGAGATTATTAACTAACTTACTCACGTACCTACATATAGTGGTAGTTTCGAAATTAGAAGTTAGATTGGTTTTAGAAACTAAAAAAAAAATGATAAAAACTACAAGGTCACAATTCAATTAGGTGTATGTATGTATGTACGTACATGTAGCACAGTTATAAATATAAGTAAATATAATTATTTAACAGCAGCCGTGGACCGTGTAACCGATTAATTCACCTTCTCAAAAGTCATGATCTAACATAATCACATGTACCACTGTTTTAACAAGATTTTTTTTATTTTTTATGGAATTTGGTCCACCAATTAATTTAAAATTCATGTAATTTCTTTAAACCTTTCTCTTTTATTTTAAAATCGTATATATATGTATACAGGTACCGAAACATTAAACCAATTTCTTTGAGTGAAATGTATATAAGTGAAATACATAATCAAACGCAATTGTACAATGTAATTATGCGGTCTTATTGATTGAATGCAATCTTTTTGCATTAAACTGGTATTTTGGTAAGATTTCCTGATTTTTATCGAGTATTAAATTAAAGTGAAAATATAATTTTTGCCGATTGAATATGAAAATGTAATGTTCAATTAAGCTTGGTTTAAAAGCGAGCGCGCGAACATACTTATATACTTACATATATGTACACTCTGAATTTGTTGCCTTGGTGCGGTGTCGCATTGCTTTAAATGGTGTTTTCAATTTTATTTTTGGGTGTCGAAGGTATATTTTTGAAAATCTCTTTATCAAAAATTTTTATCTACGTCTTTTAAAATAAAATTTAAAACTTTAATGGTGGTACGAAGAATGCAAATGGCGCAAGAATGTTATCCAAAATGTTTCGGAAACATAAATTAGGTGAGAACTTATTAGGTTTTACTACTATCCATTTAAAATAACGGCGCTAGTAGTAGTATGATAATTAAGTTTTTCTAGTCGCCATATTTAGTATTGGTTATTAACACACCCTGAAAATTTTTAAAATATTTTAATTTGCGAAAAAAGCCCAGCCACCTAAAAAGCCCAACTTAGTTTGGAGGGGAACAATTTTTAACATTAAAATCATAGGCATAGATTTACCCCGTTCGGCTTTATAGGTTTTTACCATTTAATTAGAATTTTCCGCCTCGTATAATTCAGTAACCGGTTGGCGTATTTGCTAAAACCACATACCGTTGTACGCAAAATGGAAATACCTTTCAAATGACCCTCAGTACTGCTTGACAAATATTTGCCCCCACATATGAAGCTTATGATGTCAAAAAACGTTCCCCTCCAAAATTAAGTTGAGGAGTTTGGCTTTTTTCGCAAATTTAAATATTTTTGAAATTATTCAGGGTGTTACATTTTACATGGAACACTCTGTATAAGTTACATAATTGACGACATTGAAACATAAACATAATAAAAAAACTTTTGTTTAAATGATTAAATTAAGTGACATTTAGCGACCAATGCTATACTTTTTAGGTCCATATTATGAAATTTTTTGTTATCAATTTTTACTTGAAGAAGCCAAATTCTAAAATAAAATTATGAATTTTATCACGACAACTAGCGTTTAAATTTCAAAAGCCGCGCATGTCTATAATATTTTAATTTCGACTTAAATGTATTCTATTCGTCATTATTGCCTCAAGAAACCACTGAAAATAATATTTCATATTTTCGAACTAACTTAAACGGATTTGCGACGAGATTTGAAAAAAAAGATAGTTAAAATTTGTGGGCAGTATAGAATGTCAGATATAGGGACGGAAATTTCATTATTATATGTTAAACAAATATTTATCTATGTACAGAAGTACATATCTTCTTTAAAAATTGTATTATTCTATATAGGGTATAGCATGATGAATAGCACTAAAACATCACGAAGGAAGTTGTTGTGTTAAAATGTGTCTGGCCATTTTTTTAAATATAAATTAAATATAATTTTCTTATACAATGATTCGGGGCAGCCTTTGTTAAAATTTGATTTTCATTGTAAAAATGTCACTCAATGCCACGAAAAGCCCACGAGGTGCATACCAGAACAAACACAAATACTTAAATAATAATACAGTCTTTAACGGCCATTACTGGCCACTTACTGAGTCAACAATTTGGCTCCAACGGTTTCGACCCAGGGCTTGGTCTTCATACTGTCCTAGACGACCTGAAGAAGCCAAGCCAGCCTCTACACCGTGGAGCCATCGTTGGCTGCAACGACCTCTGCGCCTACCATATGGTGGCTCTCCTTTCATAGATCGCTCCACAATTCGTTCCGGATCAGCACGCAGAACGTGACCGAGCCAGCGTACTGGCTGAGTTTTTCATGCACAATATCGGGGATCAGATCTCTGGTCTCGAAATTGTACAGAGCTCGGTATGTGCCATCTATTTCACGTTTTGGGCCGTAAATCACACGCATGACTCTTCTCTCAAATGTAAGGAGCCATCTCGCACTCATCCGTCAGCGCCCAACTTTCACAAACACAAATCCTTACACATTACAAAAACGCGGTCTTATAAAACGTCTTACTCTACATAGCTTTTTATTAAAATTGGGCATCGCTTATCCTACTCCGATACACTGGATTAGGGGAAATTACGGTGTTTCTGATTGAGTACCAAATATATTCGTTGTCAAAGGATGTGCCATTCGTTTGCTTATTCGATTATAATTCTCAAAATATATTCAAAAGATCTCTATATTCATATATGTAGTTGATGCAGTTCGAGAGGTGTTTTCTCCCTAGCTTCTATTTAAACATTTAGCAGTGTTGGCAATGTTAGAAAAAATAGATATATATGCCTCACGATAGTTCGCTAACTACATATGTATATATGCATAGTTACGCTTGTGAGGCTTGTCGTATTCAAGCTCTTGTTTTGCGCTTTAGCTCTTTTCGCGTTTTTTCTCTTAAATTGTTTGCCTGATTTCTTTCGAAAATCTGATATCCAATTTTTTTATCTTTCCGGCAGTGATCAAACACTCTGTCTTTGACATGTATAATGGTACTCACTAGCTCAGAGAGATAGTAATAGAGCACACATAAGAACAAATATGCTATAAATTTAGTTACAGAGCATTGATGATCGATTAAATTAAATTTAACAAATCTTTATAATGTCATTAAAATTGAAACATTTAAAAAAATAAGAATTCAGAAACAACAGGAATATATACTCGTAGTTGATGAAATTACTAACAACAAAATAACGTTATATAGCTTGAAAACAAAATATTTTGCGATTTATTTTTTCCAAAAAAAAAACAATTCTTCCAATAGAAACACCCTTTATGTGTGAACGATAACTGAGCTACAATTATCATACATTGGTGTTTGTACTATCTGAATCTCTCTTGGCGTGTACGTGATTCAGACAGTATTGACAGTCTGATTGTATTGTCCGACAGAAAACTATAGTGCAAACAATAATTTGTTATTCTCTCGTGTGTATGGGGGAACCAGTAACATCAATTGGATGGTATTCTAGCTGGATTCGACGTCATGATTAATCCGTGAACCTCTTAATTTTTTTTCTACTATATATCTATTCGGTTACATATCCACATGTATAGAAAAGTCTGCTCTCAATAGCTTGTTCCAACGGTGGTGTGATCTGGGGAGATCCAAGTGTTTTTTTAACACGTTATAGATGTATGAATAATTTAGCCCCGAGATCGGTAATTCCGAAGAATATTGTAATTTGAAACGAGATTAATATTTTGTTTTAGTTTTCAAATTATATTTGATCACTATAGTGATTGTGATACTACAGTACGTTTCATAACTTTCATATAACCAAAATGTATCAAAAATTAAAAATATAAATGTTCACTTCAATCAGTACTGTAAAAATGACTTATGATTTTCAAAATGTAAATTATTTTCTTAACTATACATATGAATGTATATCACCATCTTTTGGAAAACCTACAAACTTCAATAAATAAATTAAAATAGTAAAAATTAATATTGTGTTACACCTTTTTAGTTTTCTGCGAACCTGAAATCCGATTGGGCATTTCGGACGATAATTCACTTCAATCGTGTTCAACCGCAATTTTTAACTCATTAACCATCTGGAATTGTCGGTTACCCCTATAGACTATCCTACTTATTATATGTGTATTAAGAATTATGTATGAAAGGCCCAGCTTCATCTCGTTTTCTAGTAGAAATTGATTTTCAAAGACGTCAATGTTATATTCTAGTAGCTGATAGAAAGTAGATGTCTGCAATCTTTGAAAATCCGAAAAATTGTTTAAAAAAATCTCATTTAATCACTTTTTACTGTCGGGCTTAATTAGTCTACATACAAATCTCGCGAGGTTTCCTCTTTTTAAAAATTTAGGCCTCCGTTTTTATTTATATCATATATAGCCCAATTTATGATAAAATAGTCTATTGTCTCATGATCGGGGCTTCATTTTCTACCAATTTCTCAAAATAAAAGCTCCTCTTCGATAGGAGCATTGATCTTCCCTCTTTCCTTGTCATTTTTTCAATGTGTTTTATTTTAATATCACCTGACCATTCGACAGACTAATTAAAACTTGAATGTTGAGATGTTGTGTTGAATTAAACTAAGAAAACAAACCAAAAATCTACTTTGCTGATAAAGTTATGAAACATAGTAAATTTTGAAAATTCTGAATTATTTTGACAGTATACTGACCGAAGTGAACATTTTCATTTTATAATTAAGCGTTCTTCGTAGTCAGCCTCTGTTATGCATTAATTTTTCTCCAAATTTATTAATGTAGTTATTGAAAATAATCGAAAAATCAGGTGGCGATAAAGTTATGAAACGGACTGTATAGGTTTGTCGAACTCAATATTATTTTAACTGACTTCGACATGATTTGCTGAAAGTACAAAATTTTATTTTAAAACGTGCCAAGTGTTCGTTTGTCGAAGCAAACACCTTTCTATTACAATATAGAATAGATTTGATTTTGTATGTATATATGTATGCATATACCTACATACATATTTTGTTATATGTATTGATCACAGATTGAAAAAATTAACTGACATTTCATCAACCAAAATTATAATGTCAGTTTGGTTGTGTTTATTTGGAGCGGATTTATGCGTAAACAGTTGAATTTTATTACGCAGGCCGATTAAATGTCAAATGGAAGCCACCCACATAGTATTATAAATTTAATCTTAAATTTTTATTAATGAATTTCAGTAAATTACATAATAAAAGATTTCAATGTAATTAAAATCTCTAATAAATGTACAATACACATATACCTAGATCTTCATGTGAATAGTAATTGTTTATAAATTAATTAGCAAGTTGTGTGTATATAGTGTTAATATACAGATAAATCTTATGAGAATCACATTACTATGTAAATAAATAAATTAGCACATAAATTAAAATTTTATCAGTTGTAGCTTGTATCTTTGTGAAATGATTATATAAGAAATTACGTGTAGGGCAGATTTCCAAAACCTTATAGTAATACTCTAAACACATTTATATATTATTTGTACACTATGTGTGAAACTCTAAGAATAAATGCAACAGCAACATAATATATTGCCGGCGTATATCATATTTCTTAAGTTGTTTTTCTATTTTATTATTAAGAATTGGATTTATTTGCAACGTGATGCGGCGTTTTCCATTAATAAAATTTGAATACCGTGAAATGTATATATAGTTTTAATATTTTATAAAAAAGATAACATTAAGAATTGTATTTCAACCTTCACACTTTATAATATATAATCTTAATTTGTATTAGACCGCGAATCTACCCACGAATAATATTATATTCACGATATAGCTTTTGTACATCAATCAAGCGTATACTATTAGGTATGCCCAATGACAAATTCCTAAAATAAAAGATTTTAAAAAAATACTCCCATATTAAGTCGAGCACTAAAATATATAAAACGAAATGTCATTCACAGAGTGATAAGTAAATAAAATCAAAAATAAAAATTCCAACTCTTCTACATGTATTTATATTAGGTGGTATGGTATGTCTTATTATTTACTCTCAAAGAAATTACTTAATCTTAAAATGTCAAACTTGTAAATGTTTTGTAAAAAAAAAAAATAATAATAATTTCTCACATAAAAATGTAATTGTTATAATAATATTTATTTAAAAGTAAACTAACGATAAAAATCTAAATTGAGCTTTAAAAAATTGATGAAATTATCTAGCCTTTTGTTTGAGTGAAATTATCATTTAATAAAAAAATTATTATTATTTTTAAAACTTTCTTATGTATTAATCAAAATAATGTATTGTTTATTAATTTCTCCCGAATTTAGTTTATAATAAAAATTTAATGCATTCACTTTTTTATTTATATAAATATGTGCTTAATTCACTTTCTTGGCCAGTGGGACAGGTTTAAAAATTAATTTTCGTCTTAATTCTATTAAAAAGACATATTCTGGTGTCTCAAAAACTATAGTTTTATATTTTTATATATTTTTTAATATTTTTTTCAGTTCTTCACTTTCTTTAAAGAGAAATACACATTTTAGATGATATATTGATGCACTCGGGTGTGAGTAGAAGCGTCAGGCCTATCACAACAGTTTTTTCACTTGGCAAAAAATACATTAATTTTGATTTTTTTTTTCAATTACATATTTCTTGTTAACTACCATTTATGATTTATTCAAATCTTCCATATACTCGTAGTTTATATTTATATTTTTAATCCTATTTTTTTCTATTCAATCCAAATATTTTGATTTTTAAATTAAAGTTAAAAATTATCATTAGACTAAAGTTTGAAGACAAATTAAATAAATAACTTCGAAATTTAAATTCAATTATACTCAGTTTCGGCGAGTGGGCCTGGTCTGGTTTAAGAGTGAGTAAAATGTTAATACTGGATGCTAAAATCGAAAATGAAATACAAGCGATAACTGTACTTGTACACAAAAATTTATTGCAAAAAACAATAAATATAATAATAATAAGTAAATTAATTAAAATATTATGTGATTTCAATCGATGACAAGTAAAGTGGGTGTTTTGCCATACGCCAGTAGATGTTTGATTATAGATTTTATTAAATTTGATAAGACAAGACCTAAGTTTGTTGTTAAAATTACTTTGCACAAACCAATGCAAATGGCTTTTGAATAAAAATTTGATTCTACATACAAAGTTAGTTTAGCTAGAATTTAAAAGGTTTCAATATTGAAACCAATATCAACTATATGTTATTTAGAGATATTTAGCATACAAATAATTATGTATGTATTGCGCATACAATTATATCCGGAATTAAACAGCTTTAATACAACTCATATTTATATAATCAAACAATTTTTTAAACAATACATTACAAATATCAAAGATAGTAATCAACCTTGTCACGGACACTTTTAAAAAACAATAATATAATTGTTACAATTATTAATACTCAGTTGACCGCATACTCATGATATTACTCATAAACACATTAAACATGCGATTTTAATCCACAATTTCGCTATTTTAATCGCGATTCACATCGATCTCTGTTTTTTATTTTGAATAAAATTTGAACTTTGATCAAAAAAAAAATCGAAAAAAAATCGGTAACTCACAATGGAAAGAAAGTAAACCAAATTATGAAATATGCGTGTGTAAACGATAAAACGATTATTTTGAGTGGATCTCATCTCAATCTCGAAACATACATGTATATACGAGATACATCAAAATTATGGTCTTCTTCTGTTGTGTTGGTCAAAAATAAAAAAGCACATAATCTAACATCATGAAATATGAGATGGTTGTATTTATGGTTAGGAAAAACAACAAAAAATAAAACAATATTTCGAATATTATTCATTTATAAAGCAAAAGTGATTGAATGAAAAAATTAAATGAAAGTATTGCACACGAATGTACAACTAACATCGATTAATTTTATGAAGAGGAAGTAATATCTATATGTTTTATATAGACGAACTAATAAATTTTATTGATAACTAAAAAATTGGTTGATTCAATGGTGAAATATGGACAATTTCCCACGTGTCTTTATGTATGTCATCCCTGCCCGTCCTTCCATTTTGATTATGGCTTAGTACAGAAACATGAATATTACATTTCCTTTATTGAAGAAATACAATAAATTCATAGATTTATTTAAGTTACATGATTAGAAAGATAATATATGATATTTAATATTCGTAGGATTATTTGAATTCAAATTTTAAATTTTTTCGTAATTTTAACCTTATCTGAATTCTTCTCGTTAGAATTTGCAAAATGAATTTACTATTAAGTTATGAATTCGTATAGCAAAATTTCAATTCTTCTCTTTCTCTCGCCCTCTTTCTTTGTCGCCTTTTTTCTCTTTCCCACGCTATCTCTCTTTCTTTTTTATTTTCTCGGTCTCTTTCCCTTTTGCTTTTTGCCTTTTTCTCTTTGCCTTTTTCTCTCCTCCTTTCTATTTTTATCTTTCTTTCAGTATTTCTACCTTCCAGTATCTTTCTATCTATTTCTCTCAAACTTTTCCTCTCCTCTTCTTCCTCTTTCTCCCTCTCACTCGCTTTTTTTGCCTTTTTCACTCTCTCACTCCTTTTACTTTTTCTTTCTCTCGCTCTTCTTTTACTTTCTCTTTCTCACTCTTCTTTTACTTTCTCTTTCTCACTCTTCTTTTACTTTCTCTTTCTCACTCTTCTTTTACTTTCTCTTTCTCTCACTCTAATTTTACTTCCTCTTTTTCTCCCACTTTCTTTTTACTTCTTTCTTTCTCACTCTCCGTTGACTTCCTCTTTCTCTCTCACTTCTTTTACTTCCTCTTTCTCTCTCACTTCTTTTACTTCCTCTTTCTCTCTGCCACTCCTTTTATTTCCTCTATCTTTCTTCCTCACTCCTTTTACTTCCTCTTTCTTTCTTCCTCACACCTTTTACATCCTCTATCTTTCTTCCTCACTCCTTTACTTCCTCTTTCTCTCTCACTCATTTTCTCGTTCGCTTTTTTCTCTTTGCCTCCTCCTAGGCTCTATCGAATGAAAGTCAAATATTTTTTAAACTGCATGTATGTATGTTTTCCTGTAATCTGTCAGAGCAACCTTAATTTGGCCATATTAAGTTTGAAAGAAATTGGAAAGATATATGCAATAAATATATAGAGTTTAATCAAAATTGGAATTCGTTTTGTAAAAAAACGTATAGTAATTAAGTTTTAAATGCATAAATTTACATATAGCACAATCTTCTATTTATCGAAATAATTGTCACATGCTCCCTTCCATACTTTCAAAAATTAAACGAATTTCAAATTTAAATAGAATGCTCCAGTTTTAGGTTCAAATTAAATTTACTGAAATCACCGCTAATAGTCATAATCTCGGCTAATATAATAGTTTCGCATAATTTAATTTAGAATATATATTTTATTAAATTCACGTTTTCTTAATACACTATCAGATTGCTTGGACCGGATTAATACAATTAATAAAGAAAAGATAGAGATGTTTGTTTATCAATCGTGCAAAAAGCAGTTAGTTTATTTATTGTTCAACTTTAAATTCGTTTAACATAAAATTTCTCATTCAAGCTGGTTACGTGGCTTAAGCTACCAGTATAAAGCCGGATACAATTCATATTACACTAATTGGAGCCAAATATAGGATATACCAAAATTGTTTAAAATGTAAAACTCATTCAAATTATTTCATTTAAGCTTTCTTATACAAATTTACAATCCTATAATTTACGATTCCAATCCTTCGTCATAACCTTTGCGCGCATGCAATTTTTCACGATAAGGCCATCACAATTAAAGAGTCAAATTCCATTGATGGGTGTCAGTTCAAAATTAATTGTTCAATCATGATTGTTTAAAGACAAAATAAATTATTCTCATATTTGATCAGAGTATCAACTAAAGGTGGTCTATTAAGAATTGGAATTCTCCGAATATTAACTCACTAGTTAGCTGGTTTGTTTTCTAACTAACTTTTACAAATTTATAATTAAAATTTGCTACATATTCTTCTTCTCGCTGGACATTTTGCCTAATTCAAATTTCAAGTGAACCGACCTGGGTTTTAAGGGACTTATTTTTAATTTTTTTTTTAAGATTTGTCTAAATTATTTTGTCTGGTTGTATACATTTTGATCTTTTGAAATTTTAAAGCGATCCAAACCCGGATTTACAAGGCTCCTCATACTAATTAAAAAATGTATACATACCCTAATTAAATTGTGTCGTGGCTATATCTTGTGATATATAATAATTCTTTACCTCAGAACGGTACATCTGTAATGTGAGAATGTATAAAATACGTAATTTTTAATTTTTTTTAATTTAATCACAAACATCTATACGAGTACGTAGGTACATATACATATACATGACTTTGATGGATTTATTTTCGAAATTTTATATAGAAATGATCTCATCCGTTTAAAAGAGAGAATCACAAGCAATACTATAAACTACCGAAAGGTCGATGCCCACCATCAATATCTCAACCAGAATAGTTGTCTGCACATCGTCCATTTACTTAATAAAATGAATAATGATCGCTCATCATAAAAGTATGTGTATGCACATCATTAAACTGTATGTACACAATATGTACATATTGTAATTGTATAAACTTGCAATTTCCGAAACTATAATGTTAAGAAGCAATTATACTTCTTGTTCAATTTCCGTTTAATTGTGTAAATAACTTATAAGAATTTATTTGTTTCTATTTAGTAAGAAACCTTGAAACTTAATGCGAGCGCGCATTGCTAATAAGCATCAGGTACACTTGCACGCTTTGATTAGAAAGGAAATTGGAAAATTTTCCACTTACGATTAACTATTATGTATATGTACATACAAAAAATTATATTGAATGTCAACTTTCATTTTATGGTTGCACCAAAAACTTAATTAAAATTTTTACTGCCATTTCTTGAAGTCTAAACACTAAAAAATAATATTAAAAAATAAGACGACGGTAAAGGAAAATAATGCGCGAGTGAAAGTGTTATTGAAATGATCATATTTTTTTTTTTGCAGTGCTGTTATGTATTGCACTTTATTGTGTGCTAAAAGCTATTTACGATGAAGGTTATTAATTGTTTCTTGTTAATAATCTTATTACAGTCGTAAAATATATATATTTATAATTATATAAAGTACTTGTTGCCCACTGAACCATGTGGGTATATATGTATATACTTCCACACATACACACACATACAAGTTAAAATTTCGCGCACTGGCCAAATATGTACAATTCACTAACAACAATGTTAATATAATTTTTTTCTCCATATACTTGCAGATATCTCAAACTAGAACCAATGTTAGTGTGAGGAGAATAGAACTAACATTGCGCACAAACCACACAAATTAATACGCGTAAGTACAAAATGAACGGAAATTTATATAACTTATGTTAATAAATCTTAAGCGACAAATTAATTTTACATTATTCTGACAGTTTGTGTTGTTTTCTATTCCAGAAAATAAATAAACTTTATATACAAAGTTTTTTTTGCGGTTTATAAAAAAATGAAAATAGCAAAGAAGACGTAAATTTGTGTAAATAAAATACGCGAGACTGCGCCAAAAAAACCTTGAAAAGATTCTAAATAATTTTTGGTATATTCTTAAGTATATAAAATGTATGTATAAAGATGTACATATATATGAAGATACACAAATTTGCGGCTTTTTATTTTAATTTATTCCTTGATTTTTTGTATACAAGACTAAACACATGAATATATTTTTTTAACGATTTTTTGACGTAATCGCATTAAACCGGGGTGTTTAGTTGAAATGTTTATATCTTGATCTTTGGTTGGTGCGCGCTATAACGAATTTAATTACAACGCGTATATAAATATGTAATTAAATGTCACAGTTTAGGACAAATTTTTGGTGGTTTTGTAACATGTACCGGAATATCGTTTTAATATAAATTTTACTATGCAGATTGGCACACAAAAACTGTGATGAAATTTTAAAAATTATTCGAGAATTTACAAAATTATATAAGATTTCCGACTTATTAAATTCAAAAATTAGTTCTCGTGATTTTAAGCGAAATTCGTAAAACTATAAAAATACAAATTCCAGAAAATTGTATATTGTTTTGAAATTTAAAGTTTAAATTAAAAAAATTCTAAATATTAACAAATAAAAAAATGAATTTTAAAATTGGATTGAAGTTTCTTAAAGTAATATTTACATAGTGAATGGATTTCGCGTTAATTTCGTAACCATTTCATCGTACCGTTTAATGAAAAATATCAAAACATTTCGAACGAGCAGGCCCTTAAACACTCAAAACCATCCGCATTGCTGAATAATAATTCGCGCCCTCAGGAGGTGAAATAAATCGTGGGTGAGTACAATAGCGTTTTCACAAATTATTCGATAAATCGGGTACTACATGATCCTCTGTTGTATAGGTTCGATAATTGCTGGTCGAACAAGGGTATACTGTAGCGGGTATAGCACTCTGGATGGTCGCGCTCCATCGAATCAGATTCAACCAAAACCATACGATTGGTCTTCTGCACTTCGAAGTTCATTAATGCTTGTCGATTTGGTAGGCACAGCGGATAGAGTCAAGAACTCGTACATGCATGTTAACATCGACTTCTACTGCGCCCGACTAAACCGCGTCTATAGGTTGAAATTCGTCCTTGCGAGATCAAGACAACGCCAAACCTCATTTCTCAAGCCAAACGCATGCCAGAATCAAGCAGTTGGGCTGCAATGTACATCTTTAGTTTTGTGCAAAGTAAAATTATATTGCCATACCATACTCGGTTTATCCTCTCGATTAAACATTTCATCATATCTTTTAATGGAAAAAATCAAAACATTTCAATCGATCAAGCCCTCAAATACTCAAAACCGTCCGCATTGCTAAATAATGATTCACACTCTAAGGAGAGAAAATCACTCGCGGAGGAGTCATATGGCGTTTTCATCTGATTTTAAAAATACACCAACACTTTGGTATATTAATTTATTTAATTTACTAGTATCTTGGAATAATAACTATAACTTTAAAAAATTTAATATACCTATACCATGTCACAAATATGTTAACATTTTAAAGGAACAAATTACAGTTTACGAGGTTCGTGGTCTGACTGTAAATTTTTCATTATTCATTGCCCTCATCACAAAAATTCGAGTCCAGTAGTCACCCATGCACATTATCTCTGTGCACGTCTACTGTGCTCAACTGAACAGCGTTTACGTTAAAATCCGTCTTCGCGGCATTAATCAGGCTCAACTTTGTTGACATCAATATTATGTTAAACTTCATGTCTCAAACCAAATACGTGCAAACATCGAGCAGTTGAACTAGGATGTTCTCATACACCCATCTTATAGCCCAGACATTGTACCATCTGATTTTTATCGGCTTCGTACCCTGGATCAGGCGAAATTTTTTTTTTTTTGTAAAAAATCAGTTTGTAGATTTTACGTTATTTGTATGACCTGAGAAGTCCAAGTGCTGGTACATATTCCGTAAATTTCAATTTGCTATTATCTCCAGATAAAACCATCGCTCAAAATTATTGTTTCTGCCACTGTGCGCGTGTCATTTTATTTTTTCCATTTTGTTCATTAAAAGGATGCAACCCATATATGAACCCTGCTTTGCTATCTAACGATTTATTAGATTATTTAATCTAAAGTTGACTTCTAGCCTGCTATCTTCGATATATTATTGTTCAGCCACCAAACATTACTGCATCTTTCCAAAAATTATTCATCAATTAAAAAAATATATAAATATTGGTTCTTCCTCTTTTGTTAGTGGTTGAGGTGACAACATAACTAGTTAATTCTCAGAGTTTTGTTGGCTGGTATTCCTTTATTAGCAGATCTATTGCCACAAAATTTGCTAACATTGTTGTAACATCAGTTGGGTAGAAGTATTTTTACTTCCAAATCGACAGATTATGTGATAGAACTTTTAACTTTTGTAGTATTAGAATAGAAACCTAGATGCTCTGTCCCCATAAAACTGTTATTTAGTTTACGCGGCAATTAAGGTGAAGCAGACTGAAGAATGAAGAGCTCATAATGATCTGCTCATTTTTAAAATAATAACAATAATAATAATAATATTCAGTTTTTAAAAGGCCATTAAAGTACCATCTATTTCGCGTTTTGGACCGTAAATCACATGTATGATTCTTCTCTCAAATCTAAGGAGCAATCTCTCGTACTCATCCGTCAGTGCCCAACTTTCTCATCCAAACATAACAACGGGCCTGATCAACGCTTTGCAAAGCTTCAGCTTCACAGCACTTGATAAGTGTTGAGATTTTAGCAGTTCCCTTACAGGATACAAAGAACGACTGCCAGCTGCCAGCCGCAATTTAATATCCTCACCCAAACTGTTATCGTGAGTGATAAGAGAACCCAAATATTTGAACCTCCTCACTCCCTCAAACGTGTGGTGGCCACTACTAAAATCTGTTGTGCCATTGCCCCTAAAACCAGAGATCATGTATTTCGTTTTGGACTCATTGATCTGAAGTCCAACTGAAGCTGAAAACTCTACAAGCGGATCAAGTATTTCTTTCACTCCGTTGATATTCAGTTCAATCACGCATATGTCATCTGCATATGCAAGCACCTGATTGGACTGGCGATATAAGATGTTGCGCTGAGGTGTTTCAGTTTTACGAAAGATGTACTCCAACATGAGATTAAAGAGTATCGGGGACAGAGCATCTCCCTGCTGAACACCCGAGTTAACTGCGAAAATTATCGATAGCCTGTTCTCAACTTTAACACAGCATTGAGACTGCGTCACTGTCATCCTACACAGTCGTACCAATTTTGTTGGCATTCCTATGTATTCCAGGGCAGACCACAAACTCTCTCGATTGATCGAGTCATAGGCCTGCCGGAAATCTTTAAAATATAAAATTTAATAAAATTAAAATCGTAAAATTTTGAAAATTCAGAATTTGATAAATTTGACGTGCTTTAGAAATAAAATTTGAAAAAAATGGATTAAATACCAAGTCATGTGACGAATAAAGTGTACAATGATTAAAATTGATTAAAATTTATAAAAAACAATGGAAATTTAATAAATTAAACACAGATTCTCCGATGCAATTCTTACTTCTCTTCTCGAACATAGTAAAATTTTAAGAATTTTACTAATTTCAAATTTTCATAATATAAGTTACTGAGATTGCAAGTTGAAATAAATCAATATTTTAAATAATTTCTGTGGTTTTATTGAGAAACTAGGTAACTTTAAAAAGATCAATATTTTGAAATCGATGGCAGAAATCACCTTACATAAACATATTTCATAAAACTATAGTTTTATTATGCTGTAATTTGAAAATATGTCAGACATCCGGTTTTGGTGCATTAGAATTTAATTCCCCACAAAGTTTATATCTGCAGATAGTTAGTTTTATCAACAAACAAGGGACATTTTTTAATTTTTAAGTAAAGATAACCAGTTTCAGCAAAACGAAATGTTTTGCATAAATTAAAGATATTCTATGAAAATCAAGAATAAACTGCTGACTAAAATTTAAAAAAATCATTATTGAATTGACATCTTGCAAGTCGATTCTAACTTTTAAAACCTCATTTCCAAACCTATATTATCTTATCTTGGGAATTTTATCTGAAAATATGTATAGTTTTAGAATTATTCATAATCAAAATCGTTAAAAATTCAGTTAACTAGTTTTTCATTTATATTTGATTGGAGTTTGTTCTAAATTCTATAATCATATTTTTATGGAACTAATATTGAGCGAAACTGAAAGTTGAATAAATTTGATTAGAGTCATATTGAATCGATTTTTTTGATTGTAAATCGTATGTCTATATCAAATCACTCATACATATATCAAAAGCGAACAAATAAATTGATATATGCAGCTAATAAATTAGTATGCTGATGAAAAAATTTGATTACAATATTTTAATAATATTATGAAAATAGTAGAAACTCACAATAAGTGACTGAAATTTACTTAATAAATTAATTTAAATAGTGAGAGTATAAAAATTATGCATTTACTTTGGGGTAATGTTTATCACTTCATTTCATCAACAAATTGGAATTTTTATAAACACCAAACACCCACCAACAGGTTTATTTGCACAAGAAATGTATTACTTAACACTTATCAAGGTATCATTCCAAGGTTAACAATAAATTTAGTTACCTATGTAATTATAAATTTAAAAAAAAACTAAATTTGATTTCAAGCGTTAATTTATAGTAAATTAATTTTTAATTTATTAAACGCATTGTGGCTTGAAGGAAATTCCAAAAAATAAATATTTGTATGCCATTTGTGCGGTCAAATCAAATATTTGATTCGCACCAATGTGTAAGTCGCGACCGACCACTTCTCTTAATTCATCATAATAGATAAAAAATAAAAAAATAGAGACATATTATATAGCATAACACCAAAAACGACTTATAAATATATAATTTTAGATTATGAAATCAACTTATTCAATATACATTTTTTTTTATTACTTTTATAAAGATTAAGGCACACATAAGAAAGATTTAATGGTTTCACTTTTATAAAAATAAATAAAATGTTGAGTCAATGCATGCATACATACATACATATGTGTTATACGATTTCGATTTAGTCAATAATATAATTTCTATAGTGGTTTGCAAATATTATCTTATAGCTTAATTCAATCCTAATATTTAAGTACAAAAGATTAAAAATATGTCGCGGGTGAAAAGATATTTATTACATTTCGAAAAGTGTTTTGTGGATTTTAATTCAATATACACATTTGTACGTATATGTATATTTGGAATTTTTTGAAATGTCATGTTATCATAACTTTTTAAACAAACGTAAAAAATATTGTAGAAAGGGATTGTCAATAATGATTTGAATCGATCTTAACCAGATGTAATCGAAAATATCATAAACTTGTGGGATGGTCTTTAACGAATAGCCGCAATAAAGTAGATTTTTATTAAATTTATTGAGAAGGTCCATTAGATTTTGGTATCGTTCAGAATTGAAATTATTCAAATAAAATCTTAATTAGAATTCGATTGAAATTTAAACAGCAATTTTATTAAATTTAGTATATGAATTTGGCTGGGAATTCCAATTCTGGAAACAATTTTTTGAAACACTTTCGATGTACATATATACATATGTATGTATATGCCTAAATTGACAGTTTTGATCCCTTTTAATAACCAACCACCAACTACAATTTAGCTACAAAATAATCAGGCTCGGTTGAGGTTAAGTGACTACTATACCAATTGTTGGCCCTTTTGTATCTAACTTTTACCAATTGTATTTTACCAATTTTACCATTCAAATTTCAAAGTGATCCGACCTCAAGGTGGAGTAGCTCTCATAGGCATTTTAAAAATATAATAATAATTTTGTCTGAAAATAGGTATCTTTCTGTTCATTTTGATCTATTAATATTTTACTCCTATCCAAATTAATGAATTGTAAATCTTTAATTTTATTTAGAAATTTGGGAAGGAATAAAGGATTGACTTATACACATTAATGGGATATGTCGTGGCACCAATTCGTTTTATGCTTGTAAAAAATTATGTTTGACACTTTTACAATTTTTGTGTGAGTGAAAAGATGTGGAAAGAATCCAAATCTGCTCGCATGGCTACCTATATAAGACCACTAGGCCCTATCATGACTTCGACAACCATCCTGACCCGAGGCTCTGCAGAGAGATCAAATGATTAAATCGTCCCAATTTCAAACCAATTCGTATAGATTCGGATATAGTTGGTCTATTTTACATTATTCCTGAACCAGTCTACCGCGTTTCTTATCGTAGTTTAAAAAAAATTTCAATTGAGCGTATCACTCCAGCACTCAATGGAACAAACTGGCTCACGGTGGCGGAAAAACAAACACACTTACACATTAAAAACACCCATTCGTGATTTTTTAGTTACCATCGGAAATCGAACCCGGGACCCTCGAATACCACAGCATAGACGCTACTTACTGTCCTAATGAGAGCGGCAAAATCGCAGTTACTTCAGCTTGAAACATGATAGAATAGTCTAGGAAACGAAAATCGTGATTAATCAGAAGTTCCTTGCAGACCACCCTGCCACTGAATTCCCCTTCCTTTTTGAACAATCCGTAAAGAAGTTTAATTCCCCTGCATCCCTCAGCCAATCGAGCCCGGAGGGGATCACAGTCAGGTACCTCACAACAAAACATATATAGTACCGGGATAGTGTAGCCGGTGGTTCTAGAAATATTTTTGTTACACTATTCTATCCAGTATAATTATAGGTCAACAGGGAGGTATATTTCAGTCTAATGGCAGCTGTTCACCTAGTATATCTATAAGAGTTCGATGTAGTATAGAGTCTCGAGTGCCTTTGTGGATGTTCTCCTTAGTCCAACGTTCATCCAAAGGAAGGCGGTTCTAGTGCACTTTTACCCAAAGCAGGCCACTAGATCTTTACTTGTTGATGAAGCCTTTGCTCAGTATTTCTTTCGCATCGGAGCTTAACCGAGCATCGTGCCAAGATATTTAATTGTGTTCGTATATACGGCATGGTATGTTCGAATTGTTTGTTTATGACAGCGTTGATGTGAACTGATTTAGTTTAGTTCGCAATCTATTTCTCCAAATATGTAATTGATTCATGGCTGATTGTAAATTCTGTTGATAATTTATTGTTTTCTTCAATAGCTAAAATTGTCAAGTAGTCACCATAAAGTTAGTAATGAAATTGGGTTGTAAGACGATGTTTCGGGTGATTGTTTCTCTGGTTTTGAAATCATGATTATTTCCAAAGCTTTTTGCTGGCTCACATTGACTTTTATCTCATGCATGACTTCATTTGGTGTAGCTAGTACGATTTCATCATTTTCTTGTACAGCAAGTATTCGAATTTAATCTTCATTGCTGGTGGCCCATTTTACACGTGATTGAACGAATCTGCATTATTGGTTTAGTTTTTTTTAGTTGCTCTCCTAAGAGGATAATCATTATCACCTTTAAACTGTTTGAATTCTCTAGTGAGCTCTTATCTGCTACAGGATTGTTTATCCTTATTGTGATTCAATAGCATAACACTGTAGCTGTAGTTTTTACCACACATTTACAGCCACAGTTACGCAATTAGCCTAAACATTTGTAGGTTTAACACAATCTTTGGTATGATGTTTTCCAGCACATTTAACACCTGGGTCCCTTGTTGTAATATTTTTGTGTATATGCTTGAGAATTGTTTCCATTGTGGTATAAGCATAGATCTTCGTATATAGAGATTGTATATTTACTTTGCAACCCAAGATGTTTTTGATTTGATATACATATGTATGTATCTTTTCAATATTTACACTTCCTCTTTTTAGCCTAACTGATGCTTTCAGGTCATCATTCAGTTTTTCTGGTAAATTGTAGGAATTTAGCCATCAATATTTTGATCATATTTACAGTTTATTAGTCAAATTATAATGAAACATGCATATACATTATAATTATGAATATTTGAATTTGCTTTCACTCGAACTTAGATCCTCAAGCGATATAAACTTTTCATTTAAACTCTATTGGTTGAAATTATTTCGTAAATTGTATATAAATTATTTTACTGAACATTGTTCAATTCAAATTTTCGATGTAGATTACAAGTTCGATGAAAATTTAAACTTGTAAGATATTTCAATGTTATAAAATTAAATTTTATTCATATTTTTAAATATTTTATTGAAGCTATCTGTTCCGTCACAAATCATAAACGCAACCAATTATTTATTTTTTTGTATAAAATAGTGAATTCATCTACTACAATGCAACCAAATAAAAAAAAAATCGGTAACTAAATTGACCGTTAAATTCTAGTAAATTAAATATACATTAGTCGCGATCGTTTAATAACTAATTCATTATAAAGCAACTACTTAACTTCTATTTCTAAAATATATAGCGAAAAAGAGCAAACAATCGAACTCATTCCAAAATTTTTTCGTTTCATTTCTACGTTGTTCCTGCAGACGCGCAAGACATTATTTTGTTCTCTATAATTCTTAAAGAATTTATAACACAACAAAAAGAAAAGTAAAAAGTATAAGAAAAAAAACTCATCCGACCGAATGACCCACAAAAAAAATATTTATAACATAATTAATAATCAAACGATTCGTCGACACGATGTCTTCGTATAATATTTTCCCATAAACTGTCATTCGATAAATATATACATATGTATATGAAGTGATTCTGTCTCTTCAACATATCAACCATGTATTTATGTACTTTTCACTTATAGCATGATCGTATACATATACATTGTCATTTTGATCTTGATCTTCATTTTATTTATATTAACTTATTATCAGCATTAATATTTAATAATAACAGAATTTATTTATAAGAAATAAGCCGGTTAGTAAGG
Organism: Tipula unca; assembly: GCA_951394425.1. Classification (NCBI taxonomy): domain Eukaryota; kingdom Metazoa; phylum Arthropoda; class Insecta; order Diptera; family Tipulidae; genus Tipula; species Tipula unca. The sequence goes on along the minus strand of OX596380.1, from coordinate 40,711,675 downwards.
CAATTTTCTTCTTATCTCTTCGCGAGACTGGTGAGACATGTATACGATGTATACCCGTATATATTACACATACATTTATATACCATTGATAGATGATCAAGAATGCTGGTTTGTATAGTGTAAATAGTATTTTGATTTCATTACCTCCTAGCATAATTACTTATTTATAAACCTGTCTTAAAGAAAGTAAAGTGGACAAAATAACTGTTATAATGATTTTCAATATGTACATACATCATCGACCAGATTATCATGGTGATCATAGCACAAGGAAGGAGAAAGATCATGAAATAAATGTTTTTATGATTTAATTGTAAATATGTTTAGATTTGAAAGTCATATTTAAATGGGTCTATGTATATTTGTATGTATATAAAGTCGAGTGTAGCATGATTTGTAGAAAGAAAGTGCAATCTCTCTCATTTAGATGGTTTAATTATAAATATATTCGATAAAATTAAAAACTTAATTTAATTATAACGATCGAAATATTTAGCGTGAGTTTTGTTGCATGGCATTTTTTGTTGTATGTCGGTCCCAATTTTTTATTGGTAATACTTCCTATATACATACATATGTATATCTAAATTTAATTAATGTCGCAAACAAGTGATTAATAAAAATCATAATTATATAAGATGAGAATATATTTTCAATAATTATGAATGGACAACTTTCATTATGGAGATGATTTTTATTTTCCGATCTAGTTCAAGAATATACCCTATATGTATATGACTAAATATTTTTTGAGATTTAAAAGTGTTAAAAGTCAAGATGTTGATGATTAAATTCCCATTTAGTTGTACAAAAATAAAGACGATAGTTTTAATTGAGCTACTTTCTCATAATAGTAGCCCCCCAAGTATTGTATTTTATGTACAAGCGCGATTTAAATCAGACAAAAACCAGTATTTTCTAATTAAAATAATTTTTCGAATATTAAAACTTCTAAATTTATCGAAATCTAGAAACAATTTTTTTTAATTGTTATGAGTGTTAAAACCACAGATTGGTTTTTCGAAAACTTCTTTAGGAAATCTTATTTAAAACAAAAATGACTGTAATACAAATAAATTATTAGAAATGATTTTATTGATTTTATTTGTATTCTTAATTTAAGAAGACGGCAAAAATCACCTTATACATAAACTAGTTTTATAATGCTGCATTTGAAAACATGAAAAATATCCAGTTTTAGTGAATCCGAATTTAATTCACATAAATATGATATCTGCAGATAGTTAGTTTTATTAACAAATAAGTGGCACTTGATAATTTTTTTGCTTAAAAATTATAAACTAGTTTTATCAAAACTAAAATGTTTACATTTGACAACTGTATAATTAAAAATATTTATCTTAAAATATATCTAATTTAGGGCTTATTTTTATCATAACTCAAAATCATCAAAAATTCAGTTAACTAGTTTCTAACAAAAACATATATTTATTAGATAGGTTATGGCTTGAATTTAATTTTTTCCGTTGATTCGTAGAATTCAATATTAATTTGGAGATATTTTCAATTAGATATAAAAGTATTGGAATTTAATCACTTGTCAAAATATTTAGAAAATTGTTTAATAAAATTCCATGATCTTAGATAATTTTGTGTGTTATTTAAATTGAGCAATTTTCGATTTGATAGTTTTATAAAATAACTTTTTTTTTTTTTTTAATATTTTAAATAAACAATTATTACAATCTAGTCACCTGGACTAATGAGCAATTTTATTCGTAACTTAATTTACTATGTTAATCTATGGTTTCTGCTCACTGGTGTTCCATAGTGTCTGATAAATTGAATTAAACCACATCGTTATTGTGTATTTTAGATCAGCATTACGCTATTTACACCAGCTCAAAAGGTTTAGTTCGTTTGAGCCTGCGTACAATATGTGCTGTGTAACAGCTTAGTTGCCTCAGTGTTAACGTGTTGTTCGGGCCTTTGCCTATGTCTTAGTGCATTGTTTTGGATATCCTTTGAAACAGTGTCCACTTTAAGACCCCTATGGAGGTCTCTGTTTTTAACATACCATGGTACATCAACGCTTTTCCTTAATACTTTGTTTTGAAATTTTTGGATGATTTCTACGTTGCTCTGTTTGGTACAACCCTAAAGTTGGATACCATAAGTCTAAACCGGTTTTAATATTGGTTTATATAATAGAAGTTTGTTGTTTCTTGATAGAGCGGAGCTCCTTCCTATCAGACAATACATCTTTCTATATTTAAGCCCTAGTTCTTCACTTTTCTTTTTGACTTGTGCTTTCCATCGTAGTTTTGCATCTAGTGTCATGCCAAGATTTTTTATTTTTTTTTATTTTCAATAGTGAACTCCTAATTTTTTAAAAAAAATGTCACGGAGCCACGATTCATACATATAAAGTTACAAAAAAAAATAGAAATAAGACTAAAAATAAAAATAAAAATAGAATTAGACAAAATAAAAATAAAGTCAAAAAAACAAAATATAAACACATTAAATAAAAAAAAATAAAATAAAATAAAAAATAACTATAAAAATAAAAATCATATAAAAGTAAATATGAATTACACACAACATACAACAACATGATAGAAATATGAGTAAAATAGCTCAATTAAGCATATAATTAAAAAAACAAAATTTTTTGACAAAGCTACATAATCGTTTTAAACAGACTTCTCAACATCAATGACTGTAAAGAGCCATTCTTTTAACAGCCTACAAAATTCAGTCAGCGTAACTGCGTTTAAAATGCCCATTGGTAATTGACTAACTAGCTTCGGTGTGATGTACAAAAAATTTCTTTTGAAATGTTCTTTGTTGGGACGAGGCACCCAGACCCTAGATTTGTTCCGAGAACATATATGGTCCACTAAAATCCACACCACGAAAACGATTTCCGCTCCTAATATAATGCATTTTAAGTACTTTGTAAACATACAGATGACGCAGAGGCAGTATCTTATTATTTACAAAAATGGGAAACGATGGTGAAGTCCTGGGTAAATAATTTATGGACCTAAAAACAGCTTTTTGGATGATCATCAAAGGTTTGATATTGGTCAAAAAAAATTCCACCCCAACATATTAAACCATATTGAAGGTGGGAATCAAATATTGCAAAATAAAGACATTTCAAAAAATCCCGGCTACATATTTTATGCAAAAAATAAAATGATCTTAATACCTGGCACAGTTTCTTTTTTAAAATGCTCACATGTTCTTTAAAATTTAGTTGTGCATCAAGCATCACCCCTAGATATTTAAAGGACTCCACAGTTTCAATACGCACGCAAAGATCATTACACCCAGACCGATTACAAACCAGAGAATGATAAACCAATGGTTGAGAATCTCGGATAGTACCTCCAACACTGAAAGACATCAATTTGGACTTAGCGCTAAGAATCATCTCATGCACATAACACCATTTTTTCAGCAAACACATATCCTCATTAATTTTCTCTTCCAACGTAGCCACATCATTATTCGTAGTGTACAGAAACGCCATATCATCCGCAAACGGGATGATATCACCATTTACTCTAAGATCAAAAATCGAGTTACAGTAGATAATAAACAACAGCGGGCCCAAAACAGATCCTTGTGGAACCCCGACGTTCACAATTTTTTCATCACTATATGTATTATTAATAATTACACTTTGTACCCGATTTTGAAGATATGATCTAAAAAGAGAAAGTGCAACACCTCTGACACCGACATACTATAACTTAGCCAATAATACCTCATGATTTACAGTATCAAAAGCTTTAGTGAAGTCAATGAAAACAGCAGAAACTTTGCAGTTATTATTTAGGCCTTGCAGCAGCGGTGTTAAGAAAGATGTTAGGGCTTTCTCAGTTGTCGAATTTTCTACAAAGCCAAACTGCCTCTTGTCCAGGAAATGTATTTTATCAAGGTAATTAAACAATCTATATTTGATAATTTTCTCAAAGATCTTCGAAAATGTGTTTAGTAATGTGATCGGACGATAATTATTCGGGTCATTTCGTGAATCTTTCTTAAAGAGAGGCTTAACAATGCCGAATTTTAATTTATCAGGGAAAACCCCCTCTGAAAAACACATTAAAACTAAATACCAGAATATGGCAAATATTAAAAATAATAAGTTTAACCAATTTGCTTGATATCCCATCAATACCACAGGAGTTGCTAGATTTTAAGGCATTAACAGCAGCCATTATTTCCGCTTCACTAACTGGGAAAAAGAATAAATTTGAACTAGAATACCTCGACAGTACCAAATCACATCTAACAGTATCGTCCAAAATCACATTTTCATAATTCTCAGTAATGATTGCGTGAGGTATTCGACAGAAATGGTCATTAAACGCATTTGCAATTTCAAACGAGTCAGAACTAACCGAATTGTCACCAATAAAAATCGAAGTAACATTATTTGGGGTACAACTATTATTCAAAACTTTATTTACAATTTTCCACCTAGATTTCAAATCAATAGCTTCACTTAGCTTGATTTTAAAATACTGCTCTTTTGTGACCGGTATCAGAATTTTAATTTGGGAATTCAGCATGTTAAGACTCTCTTTAAAAACATTATTATTGGGATCTTTAGATAGTTTTTTCAAAAAACTGTTTCTACGATTTATCAATTTAAGTAGGGAGTCGGACATCCAGGGCTTTAGCCTAAAATTACGTCGTTTAACCTTGACAATAGATTTATGTTTACGAATAATTTTACTTAGTTTATTAATAAAACTTGTATAGGCTAAATTAGAATTATCCGAAGAAAATACTTCACTCCAACTACATAAACTGAGTGCCTCTGATAGATCCGAGAAATTAAATTTAGTCAGATACACTGGTTCGTATTTACTCCCTTGTTTTGAATCTCTTCTAATTTTAATACATAAGTGGATGGTATTATGATCAGTAACAAATAGCTGCAAAATTTGGATCTCAATATTGAAATTCTGAGAAGCGGTTTCAGAGAAAATATGGTCAATACAGGAACTAGAGGATGGTCTAGTTACACAATTCAAACGGGATTCCAAACCGGCCGATGAGCATACAACCAGATAATCATCCTTTGCCTGCGGTTCCTTCAGCAAATCCAAGTTTATATCTCCAAGCAGGATCTTATGATTGGCTCTATCAGTATCAAAGAAATTCTTTAATTCATTTAAAAACGACTCAAACGTACAAAAGTTGAATCTGTAAATTATCACAAAGCACACTTTAATACTACCAAGTTGAATAACAATTTTCATAACATCAGCAGAGGAGAACTTAAGCATGAATACCTGATGATCCAAATCCGATTTCACAAACGCAGCTACGCCACCAGCTCGATAATTATCATTACAATTAGCATAGAAGGAAAACCCATCAAGGCTAACATACTTAGCCGTGTTGGCATACGGTATTATTTCTTGATTAATTGTAACCGGAATATGTTCGAGTCGTTTGTTTGTAAAATTCTAAATTGACGTTTACCATTTGATAAGGCTTCACAACCGTATTTTCTGATAGCATTGAGGAGTGCTTTCCCTTTAGTTGTTGTTAGTCTAGAACCCCACTGGATATTTTTTGTATTAAAATCTCCTCCAATTACAAATCTTTTCCCTAGTTTACTGAAAGTTCAAGATAATCTTTTTTTTTTAGAGAGAGTATGGGTAGATGGATGGTTTTCTCCACAATGTACGCATTTGGTTTAACACAATCTCTAGTATGGTGTTTACCTGGATATTTGACACACCTGGGTTTTTTGTTACAGTATTGACATTTTTTACACTGTGGTGTAAGGCTAGATCTTCTTAGGGGCTCAATATTGACTTTGCATCCCAAGATGTACTTGATTTGATGTATATTTTCAATATCATCATCTGCGCTGAATGTCAGCATATACATGTTCACAGGCTCCTTACTTCTCCGTTTTAGCTTAATTGATGTTTCAGTTGCATGAAAACCTTTTCCTTTCAGGTCCTCAATTATTTTTTCTGGTTTACATGTAGAGTGCAGATTTTTAGCCATTACCCTAATTGGTCTGATTTGTTTGTTTTCAAACGTATGCCAAGAATGTCCCCCGTTGCTTAACATTTTTGTCATTTCTCTGTAGGTTTATCTGCTAAGTTTATTTTGATGTTGTTTCCACTCATCAATTTTCTATTAAACTTATCTGTTTTAGTTATTGTTTTAATTTTCTCATACAGTATAGATCATAGTTTTTAACTCCATCTATAACTATTGGGGGTGGTGGAGGTAATTTTTTTGGTTTGTTTTGGATTTTTCTAGGAATTGTCTGTATTAGTTGAGGAGGAGTAGGTGTATCATTCCTTTTCCTTTTTTTTCTCTGGCTTTTGACTCTAATCCACTCAGTTTCGTGGGCTAATTCTTCTTCATCCGTATATGGTATTCTTGTTCCATTACTTTTTGGGTAGGAGAATCAACGTTTTCCTTTGCTTTAAGGGCTTTAACTTCGTTTCCAAGAATCCTTATGTGTTCCTGCATCCAAGCAATTGTATCATTTAATTGCTAATTTAAATTGTTAGATTCAACATTCAACAGCATTTCTTCTTTTTTAGAACAATCATTGTTCTCTGGAAAAGCATTTCTCGGTAATTCCACATTTTCTGATTATAGTAATGCAATAGCTGGCCCCCCCCCCCCCCCCCCCCAGAATCTTTGGGACCGGCCTCTGAAAAGGATGGATTTTCCTGAAAATCAGGTCTGCCACCTGGGGTAATTGTTTCCACATTCGCTGTGTCCATTGCAACTTAATTTATAGTGCATTGCACTCGCATTTAGTATTTAGCCGGTATTTAAAATCGTTGCCCGGGTGTTACCAACTGGAGTAAACACAATTGGTAATTTCCACATAGTTACAACGTTAGAATATTGACCATTAAACCATGGTTATATACAGTCAACGCCTACCCTATTGAAACACACCCACCACCCATAAAATAACTTACTTCAATTATTTTAAATTAATCGGTTTTAGAAAAATGTTAGAGAATTCTGGCGCGCATCAAAAGTTCTACACTAGTTGAATGGGATTTAATACCATAAACTAGACTACTGCTATTAGGCTAACTTATAAAACACCAAAGTGCATAAAATTCCGAATCGAATGAGTCAATGCTATTCGCCCAACGGATAAAAAAGCAATATATTTATGATATTATTGTTCTGAATCACCTTCGATTCAAATTGCATTTTTTTATATGTACACATAATGTATGTGGTTTATGATTTGGTTCCGCGCACACATACTTCAAGGCTTTTCAAAAGAAATATATTTGTTTGCTAAAAATCTGATCTATTTCTTACTCAATGCGATATACAAAACTACGAAAAAAAAATATAGTTCTTCACGCTTGAAATACTTGACCATTGTTAAAGATCATTATAAGAATTTTTCATTTATTTTCTTAAACTCATTAATATTGACCAAACGAAAAATTTATTTTTTTGTTTTTTTTTTTTGGTTTTTAGAATATTAAAAATTAAATCATCTTCCTAATATTATTCGAGAGCGTAGTTATAATAGAGCAGTATAGTAAATAATAATAGACTTCAAACATTTAAACAAACATCTTTATATATGTATATACTCGTATACTCGTATATATACTTATAAGTTGTTTTTTCTTATAGCTATATAGATTTGACTTTGGTAACTAAACATAAAATGCTGTTTGTGTGCGCGCGGTGGTAAGTATGACTAAGACACAATTTTATAATATGTATATATAAATATACTTAGACGGAAGTGAAGAAGAATATATAAAAGTAAAACAAGGGTTCCTGTTTTGGACAAGTAATTCTTTAACCATTAGTCCATCACATACGCACACACACACACACATTTATACAAAAATCGTATTTAAGTACATAGTTTACCATAAGTTTTGATAGGAACAGGTGATTTTCTTTTCGTCTGCTTATTATTATTCAAAATAATATTATTTCGTCCATATATAGAGACGAACTATTCCACAATATTTATGAGGTCTGTGACACTTCAATTTGTGTGTGTGTGTAGTTTTGAATAACAATAGTAATAGTATTCAGAAACGTTTATTGTCTAACCACCGCGATCATATAATTATTTCCTTGTATATTCGTCTTGAGAAGAAGCATACACAATGGCATTAGAAACGGTGATATTTGTATTATTTTGTTTGGTTGTATAAGTAATTAGTTACGATGCAGCATAATTCTAAATGTAAAATAAGACCTGACAATGTAATGTGATGGGTATAACAAATTTCTCTTCATAAACTAAAAAATCACATGAAATGTCAGCGTATAATCGACAGACTATACCTACAAACTTTCATATCCAAATTCAAATACCGTTCAGATCAATAAAGTTTGGAATCGTCTGAACTCGGTTTGATAAGTTTAATTTCAAAAAAGTTAAATTTGAAACAAGTTAACTGCAAAAATTTTATCTTTAGGAAATCCATTTAAAACCAAAATGACTGTTATTCAAATAATTTAGAATTTTTTATTGATTTTATTCGAACACTCAATTTATGAAAATGGCAAAAACCACCTTACATAAAACTGGTTTTACTATGCTCTGATTTAAAAATATGTCTGATTTTGGTGTATCAGTTTAATTCACATAAATTTAATATCTGCAGATAACTAATTTTAAGAAAACAAAATTTTTTGCATTTAGACGGTTTTTTTATTTAATAGGAAGTTGATTATAGAATTTATTTATTTTTAATTAAACAAAAGTATTTTGTTTGTAGCAGTTATTCACATTCAAAATTTTTTTTTTGTAAATTGACAGAAATTTTAAAAATTTAACATAAAATATATCTGATTTTATGGTTATTTTCATTCATAACCCAAAATCTTGAAAAATTCAGTTAACTAGCTTCTCAAAAAACTACAGATTATATTTGGAAATGTAATATTTGGTATCAAAAAATTACATTGTCCACAAACATTGTACGCATAGATTTTGTGTAGAAATTCGAACTTATATTTCTAATTAATGATAACCAGATTTCCTAGATATTTCAAAATAATCAATAGACCAACTATTCCCAAACTGTGGGTCGTGACCCAAAAGGCAGTTAGCAGGTAGGAAATGTGATGCGCGTGTATAGTTTTTAATTTTTAATTATATTTATCATTTTTTCAAAATTTCTCAACCGAGCTCATTTCTAAGTTCAGGAAATTACAAAATATTAAAATAATTTGTTTCGAAATAACCAAATTTTTAAATTTTCATATAAACTTTATTTAATATAAATTTACAGCTTCTATGTTTCACTTAAAGTGTTACCACATGAATTCCGTTTCTAACATCAATTTTCCTATTTATAATTAAATAAAAACATTCATACGATTAAAATTAATGGGAAATAATACCAAATAACTTAAATTACAAATTACCTAAACTAAAAAATTGGCAATAAATACAAAAATAAGAATTTCGTGCTTCTATGAAGGAATAAATGGATTCTAGATTTTTTGCTCACTCTCTCAATACAAATACGACACTAATGTTTTTTAGAATTTGAATTTCTTGAATTTTGAATTATAAACTTTAAATTATTTATTATTGTTGAATTTTGAAAATTATCTATAAGTATGTATTTTTGTATGTAGTTTTGAAAGTTTATGCGCTTAGACACTTTGAACTTGAAATATCAATTCAAATTTTGAAAACTAAATAAATTTTTTAAAATTTCTTATATGCATTTGTAATTTTGAATTAATTGTTTTAACAGAAATTCAGCATATTTATTTTATTTTTATTCAATTTAAAAAAAAATTTTTGACTTTTCAAATTCGGAAATTTTCAAATATTATGGATATTTTGAAAATTCGAAAAATAAATGTAAAATGATATTTTTACTTTATCGATTTTGATCATTCAAAATTTGAATATGTTAGAATGTTGGCATATGGCAAATTTTTAAATTCAAATTTTAACTTGAACTTTTGTTAAACATTTTTGTTCTTTTGAAATGTCAAATATCATTGTAGTTTGTCAGATTTTAAACTTTATTATTATTGTCAACAACTTTTAAATTATGAATACAGGTATTACAGAATTTAGAATTTAGGGGTTGGTCTATTTAGAAATTTAAAAAAAGTGCATTTAAGTATTAAAATGTAACGACCTCCCAAATTTTTAAATTTCTTAGAATTTTCGGATTCTTTTTAAATATAAAAATTAATAAATTGAATAATTTAGAATATTTATGAGTTAAGAATTTTGAAAATATAACTTTCGGTCTTCGGTATCTTAATAAAAAGCAAACAAATTGATGGATGATGATTTTATTTGGGAGACTATCGCAAAATAAATTAGTGTGAAAACATCGAAAATTAACATACAACTTTGACAACTCGTGTTGCTAAAATCCTTGCTTAAATCGTCCAATTCCAAATATTCTACTCCCAGCAGCGGTCTCAAAATAGTAATCAAAAAAATATTCAAATTTTAATCTCTTGTCCACATATATTTAATCCTCACTGAAATCTGAATATATGTACATACAAAATATAATTGCTAATTTGCTATTCTTCAGATTTAAACTCTAATCTCTTGTCATCACATTCAAATTTAATTCTTTACATATTTCTAATTTCTTAATCCTAATCTACAGATCCAAATTAATCGCAAATTATTATCAAATTTTATTATCAAATTCGACATGTTGGATGGAAACTGGGACGGAACACGACTATTTTTTAGTTCACTATGATGGAACTCTAACATGAGATGCAAATCAGATTTTAAAATTAATTTTGGATAGACTTCTGGAAACCAATTTGAACGTCCGTCACCGATTATAATGAAACTCGACATATTAGATGGAAATGGGATGAGATTTGATGAAAATGAGTTTTGAATAAAATTCTGGAATATGGTCAACTGGAACGGAACTAGGCTATTTCTTAATCGATTATGATGAAACTCGGCAAGTTGGATGGGAATTGAGGTTTTTAAATGGTTTTTGATTTGAAAATAGTGGGATTATTAAATGTTTTTTGAACACCGTTCTTGAATATGGCCAACTAGAATGGGGCTAGTTTATTACTCGACCGATTATGACCAAACTTAATCTGTTTGATAGAAACACGATTTTAAATTGGTTTTTGAGATTATTTGTTAACCGATTATGATGACATATTCGGTTGAAATGGATATTGTAACATGTTTATTGAGATAACTTTTGGAATATGACTTTATGCCTTCACTGATTGTGATTAAAATTCTTCACTTAAAACAATTTTCCTTCGGTTAATGTAACAAAATATGCCTTCACTTTGAATATTACTATATACATATTGTACGGGAGAGATTTGCTTTCAATTGAAAAAATTAATAATAATCCGCTAGAATTTTTAAACTTTTACAGAAATAGGCTGATTCCATTCCACTTGGCCATATTCTAGAATATTATACAAAAATCATTTTATATTCCCGACCCCATTTCCAAAGCCCAGAAATAGCCCTGTCGAGTTTCAGTAACCATACGCTAGAGCTTCATTCAATCATCATTTTATAATCCCATTTCCATTCAACATGTTGAGTTTCATCATAATTGGTAATATGCCAGAACTATATTCAAAAATTCCATTTCCATCCAACATTCCCAGTTTTATCATAATCGGTCAAGAAATAGCCTAATTCTCATCTTAGTCCAAATTTCAGAACTTAATCTTTTGCATTACAAAACACGGTAAACCATAGCAATCCTGCGCGTGTGTTAAAATGTGCGATGAATTCTATATGATGAATTGCTTGCGGAAAACTAGCCTAGAACCAAATTCCAATCTGCAGGCTCCACATTTAAATTTGTAGAATATTTAACCTATTACTAATTGTTTTCTTCGATTAAATTAACATTTCGACAATTATTTTTGTTAGTAACTATAGGGATACAAGCATTAATAAACTTGCGGGTTTTTAAAATTGATGGACAAAAGGACTTCACATTAAAATCAGCCAAAGTAAGAAATTCTAAGATCTGAAAACCAAACGACATGACTCAATTTTTTTTCTGAAAATTGCATTCTACATTCTTAAATATCTAAAGTTTGAATATTGTATTGATTCCATTATAGGACCAATTAACCTTTAAAGCACCGAGCTAATTTTAGAACCCAAAAGATCGAGTGGGTCTCTGTGTCCACAGTTAAAAAGTGACTTTACTTGCCTCCAATTTTTATTTATGAGTAGTTTATTATTAAAAAAGTGTTATGTTATATTTTTCATCAACATTTCATCAACAAAAAGAACATAAAATAACAGAAAACCTAATTCGAATTTCATAACGATACTGTACTCGTGTACAATCTTTATGTCACTTAATAATTCAATACAAAACTTAAATAATAATATCGGGTACCTTAAGTCCCCCGAACGAATAGTTTACCTTTTTATAATAAAATAAACGATAAAACAGCACTATTTGAGTCACACTCCACGAGCTATAGTAAATGAATGAACTACACGAAAAGAGAAACTCATAAAAAAAATATTAGCGATATAATTAGGGAAAATCCTCTTTTGGGGGACCCAAATTACGCCGCTCGATGCATTAAAGGTTAAATAAAAATTTTTAAAATTTCTCTGATATATTTTAATGTGGTTTTTGTTTTGAAATGTTGTGACAATCAAAACTCCCAGCAATTTTAAAAGAAGTAAAGTTATCAATTTTTCCCAGTTATCAAATTTCGGATTCATCTAAAATTAATTTGAATCTTTTTTAATACTTGGCTTTTTTTATAAGTAATTTTAAATTTCATATTGCTGTGAATCGGACGAAATAATAATAACATTTGAAAATTCAAAGATGTGAGAAATGAAATTTCCATAAAATATTATAATTTACAAAATACTGAAACTCTTCACGTTGTCTTACAATATAAAAAATTTTCAATTCCGTTCAAACTTAACTTAAATCTGATTTTAAAATTCAAATTTTTGCCGCAGACAGTTTATAATTTAATCCGATATTATTTCTAAATTAAAATGCGGAATTTTTCAAAATTTCTATTTCTCGTTCAAATTTGCATTTCTTAAATTCTCCTTGCGGTATTATGTTCTAAACCAGGGTTAAACCACGGTTATTCTAAATGTATCTTACACACATCTAAATCATGTTTTCTTTTCAATTAATTTTATATTTTTGAACAACCTGTCGTTTTTGCAACCCTATATTTACCCGACCACCCGCCCTATATTTAGCATTATATAGGATACACTAACTAAGCCAGTTGGTTTCTGTACAAATGTTTATACATGTTTTATAAATATGTATCTTTATAGATTGTCCGAGTAGATCCTCAAGCATAATAACCACACCTGTAAAATATTTCAAAATTATAATCATGACATTCTAAACGACATAATTTAGTGGTATATACGCAACAAACAAATAAACAAACTATTCCGTTAATGATCAATCATTCCTAATTAGTAAAACAGTAATAAATCGATTGCAAGTCACATTCGAAATTCTTTTTAATTCTAAACAAACATAAAACAAAAATGATTGTCTGTATATCACATTCGTGCTCCATAAAATTGAATGGACATTGAGAATTGCTTAATAGAGCTTTAAGATGGAAAAACAAAATAGTCATTCGATTCGAAGAACACAAAAATACTCGATCTAATTTTTCATAAAACGATTTGAATCAGCTCGAATATTAATACAGCCAATAAAAAGTATGTCTGTATGTTGGATTTTGTGTGCAAAAATTGGAATAACTCAAAAGAAAAAATGTTATATAAAATTGGAGAACCTGTTTTTCTTTTTATGTATTTCTTTTGAAAAAATTTTCTATATCTTATTTCATTTTTACATTATTTTTTATTTTGTTCGTCTTAAGTCCGCACACAGTACCGCCGTACCATTATACTTATACCGGCAGTGCAAAAAAAAAAAAAAAAAAAATCGTAACCACAAATTGTCAAAAACTAGTAATAAATTCGAATATTATCGAATCACACAGTAGGCCAATTTAGTACGAAACTATAATATTATAGGTGGAAATTATATTGGCGCGGTACTGTATGTAAATTCTATATAAAATATTATGGACAAAAATTATGAATCACGATGACGACGACGACGACGAGGTTAATAATGATGACGGTGGAATTAAATAAGAAAAAATACGTTGAAAAAAGAGACAAACCGATTATTTTATTTATTTTTTGCAGACTTTTATTTATAATTTTTTAAATATTTCTTTTTTCTTCAAGAAATAGAAAGATGTTGAGAGTACGTTCGTTAAGTTGTATCGTGTCGTGTTATTGAATATTATATAGAATTAAATATTAAAGTTCAGTTATAAAATTAGAATATTAGAATTTTATTTGCAGTGAATTTAATTAGAGAAATTAAATTAAATTGCGTGTGTGTGTGTGTGTTAGTGTTAAACTAAAGTTTAAATAAAAATGTTGTTTTAGTTTGTAATTGCAACAAAAAAAAAGGTTAATTAAATAAATAATTTATTCATTAGTTACATAGCACTATATGCCTATCCAATTACCTTACTGGAAAATGTGTTAATTTGAAAATGAAAGTTTAACAATTTTTTTTTATTTATTCGTTCGTGTATCAATTTTTTTTTTTGTTTAAACCAGTTTCAATTTTATTTTTGAGGTCTTGAACGCGCGCACCACATGAATAAAAAAATGTTATGGTTTAATTTTTCTGTCTGATGTGGGTATTTCAATTTAGCATGGTTCAAAATGAAATAAAAAAAAAGTGGCTAAATTCGATAAGTGAATAATATAAATTCATAAAAGAAAGAATAAGGAATTATACCGTGTGTGTGTCTGTGTTATTCAAGTTGTGTAATTTGATGTGTGATATATCTATTGATTAATCACCAATATTATTCAATACACAATTAGATAATGAGTTGTGTGTATAGTGGATTTGGATACAAACTAATGGCTCGACTCACCGACAACATCTTCATTTTTTGGATTATTATTTTCCAGAGTTCACTCCAGTGGTGAAATTGCACAAACATTTTATTAAATTTTTCTTTTTTAATTAGATAAATTATATGTAATTATTCCGGTTGTGAAGATCTAGTTTTTTAATAGCGTAGCCGGAAATATATATTATACATACACATACTTACATATGTGCATTAATCTTAATTAGCCTCATCTCTGTAATTGGCCTTGGAATTTACAAAAAACAAAGTTGACCAGAATTTTTTGAAGTTTACATTAAATTTATAAGTAAACTGTAACACTAATATGCAAGACATTATAATACTCGTAAATTGGAATTTATACTTGTTTACCTTCGAAATTTTTATCCAATTTTTTGAAAGCTGCAACTTATAAAAGTTTTTAACCCAATTGTGGGCTGATAAATTGCAGATCGCTAAATTCTAAACAAAGAAAAAAACAATTTTTTTGAGTGAAATTAATTTCGAGTGAAAATTTGAGTATTAATATTCGCCTTTCATATATTTGGTGCCGATCAAAGTTCAAATTACAGAATTCATAGATCAAGTAGGGAATATATTTGAACCATTATTTATTATTCGTTTGTTGTTCTATTGACCTTTGATATTCTGAGCAAATTTAATTTGTCACACTTCTAAAAATGTTTTTACACGATTGTGGTAAAATTTTATTTTTATTTTATGCTTGTTATTCCTGTATAAACAGCAAAGAGTATGAATGAAATTCATTAAAAATATTTTAACATCAAAAATTTCGAGTGAATTATTTTGAGTGAAAATATTTTTTAATACATTTTTATGTGAAACTTTTATTGTAACCGATCTTGAATCAGAATTAAACTCAAGTTATGGGGAAAATGATTACGAGAGACTTTTGTCAGTTTCTATTTTTGTACTTGCTTTAGGTTTTTAATTCTTTTAACTAAGATCAAGGTATATTTTTTGAACAAATTATATCATATCAATAGTAAACTATCTAGCAAGCCAATAATGTAGCTTTCAAGTTTTTAAGCCATAGTTTTTAGATTTTGCAGAGGATGAAAAAGTTAAAAACTTTACTAAGTGTGGAATTTGTAAGTACAGTGAAACTCCTCTAAGCCGGAATTTGATGGGACCCACATTTTTTTCCGGGTTTGAGGATTTTTCCGGCTTTGAAGACTTTGAGAAAATTTTGAGGTTATTGTACACATAATGTGTATGTAGAAACTTATTTAGTTTAGAACTTCGTTTTGATAACTTCGTATTTCTGCTTTAAATTAAGGTTGTTTATTCTCCCCATAGTTAATATTACAAAAGTATTTAATTACAAATACGTATTTATACTTACATACAACCTATGGTGATTGATGATGATGCAGTTTTTGACATATGTATGTGATTTTTTTTTTTCAAAGCCAACTGAAGTTAGCTGTAGTTCCGGCTTAGTGGAGTTTTATTTTGGTTTTTTATACTAGAAATGTAATTTCCTTCCGTGTCTCAGGATTTCCGGCGTATAGGGTCGAAGTTGTATGTAAATTGAAACGAAAGAGTTTCTTGTGCTTGAATTTTTCCGCCGTAAAGGATTTTCCGCGATATTGGAATTCCGGCTTAGGGGATTTTCACTGTATTATTTATTATTTCTAATTCTTCGAGCCAAGACTGAAAATATACCAAGGAGGGATAAGCTTACTTAAAAATATTCTTTGACTAAATTACATATTAACGTTCTTTAAGAATTGTGTAAATTAACTAACAATTTGGTATAATTAATAATGATGCAGTACCACTGGAGGAAGAAATTTAATAAATTAAAAATAATTTAATGATCTTCACAATATTGTGAACCATAATTAACTTACAATGTCTTAAATTCACAATTTTTAAAAAATACCTATCTAAATTTAAATTAATTGTAAACATTTTGAACGATTAAATTACAGTACTTAGTTAAAACTCTATTTAAATTCTAATTTCAAGTTAATATTTTGACTTAGATAAAATATTTAAATTGTTTGAAATTAAATTTTATAAATAAATCAAATTTATAATCCATAATAAAATTTCTTCAGAATCAAAAATATTTCAGAGTTTAATTTAAATTCACAGAAGATTTGATTTAAATGTAATTTATATTTATCAAATTTCATCTTTGATTCAACTCATTTTAACATGCTTGACACATACCATATGTTTATAATTTCTTTATAAGTATCGAATTTGGTGATTTTTTAATTTTTTTAATTTGTCGCTTGCTGTTGAATCATCACAAATTATGAATGAATTAAATTTGACTCAAGCATAATTTTTAAACTTAACCTCAATTTGATTAAATTATTTAAATTGCGAATATATTACTTATATACTTTTCCCACACTCTGTTTAAGTTGTATCCAAAATTAAAATTTTTATTAATTGAATTTAATTTTAAACACTTATATCTAGGTAGGGTAGATAAATTCACAGAACAATTAGAAATCATCTGCAAAATTTAATTCTGAAATTCCAGCTTTTTATCAAAGTTGGTAATTTATCAAAATAATAAGTTGAATGGACAAAAAGTCTTGTATTGGATATAAATTGTTGCATCAACTGTGTTTTTTTTGTTGAGAAACCAGTTAACTGCAAAAATATCATTTTTGGGAAATCGCATTTAAAATAAAAATAACGTTTAATAAGGTTTATTGATTTTATTCGTATTGACAATTTAAGAATATGGCAGAAATCACCTTACATATTTTGATGCATCAGAATTTAATTCAGATAAAGTTGTTATCTGCAGATAGTTCGTTTTATTAACAAACAAAAGATACTTTTTTAAATTTTTAAGTAAAGATAACTAGTTTTAATAAAACGAATTTTTTTAGTCATAAATTATAAAGTTACTATGAAAAACAAGAATAAACTACTGATAAAAATTTAGAAAAACAATTATAAAGACGATCACATGGAATTTTATTATTGATTTGACAACTTAAGTTAAAAATGTTTTATTAAAAAGGCGTTTTATTAAGTTTATCGCATTTTGTGGCAGTTATTCACTTTCAAAAGGAAAAAAATTTGGGAAATTTAACTAGTTTTTCATACAAACCACGGAATTATTAGTGGAAAATCTATGCGAATTCTATTAAATAAGAAAATTTTAATATAACAATCATAATACAAAATTTCAAATACGAATTAAGTTAGAAAAAAGATTCATTCCAAATTTTCTTTAATGTTACCACAATTAAATTTGTTATAAATATCGTACAAATTTGATCGAAATATGAATAAAATATGAATTAAGGCTAAATTTAATTTGAGAATAACATTTAAATTTAATAAGTTCGATTGTAAGAATTGATTCCAATGTGAATAAAAAGTATGGTTTGATTTAGTTATTTATAATTCTTATAAATATTCAAAACTATTATTCAAAGTACTAATTAGATAAAGTGCTTTGCTGAATTTCTCGAATCTCATTAGAAATATTTTTTTCATATAAAAACCAGTGTTTTACTAATTAATTTTACGAACACACATTTATAATCTACTAAATACGATATTTACACGTATCTGGATATCGTATAACCATATTTACAAACGTTCAGGGTAAAGATCATTGATTTTAGAATTAGTGTATAAATCACGATCATTTCTGGTATGTTTGTACATATTAAAATAACTACAAGACCATTATACTCGTACATTCAAAGTAAAATGAGTTTTGGAATTTTCTCATAAAATCTAAACCACACATGATTATATTAAGATGAGCAATCCAAGAAGGTGAAGGTTTAATTATAATTCACGAATGCATGATGGAATAGATTAAATCATCGTGTATCCATTTAGCAATAATATGTACTTGTGTGTGCACACGCATATTTCTAAATATTTTTTGTACTTTCAATTTCATTGGTGAATTTTTGTTGTAGCAATATATGTGATAATCACTTGGGCTGAGTCATACGTACTTTCCAATCAAATAAAACACATTTGTCCTTTCAATTAAACGAATTATTTGAGTAGAATATAAATTAACTATATTTTTCTGGTTTTATTTATTTCCAGATAAACACGATTTAATATGGATAATTCAAATTTACTGTCATCGAATTCCTCAAATGCCGATTCCACTGAAACAGCATCAGCAGCCCAACAGCACATTGATCCATCATTGAATCATGCACATTCGTACGCTTATAAAAATGAAATTTCGCTTTCAATAAATGATGAACCATCATCGTCTGGTTCTAATATGGGATCGACACCATCACCTCGATCACAAGTCGATATAACAACACCGGCGGCACAAATGGAGGAGATACCATTGAGGCCACGATCGACTAGTGATGAAAAAATGGGTTATGATAATCCAGTTTATGAGGGGGATACAATAAAAGCACCACGTCCTCTAAGCTCGTTCGGACAAAATGGACATAATAATAATAACAATAGTAATAATAATAATTTAAATGATAGTACATTAGGTAAAAAATCAGCAAATGGTAAATCATCATCGCCTGAGAAGCCATTAGTTGGTAAGTTTTGTGTGAAAATGTGCATAACTTAATGCGACTCTTTCTATAAACTATTTATTCACATTATACAGAAGCAGTCAATTTGGAGTTAGTCAATATAAAAAAGCCAGCCAATGGTAAAGGAAATGGTGTGCCAGTTAAAAATGAAACCGAAGTTCATATTGGTGATCCGTATGACGAGTATTTTGTTCCTGTAAATGAGCATAGAAAATATATGAGGTAGGCACAACCTAATCATTTCTCTAGAACCCAGCGAAAAAACTATTTTTTTTTAGTTACCAATTAAATTTTATAGCGTTTCATTTGAAAATGTTTATGGCAATCGTGGCGTTGATTTTCGAGGGCATTCAATAAATGAAACAGTACCTGGGCCAGTGGATTATAGAAAATGGACAAAATTATCGAGGTAGTGCCCCCACGATATATTTAAAAAAATTGTTGTTGCATTTTATATTTGTGTTGCTCTTGTGTAATTAAAAAAACAAAATACAAATAACGGCTTTTTGGTTGGAGGTTTTACTAAAACTGCCATACACATGTATAAGTTGTAAATCAGTGGTGCTCATAAAGGTCACCAACGAAAATGTTAAAATTAACTTTTTTTTTAATTTTTATTTAGTTATCGAATTCAATACACAAATTGGAACAATTTTATCAAATCTTAAAAAAGTATATTCCACCAGCGACATAATAAAATATTCCAACATTCTAAAATTCCTTTTAAAACTTCAGAATTCTCTTTATCCCTAAATTTAATTTATAACTGACTTATTTCTCTAAACAATCCCGAATTTTCCATTCGATATTAGCTAATTCCGTAAAATTTGCTCTGAGTCAGATTAATTTTTACAAAATTCGGTAGTTCTATCGAAGAACTTAGTGGGCACCACTGTTGTAAATATAAATTTAGAAAGGGGCATATACCTCGGGTCCTATATATAATAAATTCCATTGTACATACCTTAAAAAACGGGGAATGGTTTATTTATTGGTGCTTTTGATCATATAACTATTTTGTATACATTTTATTTTCGAAACGGGAAATTATTTCATCTCTTAAGTGGTACGTCTCAGGAGTTAACTAACCGTACGTTACTTTTTATATTTTCAGAGGAGAAAAATTATATGTCACTAAAGATAAACGAGTTAAATCAAAATGGCGAAAATGGTTATGCTGGGCAGTCTGTTTAGCATTACTGATAGGTGCAATTATTGTTGGTATTTTAGCAGCGAGTAAGTAAAATGTATGTAAATAGTTCTAGCGAATTATAATTTAACTGTTCAACAATTTTCCTAGCTGGTGTAATATTAGCCAGTGAACCAACTGAAATTGATTCACGACAGTTCGGTGAACGAAATGAAATTAATTCGGCCAGCATATTTGGCGGGGATAGTAAAATTAATGATAAGACGATATATCCGGCAACACCGGAACCGCCTATAACGACAATACCACCGTTTCCGCCGACGACAGATGAGGATATTATTTATGTGAATAATACGCTTGAGGGGCAGATAACGCTAGGCAATGTAGAATTTTTGGACGAATACAATAATCATAGCAGTATTGTGTATCAAGATTTGGTGCGACAACTGGAGGATGACATCAAGGAGTCACTGTATCCGGGCGAGACAAACAATACAATTTTCGTTAAAGTAATGAACTTGAAGTAAGTTAAACGTTGATGATTTTGTAATATGAAGCCTTAAATTATAATGTGTCCACATTTTAATATTCCCAATTCCAATTCTAGCTTAAACCACATAATTCTAAGTTATCTTCTTATATAGTTCTGCTGTTTAGCTAAATTATGCAACTTATTACTCATATTCCGCCTTTTAATTTTAGGTCGGGATCTGTTGTCGTGGACTATCGTGTTAGTTGGGCAAACGAACTAACTAATGCACCTCTTACGCAAGATACAATGAAAGAAAAATTATCGAAATATTTAAATGAAAATCATGGCTATCTTTCAATGTATTTGGTACCTGTTAATACAATTCGTGTTGCCCGACTTCCAGACGCATGTGCAATGAATTCGATAGATTTAGACTGTGAACATGGTTGCCATTACGATGAGAAATTATTCGATTTTACGTGTAAATGTATGAATGGGATGGAATACGACACTGCTGAGAAAAAATGTGTCGAAAAGAAAGTTAAAGCGATCGATTCGTTTCACGTATACGAAGTAACTGAAACACGGCATGATCATGATCATGATGATGAGCATAAAAATCATCCTAGTGATGTTGAGCATGATTTTAAAGATCATTATTATCCAAATGAACATACTGTGGAGCCAGAACCAGAGCCAGAACCTGAACCAAAACCTGAGCCAGAACCCGAACCTGAAGTAACGACACAAATGTACAATGAGCATACTAATTATCATTATGGCGGTGATCATTACCATACGCATAATCATAATGATGAGGATGAGCATGATAGTGAACACGAGCATAATATGGATCATGTTCACGTGTACTATCATGGAAATGATGGTAGCAGTTCACCGGAACCGACCACTGAACCAGCCAGTGAACCTGAACCAGCTAGTGTGCCCGAACCAACTAGCGAGCCCGAACCAGCTAGCGAACCCGAACCATCTAGCGAGCCCGAACCAGCTAGCGAGCCCGAACCAGCTAGCGAGCCCGAACCGATTAGTAAATCAGAAACTTCTAGTAATTCTACCACCGATAAAAATAACGAATTTGTTATTGGTTTTAAATCACACTCTGAAACTACGCCTGAACCGGTAAGTGAACCAGAGCCAACAAGTGAACCAGAACCCTCAAGTAAACCAGAGCATTCAGGTGAACCAGAGTCCACTAGTGAGCCAGAATCAAAAACAGAATCAGTTGTAAATAAGGAACATCCTGACCTTAAACATGAATATGAAACCACACCAGAGCCATCTGCTAAGCCTGAACCAACTGGTGAACCAGAGCCATCAAGTGAACCAGAACCATCAAGTGAACCAGAACCGACAAGCGAATCAAATGCGCATCGCGATCATAGTTTTATCACTGATTTAAGACGTGGACATGAAACTACACCAGAACCATCTAGCGAGCCAGAGCCAACTATTGAACCTGAACCCTCAAGTGAACCTGAGCCTACCAGTCAGCCAGAGTTTACAAGTAATCCGAAAAATACAACGAGAACTGGGCTTTTAGCAGAACCCGAATCTACAGCGGAGCCAGTCGCAGTTGCCGAACTAGAACCTTTTACTGAGCCAGCAGTGGAGCCAGAACCATCGGTAGAGCCAGAACCATCCGCAGAGCCAGAACCATCGGTAGAGCCAGAACCATCCGCAGAGCCAGAACGATCGGCAGAGCCAAAACCATCAGCTGAACGGAACTCTGTTAGCGATTCTGAATCAGAACGTGAATCTCAGATTCACGTTATTGCACCAGTACACCGCAGTGAAACAAACACTACCACGACTAGTCATAACCCATCCAACGAAACGGAAACCACTACTAACAGCTATCATATAACATATGTTGGTACAGTACCAAGTGGTCACGACAATCAAACTCAATCAAACGCGACACTACAAACTGGAAATCTAGAACATGATAACTCTACCAATGGCCCATTTGAATCAAATCAAATCACAGAAGATGACTCACCAATTACCCGGATCATTAAAAACGATTTGGAAAATAATACCGCAACACGAGGACGCAAATTAGACAATGCCACTGATGTTTTACACGTGATTCCTGTGGTTGCCGTACATCAAGATGAAGAAAATACTGGCACAACAATGGTTTATCTCCCGCAAAGTAGTACGGAAGGCAATATGGCCGAACATTCGAATCACAATATGTTCTTCCATAATACCGATGAAATTACATATGTGCACGGCGATGAAGATGAAAATGAGTTACGCATGATGACAACAGAGGATGAAAATGAAAGTAAACATTTCAACATTTCGGAACCCATCATAACAGAAAATATACCGAAAATAATAGTACCCGTATCTCACGACGATAACGTATCGGAATCAACAACTAACATTGATGAAACCGAAAATATAATCACGACGACTTATCGAACATCACCGAATTTAAATATTGTTTCTTTCCCGGCTCCAGTCACCGAAGAAATCGACGATACACCCATGCCAACCGAATCATATTTCAAACCTCTCCTGCATAATGACACCCATAATAATGTTAACGTAATGGACGGCAGCACTCTCGGACCGATCGAGAACAATGGAACAACTGTGTATAGTACAAGTCCACCAATTGTGCTACAGAAATGGAACGAAACTAGTGCAGGCAGATCATTTGTCGATGAACTTGTCGAAAATTCTGCTGAAGATATGTCTCCATTCTTACCAAATATCGAGACAACTAGCTCAAAAATGTACGCAGTAACTGAGAACCTAACGGAAAGTGATACAATGTTGCCAGTACTCGAGGAACAATCCCCATTTTTACCCGAGCTCGAAAATAATGCAACTCTAATCGAAATCCTTCAAAGGGGCCACGAAATTGAACCGGTCACGGAGAATGTGACAACCAAACGCCCCGAAACTACTCAGAAACCGGTATTTTATAACGAAACATCGACCGAAAATCGAATTGAACCGGTCGATGTATTCCATTTGGGTGTAATTCCATTGGATACACATATTGGCGATACAACAACGGCCAGTGCAACCGAAAATGAAATTGAAGAAGAAACTACAATGGGAACCACTGAAAATATGGAGGAATCGACGACTTTGGTAAGCCAATCGTCGATCGCGAAAGAAAACGAAGAAATGAAAGGACAGGAAGTAACTACAATATTGCCGGAAATATCAGATTCTACAACAAGTGCCATTTCACTGACTACTTTAGAGATGACAACAACTACCACTACATCTGCTCCAGCTACCACCACTACGACTGTTAAAACCACAACACTAGAGTCACTTACGTCGAACGATATTGATCCCGATAGTTCATCTGTGACGGATAATTTAAACGAAATATTTGATGATGCCTACACAAGATATAATGATAACGAGTTAAAAGTCATTCCGCTTAAAAAATACAGTAAACATGTTAATCCTGATACGACTGTAGAAGCAACACTGAACGAAACCACTTCGACGACCACATCCACCACAGAAATATCATCAGCAAATCCAGTAACGGACATGCTTGAAAATTCAACCCCAAATACAACCACTACCGGTCATTTTTTAGATGAAGCGACGTTTCAACCAGTGATCACTAACACTTCAGGTGATGCTGTTGAAATGTCAAAAGCTTCGGAAATCCATAGCAACAATAGTACAGAATTAGAAACAGCATCTGCTGATCCAGAAAGCGAAATAAATTTACGTGAGTTGAATGACGGTGACCTTGCCCTATTTTCGAAATGCACTGCGGGACAATTTGAATGCACGAACGGCACGTCCATTAAAGATAGCAGTTCGTGTATTAATTTAAGCGAACGATGCGACTCAATTGCTCACTGTTCCGATAATTCGGACGAACTAGATTGTGAGCGACTCGGTTGCCCTGGTCACTTTCAGTGTAAAGATGGGCCGTGCTTGGCGCGCCATCTAGTATGCGATGGAATTTTCCATTGCAACGATAATAGCGATGAATTTAATTGTGATACTTGGCAATGCCGCTTCGATGAAATTTGGTGTGGTGAACCGGATCGACCAGGACCATGTATACCTTCCGTACAAAAATGTGATGGCATGGAAAATTGTCCAAATGGAAGTGATGAAACAAATTGTCCTGATATTTGTAGTAATAACGAATTTTTCTGTGCCAAACAACGCAGGTGCATACCAGAATCGTGGCGATGTGATGGTCGAATCGATTGTCTAGGCGGGGAAGATGAATACCCGTGTGACTGCCCCGTTGAATACTTTAAATGTCGCACCGGGGGATGTGTACCATACAATAGCGTGTGTGATGGAAGTCCGCAGTGTCCCGATTTATCGGACGAATGGGGATGTACCGAAATTAGTAGTCTGATTTCGAATGAAACTCTGGAGTCAGGTTCCGGTTTTAACCTGACGGACATTGAAAAAAATTTGCTGCAAATTAAACGTAGCGATGGAAACTATAGTCTAGTTTGTGCGGATGATTTTAGTTTAGAGTATGCTGATCGTGTATGTCGAAAAATGGGTTACAGTGGATCGCGGAGTTGGTCTTCGTTCCAGTCTTACGATCTAAATGGCTCCAGTATTATTTTAGATAAGGATTTAAAGATAGTGAATAAATGCAGTGAAGGAGTTGTTTCGATTAAGTGCATCGATTTTGAATGTGGTGCATTGGATGATCAAAAATCACGAATTACCGGGGGAAGTCGTGTACAGAATGATAAAATGCCAAGTTTGGCACTAGTCTACAGTGGAAATAGTGGAATGAAGTGTACCGCAACAATAGGTAGGTTTATATATTTCACTAGTTAGA
This sequence comes from Tipula unca, assembly GCA_951394425.1. NCBI lineage: Eukaryota > Metazoa > Arthropoda > Insecta > Diptera > Tipulidae > Tipula > Tipula unca. Next base: position 40,685,765 of record OX596380.1, on the reverse strand, counting down.
TCGTTTAAAACTGTTTGATTATTTTATAGTTGCACCACGATGGGCACTAGCCTCGTACTCATGTATAATCGGCCAAACTGAATTTATCAATGGACGGGGAACAGAATTGAGTTGGACATTATTCTCAGGCAGTTCTCAATTTGACGATTCGGCTAACAATACAAATGTACAAACTGTACATGTGAAACAAATTATAGTGTATCCACAAGTGAGTGGTTTAAACGAAATAGTTCGAAAATTTTATGGTTATTGACATTATTTTGTTTATTTTCAGGCCAAATATAAACGATTTTTGTATACCGGTGACTTTGTTTTACTCGAACTACAAAATTCATTGCAATTGAATTCGGCCGTAAGTACGACTTGCCTTGCAAGGAATCCACTCGAGGATGAAGGCATGTGTTTGACTGCCGGTTGGGGTGTACAAAATCCAGGAAGTAAGTTGAATAATTTAATTGATGCTATTCTAAATTCTTTAATATATTATTTTGTTTATTCTTCCACAGAACCAATTCAAGAGCAATATCTACGCTATCTTACTACACCAATTATTGATAGTAGTGAATGTAATTCAACCAACTATTATGCAGGATCATTGCCTGAAAATACAATATGTAGCTCACTATCAAGCAATCAGACCACGTGTTATGTAAGTTTTAGTATCAATTGCTAATTTAATCAAGATTTTTTAATATTTTGTTCGTTTTATTTCCGACCAGAACGACGAGGGTGCACCATTAATGTGTTACTCATCTAAAACCAATGTATGGGAAGTTCAAGGTATATTAAGCTATCATGGAAATTGTGGCCGTCGACCACAGCCCGTAATTTTTAATTCGTTATCCAATAAAGTAATCAATTGGATAACAAACACAATCGGCAATAATCGAATGTTTAGACAAACATAGAAAACATCAAATATGTTTTTTTTAAAAATATGTAAATAAATTTTAAATATTAATTGTGTATAATATATAAATATTTTAATTAATTAATAAATAAACGAAAAATTCGAAAAAAATGATAGAGAGATTTAAGTTAATTGATTATTATTTAGAGATTTTATGTTATAATAAATTTATGTATTATTGTTGTTAGACGTGTTGCAAACAAAAAAGAAGAGAAATCAAGAAATAGTTAACCATTTTATAGTTATTTTCAATTATTATTATTTTATTAATTTTTTTGTTTATAATTTAAAAAGAAAAATCGTAATGGATGCAAGAAGCGAAGTGAATCAATATGATTAACAAAAAACAAACATAATTTTAAAAATAAAGATTACGAATATTACAAAAAAAGTAGAAATAAAATCAAAAGGTCCTAGTTTTTTTTAATTTTCGACAAAATTGGCTAACAATTGCAATCCTAATTATAAAGTTTTATACATACATATTATTGTTACGTTTTTGCCTTGTCAAGCAAAGTTCGATCACTGGATTGTGAATAAAACAACCGATAACACTAAATTAATTTATTTCCGAATAATAACACTAAACCCCAGGAATGAGCGTTTACGCGTCATCTATTATTTTCTACATTGACGTGTCGACAACCCGTACATAACGTCAATAACGTAGACAATGTCGATAATGTAAACCATTCCTAGATTGGTTTTGTCAATTAGTTGTAGACTAAAGGGTGACCAAATGATTTTAGGAATAATGCATTATTGGTGATACTTTTATATAATGTCCGTCAATGCATTGAAATCTCTTTTCAAAAAGAGCGGAATTTAAAACTAATCGTGCTCAAATACCATGAATCTACTTCAGCGTCATGTTTATCCATTACAAAATTATTAAATTGACCCAAAACAACGATATATAGAATGGGGCCTTCTATGGTGGAACGGTATAGAACAGCTCGCAGAAAAATCGGAAGAAACGGTTTACAAAAAATCAGACAAAAAGGTTATAACTTTCATTAAAAATAATCCGGGGAACTTTACCTATGACCGTGCCATAACATTTAACACACCCCACTCCATGGTAAAATGAATTCGAGTTCAGGAAGGCTATGAGTGCTACCGAGTTATTAAAAAGTTAAATCGTTGAGATAACCAACACTTATTCGATAAAATCTGTACCAGACTAATGACAAAATTTTCTCAAAATTTAGTGGTTGTGTTTTGAGGAATGACGAAACGTACATGAAATTGGTTTTGAAACACTTCAAGTTAGACACATTTTTGTTTAGCCGTCCTCGGTAGCACAGTAAGTAGCGTACGTCCTTGCTTTGTTATTCGAGGGTCTCGGGTTCGATTCCCGGTGGTAACCAAAAATCCACGGTTGGGTGGTTTTAATGTGTAAGTATATGCGTTTGTCCGGGTATTGCACCGTGGGCCCATGTGGCATTGAGTGCTGGAATAATCCGCCCAACTTTAATTTAAAAAAAAAATTATTAGATACATTTGCAAAAAAATGTATGATTTGGCCAGCAATCTACAGTTGTGGTGCCAGCTCAGTTGTGGAGCCAGCTTTTTGTCACATTTTTAAACCAACGTGTATTTTGCCACTAATTCTTCAACACGATTCAGCAATAAAATTTAGGAAAATTTCGTTCACAAGACTCTCATTCCAACAGAAGCAATCAATTTGCACGAGATTAATCAAATCAATGTTATCTCAAAGAGTCCACAGGTTTTCGATGTATCGAAAAATTTTGCGCTATAGTGGAAATAGTGCTGAAGTGCAAAAGTCACACCGGCAGTAATGCCAGAAATAGGGAGTATCAAACAACATGTGCGTGATTTTATCCGTAATAACGAAATCTATAGAGGTGATTTGTGCAAAAATTAAAAAAACTCAAAAAAATCAATTTAATCGTATGGAAACTTTATCATTCGGAAGAACATTTCTTGCCATTTATTTTTTTAAGATTACTTCTTTCAAATAATGGCGGCAACTGCGATGGTCCTTTCTCGAAGTCCAATTCCGATTTCTGACCCGTTCGAGAATATCGAATAGTATTTAGGGAATGACACGAGTAATGTTGGCTACCAATGCCTCAAATCTAGCTGGTTTATTCACATAGACTTTGGACTTTGGGTAGCCCCAGAGAAAAGAGTCTAGAGGTATCACCCGATCTAAATAGCCAATTCAACGATCCGAACCGAGAAATTAATTGCTCGCCAACATGATTTTACAATAAGTAAAATTGCTTCGCGCGCTATATGGCAAATAGCACCGACTTCTTGGAACCAAATGTCGTCGAGGTCGGGCTTCAATTTCAGGCAGCAAATATTCCATTATCATGGCGCAATAATTCGCACTATTCACAGGTACGTCCCGGTCGTCTTCTTTTCTGAAGAAATATGGACGAATGATTTAGTCGCGTATCATCCAATACTGTAAACTGGGATTCAAACTTTTCGATGGTATTCCAAATAGTGGTCTCGACAGGCCGATTATGTCAACCGTAACTTAGTCTAAGCGCACAAGACACATTTCTCACAGAACGCTGATTTTCGTAATAAAGTTGAACAATCTCTATAGACGCTATGCCGGGCTCAGTCTTTCCATGATGAAATGGCAAACAATACTAAATAAATAAAAACACGATGACAGTTTGAAACTATTCATGCGTCATTTGTCAAAAAGAAACAAATGAAAAAACCACCTCTAGATTAACGCTTTTAAAAAATACTCCCGCGAACTGGCGCATTCGATTTCAAATCGCTAAAATATCGTAGGTTGTTTATTGACATTATTTTAATTGTCGACGTTGACAAAAAACACTGCCAAGTAATCTACGTTATATTTTACGTGTTAACAACCGCGTAGATTACATGGCGTAATCTACCTCGCCCATCCTTGCTATAAACTAATTTCCTTAATTATATAACTTCATAATACACACTTTAATAATATTGTATCACACTTTATAATAACTTCACTTGCTCCTTTTTATTACTAAATAATAAAATACCGCTCACCATTGACAGTAACATAAGCGCGCCAAATAGTAGTTTTTTGTGGATGTAATGGTGTTTTGATAAAAGCTTGTGGATTATCCTCACTTCAAATGCGACATTTCTGCTTAGTTACGTACCCATATTCAATCAAAAATCGGCTTCATCGGAAAACAAAGTTTTGAATGGAAATTCAACATCAATATCATTGGACACAACCCCAGTTACTGAGAACGGCGACGAATTGATTGATTTGGATCTTCTTCAATGCTTTGCTCACGGGATGCACATTATCATTAAGAGTAAACGTGGTCCAAAAACGATCTATTGTTATTCGAATTAGCCGCTCTGAAGGATGATTATGTACGGCATAAAATGGACACAACTTACTAACTCCTAAACTTTTATCTCGTATTTATACCAAATATTCCAATCTTCTAGAATATTTCATAATGTTAGACAGTGTCTAGACTATTCCTGAATAGCCTATAGACACATCTAATTATTGTGTCTCTATTCGAACAGAGATGTCACCACGATCATAACATTATTGTTACGATCGTGGCGATATCTCTATTTGAGTAAAGACACTATCATTAATGTAAAACTGTTATAAAGCAGATGTGTCTAGACTATTCAGTTTAGACACTTTCGAACATTGTCGAATATTCTAGAAGGTTAGAATATTTGGTATAAATACGCGATAAAATTTTAGGGGTTGAATTAGTTGTGTTTTAACCGTGATAGTGCTTTGTAGTAATAAAAAGGAACAAGTTAAAGTTATGTGTTTATAAAGTGCAATACAGTGTTATTAAAGTGTAATAAATTAATTATTGAGAAGTTAAATTATTAAGTTAAATAAGTGAATTATGGAAATTAGTGTTTAGTGTTTATTAATCGGAAATAAATCAAATTAGTGTTATCTAGAGTTTACATCGGTTGTTTTATTCACAGTCCTGTGATCGAACCTTGTTTGGCAAGGCGAAAACGTAACATTATGCATTATACTCGTAATATATCGCAGAAACAAAGCTATTATACATATGTGTATAACACCTTTTGATAAGGTTAAAGTTTAACGCTTCATTGGATTCTTCTCGCCTAAAACAATGAAAATTAATGCTGAATTTGATGAAAATTACTTACCCAATCAAAATTAAATTTAAAACCATCAGGGTTCTCCTCACTCTCTCCTTCCATAACCAAAGTTGCTTATTCCGCCACTCAGAGATTTGGTACGATGTCGAATCTCATAATAGTAATTAAATTTACTAATTATTTCGATTAGGTCTGTTCTTGTGCAAACGTACAGGACCTGAGATTTATTTCAATTATTTAATTTATCATTATATTTATTCAATTCACTTAATTTATCGTTGAATTCTGGCATATATTACCATCCATGTGGAAATCAGCGTTTCTAGTGTTCGTCTTTAAAAAGGGTGACAAGAGTGATATTACATATAGAGAAATCTGAATATCTCAATTAGTTCAAAATTTAATATTCCAATGGACAATATGTCAATATGTAAGTGGATAACTATTCAAAAGGCTAGAATACGCCCCAAAAGCTTTTTAAGTTATTTTCTTCTTGCAAATTAGTTCAAACTCAGCTTCTGTTTAAATTTTCAATTTTCTCTATACTTGTCATTCGTATAGAGTGTTAAAGATAGGTATAGCAGTAAAATATTCTGCACCGGTCGTCAGGTAAGCAGCAGGGACATTGGAAGTCGTTTCGTGAAGCTGAGTTCAAGTCTCGGTGTTAAAATCAAAACTTTGCAGTTCTGCTAACATTTTCTATGTTCTCTATTCAAATGGCAGGTATAAAAGATGAGTGTAGCAGTATGATATTGTGCGGTGGTGGTGAAGTAGAGACTTCTGAATTCGTATCGTGGACCTGAGTCCAAGCCAAGGTAGAGTCAATTTTTTTTTTTAATTTAATGGCAAATGGGGTTTTACCTACATTAATTCTTCTCGCCTGTTACATGAAAACAAAAAAAAATTCAATTTTATGCAAATTTTCCAAATATTCAACATTTTTTTGATAATTTTGATATAACAGCCGACAACAATTTAATGAAGGTAAGGCATTACCCTTAAATTATTATAATAACATATGAATGACTCTACCGAAACTTGACCTCAGGACCACGAAACAGAAGACATTGACTCTGCTTACTTTACCATCAATGTATCCATCTGTTATACTTGCCATTTGTAATTAAAACAGAAGCTGAGTTGAATTAATTTGAAAGAAGAAAATAAATTAAAATAATTTTGGACCTGATCGAAACTTAAACTCAGATGCATGAAACGAAAACCAATGACTCTGCTTACTTGATCACCAACGTAATTTTATAAAACTGACATTTTTATTTTCTTCAAAATCAGTGAGCTGCCCTGGAATTTGATCTCAAATTAAACTATTTAGATTTTGAACAATATGTTGAACTATTTTTTATCTAATAAATAGTTGTGCATTCAGCGCGAACTAAAATTTGAATTTTTTGTGCTATGTCTAGCTCACAAAGCATAGTTCTACCAAAACACTGCCATTTAGACCACAATAGGTACTCCAAAAGCGTTCTCGACACATTTCATATAGCTCTACTAAGCGGGTAATTGAATATTTTATCTTCTTCGGACGGCCGGTTTGTTTTGGAGCATATGATTTTATAATTCTGGGATTCAATGGAATTACCCCAGAATCACCTTCACTGCCATATGCCAAGCTGGCTCTTGAATTTAATTATTATTATAAATTAAATTAGAGTAAGTGCTAATCAAGGGAACCCTATTTAGATAAGATGGGACCGATTAAATACAACAATTTGTAAATCAAAACTGTAACCAATCTTGTTTAGTTGAGATCAAAAATGTGTCAGAATGTCCTTGCAGATTAGTGGCGCAACTACTGACAAAACCAAGATGCTCGTCCTGGAAAATACATAATATAGTTTATTTGATTTACTCCTTCGGCTATAAAGAGGTTTGCACATAAACAAATTTCAGTTTGCTTACAGTAACGTCAATTGAAACTTAAATTTATGATAATATTTTGTTTTTTAATGTACTACAATTAATTATAGCGTCAAGACATATAACAATAACACATTTATCATATTTATCACCATTTGCGATCCCATAATTTTTCCGATCTGAGTTTTGCGACATCCTATATACCTTCTCGTTTTAACAGATTGAATCTCATGTTACACATTAATAACAGCTGGTAAGGAAGTTTATACAATAATACAGAGTTGGTATAGAAAGGTTAACATACGATTATTTATTTGTAAAACTTGATTTTCAGACAAACTAATGCTGCAGACTATATTCTCTGACATAATTCAAAACACGTAATTACAATTTTATATTATCTCTAGTATCAAGAAACAATGTCAAGGTTACGGCGTAATTGAATTTAACAATAATATTTCTCATTTTAAATGATTCGTCAGATGTGTGCCTCGTAGACTGTTATAAATACTACATACGTTGAAAATAACTATCTTAGTAATACGCGAAATGTCAACTTTGATAATTGGTGGTTTAATTATACTTGTATCATGGATTTACTATCGAAGAAATCGAGCGGCATTGTTACATAAAATCAATAACATACCGGATATGGCAGAACACTGTCCATTTATAGGGATTGCTCACTTGTTTATTGGAAAATTACCAGAAGGTGTTTTGTATTGTGACCAAGTCTTCTGTTAAGTTTTAAAATACATAATATTTGTGTTTGTTTTCTTATATATATATATATGTAGATATATTCAACATGTTGGTAAATTTTATAATGGTGGCACCGTCAACCGTATGCAAATTTTTCATATTTAACAAACTAGTTGTGGTGGTTAAAAATCCAAGAGAAATTCAAAAAATACTTTCGTCACCACAGTGTTTAGAAAAAGGATCACCATATTCATTCTTTCCATTTCAAAACGGATTAATTACGTCAAAACGTATGTACACACATTTGATTGATATTTAAATTTTGTTAGAAAAAAAATAGATTCTAATTAATTTTTATAGCTGCCCGCTGGAAGTCCCATCGAAAAATGCTGAACACTACATTCCATATAACGTTGTTTCATAAAATATTTATGCAACAATTTAATGCCGTAGCTAAACTTTTAGTGGCAGACTTTCATAGTAAAGTCAGAATGGATGAATTGGATATCGCACCATTCATATCCCACCGCTCAACCGATCTTCAACTAAAGACAATGTTTGATGCAGACATTGGGGATGAGGAGACTCGTATCATTAGTGCCAACAGTAAAAAGTAATATTAATTTACATTTATGAACCAATCGATATATAATCCCGATTTAATTTATTAAAGGGTATTGGAAATCTTGGCAGAAATGGCGATAAAAAGATATAAACAATTTATGTTATTCTTGATCAGAGGATTCATGAAAATCGATCAACTTGGTGAACAGATAACGAATAACAATTTTAAGCATATGGAACCATTCATTGAACAAACCAGGAAACAGTATTTTGAGAACCTAAAAATGAGTGACAGTGAAGATGATATTAAAACTGAACCCGATTCTTTTATTCATAAGCTGGTAGCATTAGTGGAACGGGGCTATTTTACAGATCGGGATATGAAAGATCACATTACAACTATATTATTAGCGGGTGCAGATACCATGAGCGTTACGTTATCAATTTGTATATTATGTATGGCCATGAATCAAGATGTCCAAGAAAAATGTGCCATTGATATTAAAAAGGTGATTGGTGACAAATCGGTCACAATAAGTATTGATGATTTGACAAAATTAGAGTTACTAGATCGAACAATCAATGAGTGCATGCGACTCATTCCAACCGCACCAATTATAGTAAGAAAATGTGACAGGGATTATCAATTAGGTAAGTGGTAACTAAAAATAAAAACTGAATTTTGTTTATTCAATTTTCATTTGTTTAGACGACAGTAAAATAATACCAGCTGGTACAGATATAGTAATCCCAATAATAGCAGTTCATCGCAGCAAAGAATACTGGGGAAACAACCCGACCAAATTCGATCCAGACAATTTTCTGCCAGAGAACATTGCAAAACGGCCATTACTTAGTTATATGCCGTATAGTTATGGAGTGCGCAATTGTATTGCCAAGAAGTACGCACAGTATGCGCTCAAAGTTTTTATGGCACATCTGTTGGTGAATTACAAATTTTCGACAGATTTGAAATTTGACGAAATGAATTTGGCATTCGGCTTATCTATCATATCGAAAAGTAAACATATGATTCGAATTGAGAAACGATAAATTCGTGAATTTATATTTTATTTAAATCATTTTTGTATCGAAATACATATTATATTAAAAATTATTTCTTTAAATTAAAATTGAATTATTTAAAGGAAGTTTCTAAATATTTATATGAAAGCTGCGCTCAGTGTACGCAGAAAGTGCGGGCTGTGATCTCCTTTGAATTGTGCACCACTACTGGCCTGAATGTTCTATACACAAAATTGATTTGGTTTCGAGGAGAAAACAAAATTGGTGATTTTCTAATTGATGGGTCTTTAAGGGTATTTCAAGGTCAACTTATAAAATTTTTTAATTTGATACATTTGTGGCTGTCCCAAAGGACTAGAATAGACATCACATATAAAATTCCTTCTTCACTGCTTCTCGAAACCTCCTATAATATCTCCACGTAGCAGTGAATTTCCCTGACATCAATTTCACTAAGATCCGTCAGGTCATGGATAGAGGAGTCCCACAAATTTCAAAGCAGGCGTAATAATGCGCAGTTGGCCAGATTTTGGCCAATTCAGTTTGTGCCCGATTAGCTTAGCTATTACGCAAAATTTGCGGTTAGACCATCGGTCATTCATAGCTCTTGAAGCAGCCGTTTATACAACAAGCGAGCGGTATTTCTTTTTGAATCAGCCGTGAAGAAGTTCAATGCCACATTGTTCATAAATGCTTTACTTATGCAATCGTATCTAGTGGGAATCTCAGTTAGGAATTTTATCTCGAAAGATGGCGATATAGAATAGCGTAGTGGATAATGGATACTCATATACTGATATCCCTGATGTGTATAATGAATGAGTATTTTATGTTGATATAGAGGGTGGGCTGACTTCAAAGTTTGAGTAGGTGCGTTTCTGAGTGATTCACTTATACACAAGCCGGCGGTTCTTTGAATTTTCATAAAAGAATTTAGGTTGGCCATGGTTTTTAGTGCTGGCGACCATCATATAATAGTATATGTCTATAACTACTGAAACATAGAGCCAGTGTTCAATGTGGGGCTTCACTAGTCATCTCTTCTAAATGGTATTCTTATAGTAGAGCGTTATAGTAGTTTCCGTTACCCGTTACAAGTTGTTTGGTTTCCAGCTTAGTTTACTCTTCAAAATAATAGTTTAATCTTCAAAGTTATTTGGCTTTGTCCGCAAAGGTCAAACTGGTATATGATTAGCGGGTCAATGAGGAGGTCTGCCTCTTACTAAAAGGAACAAAAAGAAAGACCCAGTGGCAACCATCAAAGGTTGTCACTGTCAAAGCCATGGCTGGTAGAGAAACTTCCTTCACAAATAGTGAGGAGGTTAAAAATAAAAATTGCGGAAAATTATAAACCCGGCAGTGGCTAATTTTCGGATAGGAAAGTCACAAATATCAAGGATGGCGCTCTAATCGAAACAGGAAGAAAGGAAGATCTGAATTTCTTCCTAGCTAGTAAGAAGCTTTCGAACGCTGCGCCCAAATAGTAGCATCGCTATCAGAAAACGTCTGCCCAGGATACTCATTTATGATGTGGACAGGGCCGAAAAGATCAAGGCAATTAAAGAAGCTTTAATAAAACAAAACTCTGAATATATTAAGATCGAGGACTTCAAACGAAGTTTCATGACTGGGCCAAAAGAGGCCAAGTCAGTCCATTGGGTGATATAGGTATGAACCGTAAAAATCGTCGTGTATATCTAGGCTGCTCCTCATGTAGAGTCTCAGACTTCGTCAGGTTGACAAAATGCTGCAAATGCCAGACATTTGGACACATTGCCGAGTTCTGTAAGGAACAACACCACATTTGTGGTCACAAAAATCAATCAAAACCAAAAATCATGCACAAAAAAGACGGAAGACGGTAACTGCACTTCTTGCTGCAAGGTAAACAGGGCCTTTGACCATTCGTCACGCAGTAAAGTTTGTACCTCATACAAAACGGCTTTGAACCTAATGATGAAGAGAACTGTCTATGACAGTTAAAACTAAAAATAATTGTCGATTGAACATAGCCCAACTGAATATGCAAAATGCTAAAGCAGTTTATAAGGAGATCAGACAATCTATTGAAAAAGAAGCGATTGGCATACTAGGCCAATCCCTTCCGGCATGCAGAAACCATACGCGGTTAAATGGGTTATAGGTGGAATGACCACGTCCACAAGAATAATCATTGGAAACAATGAAAATATTAAAGCAGCAATTAACATCCTCAACAACGATCTTGTGGTTCTTAAAATTTCACAGCACTGCGAAACACCCTGTGTGTGTGTGTGTGTGTAGAGGTGCGATCTAATAGGAAGTTTCTATCTGGTCAGTATTTACTTCCAATATTCATACGATCGAGTGGAATATGTAAGTAAACTTGATAATATCATGGATGGTCTTAAAGACCATCCTATTATCATTACTGGAGACTTCAATGCCAAGTCCAAAGTTTGGCACAATAAGGACACAAACGAGAGAGGACTCCTCGTTGAAGAATTTATAGAAAAGTAACCTATTCGTTATCAATGAAGATGGGCAGCCAAGTACATATTTTCACAATATGGAGTCGAATATTGATCTCACTCTCATGACGGACAGAATTAAGAAAAATTTTAAGTTCAACGGACGTCAATGAAAATTGGACACCAAGTGACTAATCTTGGTGTGTGTCTCGATCTTGGTTTCGGAGAACACACATAATGATTCCCAAGCAGTAAAGAAAGTTCCCCGGTATGCCTTAAGGCATGCCAATTGGGGGTGTTTCTACAGCCAACTAAGTAGCATCTGGCATAGCCTGGCTAAAAACCTGAAGGTATCGATCGATAGCGTTATCGATCAAGTTGAACAAATATTAACAAGTTCAATTATTAAACTCTTTAGCGCTACTATACCACGTAAACGAGCTGGTAAATCTAAATATTTTTGGTGGTCTCGGAACTTAACCGGATCAAGAAAATTGGTTCGTAATTGGCGCAAGTTATATCAAAGAGATAAAATTCCCGAAATTCGGGAAAGCAAAATGCTTAACTATGTAGTACACCGTTCATCAAGGAGCATGATAATGCTAAACCGTGGGGCTTTGTCTATAAGTTCAGCACAAGTAAATTGAATACGAATGAGGTACTTAGTACCTTGGCGAGCGGGGTGGACAAACAACAGTTTTTTGGGAGGACACTACAAAATGCTTGCTCAATACCTTGCTACTCGAAGAGGCCACTTTGGCTATCATGTCTATGAAAGCTGGTAAATCGCCAGGCCTAGACAATATCAAGGTCGAGGGGACACAACATGCTTGGCCTATTATAGGGCCCTGTATCATCAACTTTATGAATGCTGGTCTTAGCAGAGGAGTATTTCCCAAAGCTTGGAAAAATTGTAAATTAGTTATCATTAGGAAATCCGGAGATATATAGGTGTCAAACCGATCTCAAATCCTATGGACCTATCATGCTGTTGTCTGTCCTAAAATATTTGAAAAATTAATTGCCGTCAGGTTACATATTCCAAAATAAGTGGCATTTATGTATATAGTGACAAACAGTTTGGTTGTAGAGAGAATAGGTCTACAGAAGACGCAATGATCAAAATGATCAATATAGTCAAAGAGTTGGACCAAACGTACAATCTTGGAGTATTCCTAGTTGTATCTGGCGCGTTCGACAACCTATGGTGGCCTAGCATAATGTTGGAGCTAAAGAGATTCAATTGCCCATGCAATCTCTATAACATCATTAACAACTATTTCTCTGAAAGAAAAGCCTCTGTGATTTCAAGTCATGTCACACTTGAAAAAATTGTCAATAAAGGATGTACGCAAGGCTCCATCCAAGTAACATTCGCGGACGATATAAGGTAATGCTCTTTGCTGGGAATTCAAGACAAAGTATTCAAGATGTGCAGAAACGAGTTGCAAAAGAGAACTGGGGTCTCAAGCAACGTACTTTGTCAATAATATACGAGGGCCTTGTGGTATCTTCATTAACATACGCGTGCGCGGCATATGGGCAGACAGAATGAACTGTCACCATCGGCATACACTAATTAGTGTCAAAAGAAGTATATTGCTCGGAATTATCAAGGCATACAGAACAGTGTCAACTGACTGCTATTAAAACGCTACAATCATACTCCCTGACGTCGAAGGTAGTCCATAACTGTCTGGCATCTTTAAATGAGATGGCTGATCAGTTCAACATCCGCTTGACGTGGGTGCCAGGGCATTTCAATAACGCATCGAAAGTAATGGCAGATGAGTTGGCCCGCAAGGGTACAGCACGCCTAATAACCCAAAGAAGGCGGGATATAAAGATACCGCTTGTTTCATGTAAACTGCTGCTTCAGGAAGAAGCCATAAAAGAAACGAACGTCAGATGGTCTAACGCTAGTTCGTGTATAATAACCAGGCAGATCTGGCCTGGACTTGACAGGTCCAGATCAGGCCAACTGATATCGCTTCGACGGCACCATATTGGTATGGTCGTGGGAGCTATAACGGGACATTGTCTCATTGGGATACATGCGAGCAGACTGGGTGTCCCAGCCCACGATTTCTGCCGCAGCTGTGGTGATGCGGTGGTGGAGGAAAATGTGCTCCATCTGCTCTGCATCTGTCCTAGTCTAGTGTACAGCAGAACAAAATATATGGGAACTTCCCCTTTGAACGACCTACCTCTCGGATCTTAGTAAGATCGAGATCCGGGACTTTAAACGCTTCTTGGTAAGCTCAGGATGGTTTAGCGAGTGAAGAGGAGGAAACTCGAATGTGGTACAGCTACGGACCTATTTTGTGTCTATGCTAGTCCTTTAGGACGGGCACCCTTACCTTACCTAACCTAACCTAAGTCCGCGTTGGATATGTTAAAGGCAGGGCGACCTGGGAACACATTCATCGTATCAAAGCGACACTTTAATTAAATATAAAAGTCGTTCTTAGGCTTACTTAAACAGTTCCTTAGATGAACGAAGCAACCATGTATGGTGAAATATAGTTTATCAACCTGTATATCTAACACCGTGAATTCTATATTCTAATCAATAGAAAAAAAATTGAACCACTTTTGATACCTCATCTCTACAATTCAATTATATTTAAATATGAAACGTGATCGAAAGAAATACAATTTCAAAATTTCCGAGGTCATCTCCACTCAAGACGCAACGTTTAGCCCTGGGACACATGATCATTTAGGCCAGCGTATTTTTTGAAGAGTAAAGAATTCCAGCCAACAATCTTTCATCCATGTGATTAGGCATTCTAATGTGTCCCGTGTTGGTTTGGCGGTCTCCAGTTTATCATTTCTACGAATGCATCAGCCCAGCGATTCAACCGTTTAGGCGCCTCGTTCGACAAGCATAGCAAACTGTGGTGGAATTCTTTTTACATTACATTTTACGAGCCATGTGAATGCCCCTCGACCACAGGGACGAGGTATGTATAACATATAAATTTATGTTTATACAATTCAATTTATTATGAAAAATATTCGTTTATATAATTGAGCGCGTTTTCGTTTGCGACTAAAATTTATTTAATGGAAAATTAATTCTCAATCTATCAATTTTGTTGTTGTTGTGATTTATGTATGTATAGAGCAACTATCAGATAGATGTTCATTTTCCCAGAGACCACCAGTATAATAATTTTTCATTTACATAATATTAACTTTTTAAATTTTATTTCTAACTGTGTGCAAAACGATCGAAAACCCGTCTTTTAACATTTCAGTGGGTGCAATAAACAAGAATCTTGTTTAAAACCTTTATGTGTATTTATGTGTATTTGCCTTCTTCCATATGTAATCCGGTATTTCCGTAGACCAAATGTGTATTTTCTTTATAAAAATTCTAAAATGAACCGAGTCCCAGGTCAGGTGAAACTAAAACTCACTAAAACGTCATGTTTTTCTAATACGAATATTTGATCATAATTGCAAGTCGGTTGCCCCTATAGTTAAAAGAAAGGTTTCAATTTAAAATGTTTTTCTTTATATGTACATGATTATGTGCTGCAATCATTGTCCTAAATAATTCAAAACATTGATTATTCAAAAGAAATAATGTCGAACAGTGTATTTCGACAAAAACTGGTCTCTTATAAATACAGGTGTACATTTTTTATTTACGTTAGTAATACGCGAATTATTAGTTAAGAGAATCTATATAGTTAAGATTAAGACGAACAAAATGTTTACATTTCTATTTGTGGTAATTGGTGGTTTACTTGTATCATGGATCTATTATCGGAGGAAACGAACAGCGCTGCTGATTAAAATCAATAACATACCGGATGGGGTGAAATTCTATCCAATTATTGGAGCAGGCTATTTATTGATTGGTAAATCATCAGAAGGTATTTTGTATATATTGTTGATATTTGTGCTAAATTTTATAATAGTGGTGCGCTTGTCTTCTTCTAGATATATTTAACTGGCTGGTGAATGTATTAATGTCAGCACCGTCAAACATATGCAAATTTTTCATATTTAATAAATTAATTGTGGCGGTTAAAAAACCTGAAGATATTCAAAAAATTCTCTCGTCACCACAGTGTTTAGAAAAAGGATCGCCATATTCAATTATTCCATATCAAAATGGTTTAATTACATCAAAACGTACGTAAGTCTTATGTTAAATTTACATTTTTTTTAAATCGTTTCAAATGTTTGAAGCCGCCCTGTGGAAATTTCATCGTAAAATGTTGAACACAACTTTTCACATAACGTTGCTGCACAAAAAATTCATACACCATTTTAATCAAGTAGCTCAATACTTAGTGACAGATCTTCAACATAAAGTCGGGGAGACTACGTTTGATATTGCAACATTCGTATCATACCGTTCAACAGATCTTCAACTTAAAGCAATGTTTGATGCAGATATTGGGGATGAGAAGATTCGTATCATTAGCGGCAACAGTAAAGAGTAATTTTAATTCGGTGATCTTTAGTTCATTTTAAATATTCATCCGATTTAATGTTTATAGGGTAGTTGAAATCATCGCAGACATGATGATTAACAGCTATAAATATTTTGTGATTTTTATTATTCGAAAATTATTTAAATCCATTATTTTGGAAGGCGAACGGATAATGACTAACAGTTTAAATCATATGAAACCACTCATTGAGCGTATCAGGAAACAGTATTTAGACAAATTAAAAGTGAGTGATACGGAAGATGATGTTAAAACTAAGGCCGCCATTTTAATTCATAAGTTGGTAACATTAGTGGAACGGGGATATTTTACCGATCAGGATATGAAAGATCACATAACAACTATGTTACTAGCAGGTGCAGATACCCTGAATATTACATTATCAAACTGTATACTATGTCTGGCCATGAATGAGGATGCCCAAGAGAAATGTGCAAACGAGATAAAAGATGTAATTGGTAACCAATTTAACACAATAAGTATTGATGATTTAGTGAAATTAGCCTTGCTAGACCGGACAATCAACGAGTGCATGCGACTTATCCCAACCGTACCAATAATAGCACGAACATGTGCCACGGACATTAAATTAGGTAAGCGCATTTAAATATAGTTTGGGCTAGTTTGTAATATGTATGTATATATTATGCAGATGATAATAAAATAATACCAGGTGGCACAGATATAATCATCCCAATAATAGTAATACACCGCGCCAAAGAATACTGGGGTGACAGCCCGACCAAATTCAATCCAGATAATTTTCTACCAGAAAACGTTGCAAAACGGCCATTACTCAGTTATATACCGTTCAGTTATGGACCTCGCAACTGTATTGCTAAGAAATACGCACAGCATGCGCTTAAGATTTTTATGGCACATCTGTTGGTGAATTACAAATTTTCGACCGATTTGAAACTTGATGAATTGAAGCTGGCATTCGGCATAACCGTCATATTGAGAAATAAACATATGATTCGAATTGAGAAACGTTCAATAGAATAAATAAATAAATAAAACGAAATTTCTAAACTTGAATCTAAGTTTTTGCACAAAAAATTAATTTTTTTTTCAGCTGCTATCTTTCTCAAAATTGCGATAAGTGAGATAATATACATAAGTTTGGAGTGTTGAAAAGGGGTTGCACGTCAATCCCTCGAAAACTGATCTGGTTGTGTTTTCCAGACGTAGAGACAGTGATAATATATCTGTTCCCACTCTATTTGGTAGAGCAATTACAAGGACAGAGCACGTGAAACACTTAGGCGTTATTCTAGATAGTATAAACTGTCCTGGAAATTTCACCTTTTTTATAAGCGATTGCTATCTTTTGGTAATGCAGAAGGACCTTGGCTATTCCAATGATGTTACTCATCTTCAAATCACTGGTTTTACCCTTAGACGACATAGGCCCGGTTATAGCCTGTAGGGCTATAACCGGGCCTATGTCGTCTACTCCCCTTCTTGCTATGGATTCTATTCTATGCAGTCTTACATTCTAAGTATGGCGTGCTTTGCTGCGTTTCGACTGAGGCGCATTGGGGCATGGCATGCCTTCGGGACTTGTACAGGGCAAAGACAGATTCTTAATAAGTTTAAGTCACATATTCCAGAGGTTGAAATGGTGAATCACAGCCTATTGCCCGAATTTAGCTTCTGAAATTCATTCTCAGTCGTTTTCCCCTCGAGAGAACTGTGGCTCTCTCAGGATTTCTATAAACAGTTGTCTGAGTCGAAAGTTTTTTTTTTTTTTTTGCGGATGACTCTCGTTCAGAAGTCAGTGCAGGGTTTGGTTTTTTTTGTCCAAAGTATGGGATCAAATTCTCGGGTAGTCTGGGCAAACCCTGCACGGTTTTTCAAGCTGCACGAATAGTAAAGACGTGCTCAATATCTTTAACAACTTTTAGACTACATCTAAACTGGTCAAAGAGTGCAAATACTTCATTAATTTCTTTTGCTCTAATTCGAGAGTAGTTGTGGGAAATGAGGTCGTGTTGTGGGAAATGAGGTTGCTGACTTTTTAGCGAAAGCTGGACCGCGCAGTAAATTTTGTGGTCCCGAGCCAGCAATTCCTCTTTCCTTCAATGGTGGTAAGGATGCTATTAAGAAATTCGCTTCACTTGAACTGGCGAGGAAGTGGCGTTCTACGCCTAGCTGTCGAAACGCAAAACGGTTCATCATCGAACCCAACGTGAGGGTCACTAAATATGTGTTATCCTTAAAAAAGAGCCAACTCAGAATTCTGGTTACACTTATTACGGGCCATGGACGTTTCAAGGTTCATCTCCAACGCATGGGACTAGCTCGAAGTATATGAACGGTTGAGAAACCGACTGCTTTGCCATCTCGAAATATAGACGAGAAATTTCAAGAGGGATATTCTACTCTTCATGTGAAAATGCACTCATCGGTTCAGCAGGTGGAATAGAAATTTCAAACAGAATTTTAAAAGTGGAGGAGAAAGTTATATATATGCTTTGAGAAGAAGCTTCTGTAGGTATCGAAGTTAACGGAACAGCGTCGCAAGTAGCTCAGCCAATAAACGCGTTGAAATTTAAGTTTCAACTCGATACAATTTGTCAATCAAAATGGTTGGAATGACGTATATCGTGGAACAGCGTTGGTAGTGGCTCTAGGTGAAGGAATCCACTGGATCGAAACCACGAATGTGACCATAAACGATGTATATCGTATGGAATTGAAGTATCGCTTTCAAAAGCTTGGAGAGGCTCTTCAGGAATACTATAGTGAATTTGTCACATTCAAATTGGCCATCCAAATGTTTAATTGTTTATCTCCATTTCGGAGCAAAGGTTGTCTACTAGACTGCACCATCTAACTCTATTTGGGGCTATTGTCTTTAGTGCCATCCATATTTTTCCGAGATGTTTTGTTTCTTTTCCAGGTCCTTGATGGCCTTCCAACTTTCATTGCGGATTCCATTCCAATGCCAACCTTGATATGTAATTTGGTGAGCCCAACTTCTCGTGCTATATGTCTGATAGCTTTTGTATAGTTTCTGCTGCATATTGGCGTGCTTGTGTGTCAGCTGGCATATATCATGTGTATAGTCAAGATCATTGAGACTTGTAATGTGAACCCACTGGATGCCGTTTGGTGATATGTTGTCTATAGCTTGCGCATGACACAATATCCAGTGATATGAGGCACAGTAGTGGTGATAACTCCTGGAGTATTATGTAGTATGTTACACTCTGCTTGATGTGATTGCCAGCATCCCGGTATATTTTTTGGATGAGTTCGATCTTTTTGCTCGGGATGCCAAGAGTGTTTTCCATATTGCGCTTCTCTTGATAGAACCGAACGCGCGTTCAAAATCTACGTCTAGTAGATATAGTGGTTCCATTCGTTCGATTGTTTGACTGTATAGCTTCTTTCGTTAATTATAAGTTGGTTGTCAGTTAGTGAGATTCGTTCCAGGATGATTATTGCTAATACTTTGATTGTACTATTGAGGACGGAGATGTCTCGCCAGTTTCTGCATTCTCGTAGGTCGCTGTTTTAATGGACTAGGATAACCAATGAAACCACAAGGCAATCACTAAATTCAACATTCACATGAATGGAAGTAAGAACCGAAACTGGAATTGGACAGAACTAAAAAAAAATTTTTTTTTGAATAACGGAAAATGATTTTAAATTATTCTAACAACTGATTCTACAGAGTCAAACTCTGGATGCAGCTGCGCACTTGGGAAAATTTAATGAAAATTGAGTCATGAAATGAATAATTACTGTAAAAGAGGGATATATTGAGAGAAAGGAAGCCAAAGTTTGGGCGCCATTGGACGAGTCACAAAGTTAAACTCGGTTCTCAATAAAAGCCATTCGTTACCGAATGCTTCTGCGTGGTCTTTATTTGCTGTCTAAGGCTGAGGGATTGGAGTGGGGTTTGCTGAAATTACAAAAAAATGCTTGCTTGACCACATTAGGTGGAAAACTAGGTTACAAACAGAACAAATAGAAGACTATGAGATCACACTTAACCTTTCATCCTATGTTTAAAAGCTATTGCTTCTCACCTTGAAAATACAAGGTGAAAAGCGAGAGAACGTTGTCCAATAAGAGGTTTCATTTTGTTATTTAAAAAAACTAGTATTTTTGAAGAGAAATCAATGAATGTTTATTTCATTGTAAAGAAGATGGTATGCCATTAACATTTGAAAACAAAATCAGCCAAATGGCCGCCACGGCTACGCTTGCAGCACCACATCCTTTTCATGAAATTTTCTAAATTCGCACATTTGCGGCTGTATGTCCTCGATAACTTCACCAATTCCCTCTTTACGGTCTTGAATCCACTGTAGAGCATTGGCATTATCTTTCACGTGGCCCCAAAGAAAATAGTCTAAAGGTGTTAAATCACAAATTCTCGGTGGCTTATTGTGATAATCTCTTCGAGAAATAACGCGGTCAGGAAACTTTTCTTGCAAAATTGCGATTGTTACGTAGCGCCGTCTTGCTGAAAATAAACGTCGTCCACATCAGTTTTTTCCAATTCCGGCCATAAAAAATCATTAATCATAGCTCGGTAGAGCAATCCATTCACCGTTGCACCAGCCTCATTTTCGAAAAAGTACGGTCCAATCACACCGCCAGCTCAAAAACCGCACCAAACGTTGAGGATGGAGAGGCTTTTCATCAATAATTCTTGGATTTTGTGAACCCCAAATGCGACAATTCTGCTTATTAACGTATAGCCTCCGATGAAAACCCGGATCATTTTGATGAATTTGAAGGACCCAATCAGCGAAGATACGACGTTTATGTGATCGACCGGCTTGAGTTCTTGTGTTAATTGAACTTTAAAAGTCTAAGACCTAACTTTTTATGCAAAATACGATGTAATGTATTTGTGGAATGTCAAATTCCAAAGATCGACTAGGAATCAGGGATGGGCGTTTACGCGTCATCTATTATTTTCTACATTGACGTGTCGACAACCCGTAGATAACGTCAACAACGTAGACAACTTCGATAATGTATAGACAATTCCTAGAGTGGTTTTGTTAATTAGTTCTAAACTAAATAGTGTCCAAATTTCTTTGGGAACAATGCGGTATTGGTGACAGTTATTTAGAATGTCCGTCAATGCATTTAAATCTCTTTTCGAAAAAAGCGTAATTTAAAACTAATCGTGCTCAAATACCATGACATTTTTATTTGGACGTTATTCATGTAGTGACTCAAACTTAAAACTTGTATGTTGCATCATTGACTGGAACGGAAGTTTTATTATTTTTAAGAACATAAGGAAGCAGATTTTTAGATTTTTCTAAATACACTGCTTGGAATGTCATCGCATTAAATGTTGCACCAGGCACTAAGCAGTTCCGTTAAGTTTCAAACGATATTAATGTTGGGACATTTTTGGTTCAACTCAGATTCTCTTAAAAAATTTCCCAATTTCTCAATTCAATTTGATTTCAAAGATTTGCATTACATCGAATATTTATACGGTGGTGGGCTAGGTAGTAGAGTGGTTGACTTTGAATTTGTGGACCTGGGTTCGAGTCCCATTAGCGACGGTATTATTTTAATTTAATTTCTTCTGTATTCAAATTGGTTCAACACACAGCGCTTCTGTTAAACATTTTCATAATTTTCAAGTAGTGGCATGTATACAAGATCGGTATATAGCGTTGGTGAGATAAACGCAAACTCCATTGCCTTTGTTAAAATATTCAATAATTTCTATTCAAATGACAGATATAAAAGATTTGTATAGTGTGTGGCGGTAGTCTAGTAAGCAAAGTCAGTGACTGTGGATTTACGGATCTTAGTTTAATTCTCGATTCGAACGTTTTTTGATTTAATTTCTCCTGTCAAATTGGTGGTTTATATTTTTTACAATAATCTTGGCCACAATTTTAATACTGGTCTATAGGCAAAACGATCCGAAATGTTTTCTTTTTAATATTTTGTTAGAACATATATACATTACAAGTTAGGCCGATATTTTAATTAGTGTAACATACAAGTAACAATACTTGTTTTTAATACCTTTCTGTAAAGGCATACGGTATATTTGGCCTCAATATCAAATATACTGGTTTTCATAAACTAAAGTTAGGAGTCTGAAAATGAGTAAACTTCCTTATAGTTTCGGTAAGCTTACAATCTAATAACTGTGAATGACTCGTGACTCACAAACATGTTTTAAAAATAAAAGTGTACGAAATACATTCTTAAAACTATAATAGTCGGTTTCCTCTGGTTAAAATAAAGGTTTTAATTTACAATGTATGTTTTATTTTTAATGATTTTGTGCTGCATTTGTCCCAAATAATCAAAGACACAGGTATTCATAATAGTTTGTTTTATTGATTAAGGCTAAATAAATTTATTGAAGAAACAATGTCAACGAGTATGGTTAAAGAAAAATTGTTTTTTTATAAATACTGTGTACATGTTATTATTACTTTAGTTGTAAGCGTAATGTTTAACGGTCTAGTTTAGACGAATAAAATGTCAACTTTTCTATTTGTGATTATTATTGGTGGTTTACTTACATCATGGATCTATTATCGAAGAAAACGAAAAGAATTGTTACTTAAAGTCAAAAACATACCGGACGCGGTGAAACACTATCCAATTATTGGAGTTCTCTATTTAGCAATTGGCAAATCACCAGAAGGTATTTTGTATTGTTAATATTGTTTGTCAAGTTTTAAAATATTCGTATATGTTTTAGAGATATTCAATATGGTGTTAAATGTATTAATGTCAACACCGACAACTATATGCAAAGTTTTCATTTTTACTAAATTAGTCATGGCGGTTAAAAAATCTGAAGATATTCAAAAAATACTTTCGTCTCCGCGGTGTCTAGGAAAAGGATCACCATATTCATTTTTTCCATTTAAAAATGGATTAATTACATCAATACGTATGTATATTTTGATTCCTAGTTCTTTTAAATTCATTCTAAATAATTTTTGAAGCCGCCTTATGGAAATCTCATAGAAAAATGCTGAACGCTACATTTCACATAAATTTGCTTCACAAAACATTTATACATCAATTTAATGAAGTAGCTCAACATTTAGTAACAGACCTTCAGTGTAAAGTCGGAATGAATACGTTTGATATCGCACAAATCGTATCCTACCATACAACTAATCTTCAACTGAAAGCAATGTTTAATGCGGATATTGGCGATGAAGAGACTCGCATCATTAGTTCCAATACGAGAAAGTAATTTTAATTTTAATTTTGTTAATTTATCAAAAATATAACACCGACTTAATTCTAGGGTACTGGAAATCTTGGGTAAAATGGCGATAAACTTCTATAAATATTTTATATTAGTCATTATTGGAATATTCTTGAAATTCGATCTACTAGGTGAACGGATAATGAATAACAGTTTTAAGCATATGGAACCATTCATTGAACATACGAGGAAACAGTATTTAGGCAAATTAAAAATAAGTAACAACGAAGAGAATATTAAAACTAGGCCCGATTTTTTAATTCATAAGCTGGTGACATTAATGGAACACGGATATTTAACCGATCAGCATTTGGAACATCATCTTAATACTATGTTACTAGCGGGTGCAGATACTATGAGTGTTGCATTATCGAACTGTATATTATGTGTGGCCATGAATGAAGATATCCAAGAGAAATGTGCAATTGAGATTAACGAGGTAATTGGTGGCCAATTTAGCACAATTAATATTGATGATTTGGTAAAATTAGAGTTGCTAGACCGGACAATCAACGAGTGCATGCGACTTATCCCAACCGTACCAATAATAGCACGAACATGTGACATGGATTTTCAACTAGGTAAGTGTATTTGAATATAAAGTTTGAGCTAAATTGAAAACATTCAATATGTATCTTGCAGACGATAATAAAATAATACCAGCTGGTACAGATATAATAATTCCAATTATAGTTGTACACCGCACCATAGAATACTGGGGCGACAATCCGACCAAATTCAATCCAGATAATTTTTTACCAGAAAACGTTGCAAAACGGCCATTATTAAGTTATATACCATTCAGTTATGGACCTCGCAACTGTATTGCTAAGAAATACGCACAGCATGGGCTTAAGATTTTTATGGCACATCTGTTGGTGAATTACAAATTTTCGACCGATTTGAAACTTGATCAATTGGAGCTGGCACTCGGCATAACCGTCATATTGAGAAATAAACATATGATTCGAATTGAGAAACGTTAAATATTACGGTTTTACTTTAAGAGAGTAACTGGCGTCAATTATTTGTTTCGGTCAAAATTGAATTATGTAATTATTAGTTAGACCATGATCGAATTTATAATATTTAAATATGTTTTTGAAATTTGGTAAGTTAGAAAGTTAAAAATATTGAGAGGAACTTAAGAAATATAATGTTCGGTTTAGCTCTGTATAGTAAAACAAGGCGGTTAACTATAATGTGTAAAAATTTTGTTGTATTTACACAAACAATTTGCGACAATGCAGCTTAATCTCTCAACGTCGATTAAAGCGAATCATTTTGTCTGAATAAATTCAGAAATATGATCATCAGAATTTTTTATAAATTTTGATATACCTATTGTAGATATCTAAGCAATAATTTTATTATTTGACTGATTATAGGTATAAATTTAAATCGCCAATATAGAAATATAGGTATATTTGTATTTAATTGTTGTCGAGTTGGATATAATCGTTTGTTTAGCGGCATATATTGAAGCATACAACTACCTAAATACATGCTTTTAGTGTTGTCTTGAAGCGTTAAATATAAGTAAACACTTTGAAACCAATTTATGTTTAGTTTTGATTTGATTTTATTTGATTGGAATGTTCGACCAAGCATTAAGCAGGATCTCCCGAAGATGGCCGGGCCTCACCGAACATCCGTTTATACATAACATAAAGAGGATTTGGATAGGTTAGTTAGTATGATATAGAAATTGACTCGGTTACAGACATCTGGTATAGCCAATAGTTAGTAACACAGGACGGTACAGTTTTAATTAACTTTTATAATTTTTTTCAGCATCACTGGGCTCTGAAATAAAATTTATTATTTTGCTGCATCAGACTTATGAGATACTCCTGAAACTTCAACAAAATTCAATGAATGATAATTAGTTTATATTGTAAAATGGTTCAATATTTGTACAGAAAAAATCAAGAAAAGCAAAGGAGCTAAACTAGGGATGCCCTATATATCCCCGTTTATTAAATTTCATCCTGAATGAGGTTTTACTAACAGTGTCAGACCATTTCCCTGAGTTGAAACTAGATCAGCGTATTGAGTTGCCGCTTCCTCTCATACTCGCCTATCCAGATGACATTATACTCATCGCACGAGACATCAGATCCTTAGACCCCATTCTGGATGAATTGCTATAAGCGCCCTAAAATTAGCGGGCTTAGAATTAAACCCCCATAAATGCACCGCTTTGATTCGCGATCCCTCAACATCATTTGTACTATACCTCCCAGCATAGTGTTATCTGGTGTCACTTTCAACCGTGTTCATACGATGAAATATTTGGGTACTTATTTAACCTCCAAGTTAAGTCGGCCGCTCACCATTCTTTCTCGGTGTCATCAGGCGCTGGGAATAACTCATCATATGCAGAGATTCATTCATAGAAATCAAGTACCCTATGAGACGGTTATCTCTATATACTGCTCCGCTATTTCCCCTATGTTGACATATGGTTTACAGACAGCTTCTCTAACCTTTGCAAACCGATGCCGGCTAAAGAAATACTAGTTTTTTTTTCTAAAGGAACTATTCGAGTTCTGTCTTTACCATCTTCGTTCAAGTAAAATCAAGGACAGCTTACATGGTAAGACTATTACCAAAAGATTCAAGGTACACCGAATTAATTATTGGGGAATCAAGGCACACCGAGTTAATTAATTATTATTCACATCCATCGTAGGAATCCCACCCACCTTCATAGAGCAGCTTCCTCCTACATTGCCGGTCCCAACAAGTTGGAGGCCCCTGTTACACCTGGAATGACTCACTAAGGCAGCATTTAAGTTACTTTGGTAGACCTCATATAGAATGGGAGACATTGCTCCCGCTACGTACTGAATTATGGCAAGCTGCAAATAAAATCTATGGACTTAATGAATCGGATTCTAGTCAGTCACTTAGTGAAAAATTCGAAGAATGGCTTAACATAGTCGATAGCCCATCCCTCCAAATGCTTGACAAACACCGCTAATCCCAACCCCTCCGAGGGCAACCACCTACATATCAATTCAACCTAATTCATGAAGCGTTCTCCCGCCCCCTTCCCATCCCTTGCTTGCCATTGGTTATGGTGCGATGGCCGTGGCCGTTGCCGGATTTATGCCCATTCAGACGGCTACACCCACCAATACAACTTTTACCACATCTATACAAAATACCACATCAAACATTAAATCGGTTACGTTAAAATTAGCCGTGCATCCGACTACCAACAGGGTTGGTGCAACACTTTACAATGGTTGGCTTTATAATAAATGTCACCACACCATTAGCCATAAGGGTAATAAATTAAGCTCTTCGGTAATAAATTAAGCATTTATTTGTACAAATAGCAAATAACTTATAATACCACAAGAGAAACTGCTGCAGGTTTGCGTATCAAGATATAGGAGTTTATCGCAGTTAGGTTATTTTAACTAGATGGCACCACTGGCAAATAAACGCAATGTTACCATTTTTTTAACGAAATTTTGAAAAATAATGTAAATAAATCTAAAAAAAAAATTTTAATAAACAAAACCAAATTGACAACACTCGGTTGAAATAATTTGGAAATAACAGGATAACGTAAAAATTCTTAATAAAAAACGTTTGGTGCGCCATCTGCAGGATATACCTTTATTAATTTTTGTCGATAACTTGAAGTCACGCGAGTTTACTAAGGAAATCCGCACCAATCTCCCCTATAGTATTTCAAATTACTTGACAAATAGGTATAAATACGAGTATCCTGAAAAATTAGTAATATAAATTATCGACAAACTTGACATAACTCCATTACGTTTGACGTATTCCGATTCGACTTCTTTACCATATTATCCCATTTGGTTGGTATTACAGTCCATATATTTTTCGTTCAATAAAATATGGTGGTGAATATGATGGTTTGCGTCTCAGCTGATATAAGCAATTATATTTTGTTGTTGTTGTTTTTTCCCTTATATTTCATTTATTTCGCTGTTATTTCACCCATATAATTCAATTTCTTATTTAATGTTTTATATTATGACACTACACCTTTATTTTTACACCAACCACACTGATTTAACCCGTCTAGAACTGTGAAAATAAATTATTTTATATTGGAGATCAAAAACGCACGTCTGATCGATATGTCAGTTTTGATCATGCCCCTCATTATATATTATGTCCATATATGTAAATATATACATATATATATATATATATATATATATATGTATATATATATATATATATATATATATATATATATATATATATATATATATATAAATATATAAATATATATATATACATATATATATATATATATATATATATATATATATATATATATATATATATATATATATATATATATATTTTGTTTTTTAATTTTATTAACTATTGTTAATAAAATTATGCTAATTCCAGATGGTCAAGCTGGTGTAATTTTTTATTTAATCCACCATATTTTGATGCCTTTTGAACTGGAAGACGAGCCAAAATTGAAAATGGAAAAAAAAAATTGTTAGATTTAGCATTCAAGACTCTCAGAAACTTTTTATCTTATTTGGTTAATTACAGTTTTCGAGAATTACAAAGTCACAAGAGAATATTGTTTATTTTGACGGCATACGTTACAAAGTATTTTCTGTACTTCGGGCGATAGAAATATGTTTTTGCATTTCCCATCTGTTTCATCTACAGTATCCAATAGCCGCTCAATTAGTTTGGACGTTTGTTCAAATTTTTTTCATAAAATAAATACTAAATTTGATAAAGGTAATCCGGCCATTACTTATTTAATTCATCGTTTAAGTTAGAAATATGATATCTTTATTGTTTTAGATAAAGTAATTTATCTAAAACAATATAATATAAGAACAGTGTTTAAAGGCCATTACTGGCCCCTTACTGCGTCAACAACCTGGTTCCAACGGTTTCGATCCTGGGTTTGGTTTTCATACTGTCCTAGACAACCAGAAAAAGCCAACTCATTGTCTACACCGTGGAGCCATGCACAATATCAGGGATCTTCGTCAGATCTCTGATCTCGATATTGTACAGACCTCGGTATTTGCCATCTATTTCGCGTTTTGGGCCGTAAATCACGTAAGGAGCCATCACATCAACTTTCACATCCAAACATAACAACGGGCTTGATCAACGCTTCGTAAAGCTTCAGGTTTACGGCATTTGATAGGTGTTTAGATTTTAGCAGTGGCCTTAGAGGATTCAAAGCACGGCTGCCAGCTGCCAGCCGCATTTTGGTATCCTCACCCACACTGTTATCGTGAGTGGTAAGAGAGCCCAAATATTTGAACCTCCTCACTGCCTCAAACGTGTAATGGCCACAACTAAAAACTGGTGTGCCATTGACCCTGTAACTAGAGATCATGTATTTCGTTTATGACTCATTGATCTGGAGTCCAACCGAAGCTGAAAACTCTACATGCGAATCAAGTATTTCCTTCACTCCGTTTGCTATTCAGTCCAATCACGCATATGTCATCTGTATATGCAAGCACCTGATTGGACTGGCGATATAAGATGTTGCGCTGAGGTGTTTCAGTTTTACGAAAGATGTACTTCAACATGAGACTAAAGAGTATCGGGGACAGAGCATCTCCCTGCCGAACACCCGAGCTAACTGCAAATATTCTTGATAGCCTGTTCTAAACTTTAATACAGCATTGAGACTGCGTCACTGTCATTCTACACAATCGTACCATTTTTAATGGCATACCTAGATATTCCAGCGCAGCCACAGGCGCTCTCGATTGATCGAGTCATAGGCCTGCTGGAAATCCAGGAACACCTGATGCACGGGGATGGATTTCAAAATATTTAGATAGAATCATCCGCAGCGAAATGACCTGAGCAGTGACTGATCGATTCGGACGAAATCCTCCTTGATAGTCACCAACCAGGCCCTCCGCTAGAGGGGTGACTCTATCCAATATAATTTAGGACATGTAACTTGTATGCTGTGCAAAGGAGAGCTATACCGTGATAATTCTCACACTTGAAGCGGTCCCCCTTCTTGAAGATGGGGCATATCGCGGCCACTTTCCATTCGTCAGGCATTTCTTCGGTTCACCCTACTAATCGAATAAGGTCGAAAAGATATTTCCACAAAGTATCCCCTCGGAATATCAAGAGCTCCGAATTAATGCAGTCCATTTGTTGAGCGGTTTCGTTTTAGTCTCTGCATGACCCTAGTGAATTCCTCATGGGATGGATCCTCAATGCACATCTCCGCAGTCTGTATTTGAGGTGACTCATCTACAGTCTATGATGCATGATGAATACCAAACAGGTCGGTAAAGTGTCACAGAGGTTTCCATCCCGGTTCCGAATGGCAGTTGACGCAAGCTTGAAAGTATGGTGCAATCCAGTAATTCCTTTAAAGAAATTACATGGACTGCGCTCATTGCTGAGTTGTTGTACTTTCAGAACCGCGGCCTTCCACCATTCTCGGTTTTTCCGTCTACAAATCCGCTTAGCTGTCCTCCTAGTAAGAGTAGACTTTTCTCCTCGCGATTGTGAGACGTTGTTGCACTTCACTATGGGCTATATTTTGTTGCTCAACTGCAAGACGACACTCGTCATCAAACCAATCATTCT
Organism: Tipula unca; assembly: GCA_951394425.1. Classification (NCBI taxonomy): domain Eukaryota; kingdom Metazoa; phylum Arthropoda; class Insecta; order Diptera; family Tipulidae; genus Tipula; species Tipula unca. Next base: position 40,655,816 of record OX596380.1, on the reverse strand, counting down.
TGGGTCTGGCTCTCACTATACAGTCAGACTGGTAATTAGCTTCATCAATGTTGTCGCTGACAAGATCCTGATATCGTTTCTTTTGATCTTCATTTATCAGACCTTCACAGTCGAAACGTACCATGCGTTTCGGTGTGTTCCCAGACTTGTACGAAAACTTCCACCGCAACTTTGCAGGGACTAAATAATGATCGCTGCCTACGTATTTGGTTGCTGACCGATAATTTCTCACATCCTGCACAACGTTACGATGTCGCCCTTTTGAAATTGACACGTGGTCAATTTGGCTGCGGGAAGTTTTGCGAGGATGGATCCAAGTTTCCAAATATCTGTTTGTGAGGGAAAAATGTGCTTGCTATACTATAAGATCGTGAGAATTTGCAAAGTACATGATTCTATCACCATTAACGGTTGGATTTTCGGATCTCTAGCATTAAAGTCCTCAATTACCATTCTAGCATCGTGTTCGGGTATAGATCCCATCAGATCATAGCTGACTTCTGTGGGCGCATCATGTACACAAATTATCGACAAGTTAGCTAACTTCATGCACAAGAGAAGCTTACACAATTGGTTATTGACTGCTGGGAAATCCAAAACAGACTTCTTTACCAGCCAGGCCCTCTAACGCTCCTGGTTTCTTAAGTGACTACACGTTCTACGTGCCGATCCTAAATCTCGTACTTGAGCGGTGGTCTATATTTTTGGGTATATATTTTTAGTTTTGTTGATTTTATAAACAGCTTATTACGGATGCGGGTCGTTAGCCCAGCGATCCAACCGTTTAGTCGCCTCCTACGACAACCAAAGGATACTGTTGTGGTATTCTTGGAAAACAGGGGCCCGTAGTTTTGAGTATATAATACGTAATAAAATATTTTGAGATTAATAAATTGTTTTATTTTTCTCTTGAATTGATTTGAAATTATACAAAATTCTCTGTAACGCCTAAATTATACTTTATACCTACATACTCGTATATATATTTATTCAAATTACCTATTTTTTTTATTATATCTCCCTCTCCACCATCCAATTCATCTTTGTTTATTTAAATTACTAAATTCATCTGTGTCTTTGCGTGTAATTCAATAATGAACCAAGCACTGATGTATTATTGTTTTCTTCTTGCATTCTGTATTTTATAAATTTTCTCTTTACAAACAATTTGAATTCTTAAATCACAAATTAAATCAAAAATTTGATTTTTCTTTTGACGTTTACAACAATATTATTGTTAACTATATACGTCATTGAAACAATGACAGTCGTAACAATATTGTTACAATGTCGAGTTTATGAATACACCCTAGCTATTGCAAATAAAAAAATTGGTGATATTTCATCGAATTTATAGAATACAACCTGGCAGGCGGTGGTTCCAATAAAATAGTAAATTCCATTTCAATCTATAAAATTAAGAAAAACAAACTTGCACAATTAAAATATACATACTAACGTTTTATTATGTTGCCATTTTGCTAACGATTAAAATACATACATATATGTGCATATACATAATCACAAAAATAAATTGTACTAGATTTTTTTTTGTCAGATTGTACAAGAGCATGTTATAATAAAAGTTATTATAACATGGCATGCCTAGATTATCACGGGCTATTTTTTGGATTTCAAATTAAATATCGCGATTGCGTATTTTTTGCGGGCACCAAAAAAGTTTCCATTTTATTTATATGGCATTTTGTGATATGTCATTTTAAAGGGCTCCCTATTACGGTTCTATAAATACTTTTAAATAATTGTTTGGATGAACTGTTAATAGGGAGTTTTATAAAAATGTAGCAATAAATGTATATATATATATATATATATATATATATATATATATATATATATATATATATATATATATATATATATATATATATATATATATATATATATATATATATATATATATATATATATATATATATATTTATATATATATATATATATACGTATATATATATATATATATATATATATATATATATATATATATATATATATATATATATATATATATATATACGTATATTATATATATATATATATATATATATATACTTTACCCGTCGACAATTGAAATTAGTTTATTTATTTCTTATTATTAGATTTATTTTTTTTACAGTAATCTTGGCCACAATTTAAATACTGGTCTATGCAAAACGATCCAAAACGTTTTATTTTTAACATTTTAATAAAGTATATAAATACATTATAAGTTAAGTCGATATTTCAATTAGTGTAACATATGAGTAACAATACTTGTTTTTAATACCTTTCCTTAAAATCATACGGTATACTTGGCTTCAATATCAAATGTACTGGTTTTCATCCACTGAAGTTAGGAGTCAGAAAATATGTAGACTTCCTTAGTTTCGGTAACTTTACTCTATATATAAATTGTATGTAAATAACTCTAAAAAATAAAAGTCTAGGAAAATCATTCTTAAAACTATACTAGTCGGATTCCTCTGGTTAAAACAAAGGTTTTAATTTAAAATGTTTATTTTATTTTTAATGATTTTGTGCTGCATTTGTCACAAATACATAATCAAAACAACAAGTATTCATAATAGTTTGTTTTATTGGTTAAGGCTAAATAATTTATTTTGAAGAAACAATGTCAACGAGTATGGTTAAAGAAAAATTGTTTGTTATAAATACTGTGCACATGTTATTATTACTTTAGTTGTAGCGAATTATTTATCCGTCTAGATTAGATCAATAGACAAATAAAATGTCAAGTTATCTAATTGTAATAATTATTGGTAGTTTACTTGTATCATGGGTCTATTATCGAAGAAAACAAACAGCACTGTTACTTAAAATCAAAGATATACCGGATGCAGCGAAACATTATCCAATTATTGGAGTTGGCCATTTATTCATTGGCAAATCACCAGAAGGTATATAGTGTGGATATTTGTGTTAAGTTTTAAAATAAGTATTGCTATGTTTTAGAAATGTTTAACATGTTAATTAATTGGATATTGGCTGCACCGTCAACTATATGCAAATTTGTCATATTTACCAAATTGGTCATAGCCGTTAAAAAACCTGAAGTTATACAAAAAATACTTTCGTCTCCGCGGTGTCTAGGAAAAGGATCACCATATTCATTTTTTCCATTTAAAAATGGATTAATTACATCAAAACGTATGTACATATTGGTTTCTAATTTTTTTAAATATTGTTAAATATTCTAAATAATTTTTGAAGCCGCCTTATGGAAATTACATAGAAAAATGCTGAACACCACATTTCACATAAATTTGCTTCACAAAACATTTATACATCAATTTAATGAAGTAGCTCAACATTTAGTAACAGACCTTCAGTGTAAAGTTGGAATGAATACGTTTGATATCGCACAAATCGTATCCTACCATACAACAAATCTTCAACTGAAAGCAATGTTTAATGCGGATATTGGCGATGAAAAGACTCGCATCATTAGTTCCAATACGAGAAAGTAATTTTAATTTTAATTTTGTTAATTTATCAGAAATATAACACCGACTTAATTCTAGGGTACTGGAAATCTTGGGTGAAATGGCGATAAACTTCTATAAATATTTTATATTAGTTATTATTGGAAGACTCTTGAAATTCGATATGCTAGGTGAACGGATAATGAATAATAATTTGGAGCATGTGGAACCATTCATTGAACATACCAGGAAACAGTATTTAGACAAATTAAAAGTGAGTGATAGAGAAGAAAATATTATTACTAAACCGGAATTTTTAATTCATAAACTGGTAAAATTAGTGGAACACAGATATTTTACTGACCAGGATATGAAAGATCACATTACAACAATGTTACTAGCGGGTGTAGATAGTATGAATATTTCAATATCAAACTGTTTATTATGTTTGGCCATGAATGAAGATGTCCAAACAAAATGTGCAATTGAGATTAAAGAGATTGTTGGTCAATCTGACATAATAAGTATTGATGATTTGGTAAAATTAGAGTTGCTAGACCGGACAATCAACGAGTGCATGAGACTTATCCCAACCGCACCAGTAATAGTACGAACATGTGACATGGATTTTCAACTAGGTAAGTGTATTTGAATATAAAGTTTGAGCTAGATTGAAAACATTCAATATGTATCTTGCAGACGATAATAAAATAATACCAGCTGGTGCAGATATAATAATTCCAATTATAGTTGTGCACCGTACCAAAGAATACTGGGGCGACAATCCGACCAAATTCAATCCAGATAATTTTCTACCAGAAAACGTTGCAAAACGGCCATTATTAAGTTATATACCATTCAGTTATGGACTCCGAAACTGTATTGCTAAGAAATATTCACAACATGCACTCAAAGTTTTTGTGGCACATCTGTTGATGAATTACAAATTTTCGACCGATTTAAAATTTGATGAATTGAAGCTGGCATTTGGATTAACTATCATATTGAGAAATAAACATATGATTCGAATTGTAAAACGTTAAATATTACGGTTTTACTCTAGGAGCGTCAATTATTTGTTTCGATTAAAATTGAATTATGTAATTATTAGTTAGACCATGATCGAATTTATAATATTTAAATATGTTTTTGAAATTTGGTAAGTTAGAAAATTAAAAATATTGAGAGGAACTTAAGAAATATAATGCTCGGTTTGGCTCGGTATAGTAAAACAAGGCGGTTAACTATAATGTGTAAAATTTTTGTTATATTTACACAAACAATTTGCGACAGTGCAGCTCAATCTCTTAACGCCGATTAAAGCGAATCATTACGTCTGAATACATTCAAAAATATGACCATAATTTTGGTACAGATTTTTTATAAATTTTGATATATACCTATTGTAGATATTTAATCAATAATTTTATTATTTGGCTGATTAGAGGTATAGATATAAATCGCCAATATAGATGTATAGGTATCTTTGAATTTATTTGAAGTCGAGTTGGATATAATCACTTGTTTAGCGGCATATTTTGAAGCATACACCAAACCAATTTATATGTTTACTAAACTTTTTTTATTTGAGGTTAGGTATTGAACTTTGAAAGTAGTATAGTTGCTCTCCAATCGACCATCTCAAGTACCTAGGTTTGTGTTCATGCTTAAATAAAATACTCGTAGCTGCTTTTGATAAAATGTAAGAGCAGCAGCTAGTAGGTATAAATATTAAAAAATGAACAGCAAATAATTTAAATCCACATAATTATGTCAAATTATAATAATTTCGGAATACAAATCAAAAATTAAATAAATCATTGCATAAAAAAATTTCGTTTAAAAAAATGTGAACGTTACGTTAAGTTACTATAGTGGTGTCATCTATAATGTGATCACGTTATAACGCTTTGGTAGCGCTATGATGATACGATTTTTTGATAAGTTATTTGGTTTTAAAGCTAAACAGATCATGTCAAACTGTCAAGTTTATCCAACAATCCAGCACTAAGCTGGTTTCTTTTGCACAACTTGATAAAAATGGCACCTGTAAGTGAATGCATATTGAGACGATCATGCCTAACGTTAAACACAATCACATCATTATCGTCGTTATAGTATAGTAGTTTGAGTCGCAGCTACTGAGAATGGTGTGGTACCGGTGGATTGTTCGATCCTCAGATTCCTTACATTTTTAGTTTTTAGGATGGTTATATATTTGAGTCGACGACAGAGGTTGATGCGATGAGGTGCAAAGGCAGAATGCCTATTTCTGTTTATTATCATAAAAACATAACAAACAATATATTTTTTAAATTATTTCTTTTTTAATTTAATTCAATTTTAAATAAATTTCTGTTACTATACTGTTGTATTATTCATTAAAATTTTGTTAAAGAAGTATCAGAATACCCGAAAACCACGACATCAGCCTAGAAGAATCGAAAGATGATATGATACGCCACATAAATAAATCTCCGTATGAATATCATGTGAATACTATATACTGTAACATACTAATCGAATAAGGTCAAAAAGACAGTTCGACAAATTAATGCAGTCCATCTCAGGTGAGTGGTTTCGTTTTAGTCTCTGTATGGCCTTAGTGAATTCCTCATGGGATAGATTTTCAATGCAAATCTCCGAAGTCTGTATTTCAGGTGACCCAACAACAGTCTGACATGCATGAACACGAAGCAGGTCGGTAAAATATCCATTTCATACGTCGAGTACTGCGCAGATGTGGACACAGAGGATTCCATCCCGGTCCCGAATGGCGGTTGACGCAGGCCTGAAATTGTGGTGCAATCCAGAAATTCCTTTAAAGAGAGTACGTGAACTGCTCTCATTTCTGAGTTGTTGTACTTTCAGAATCTGGGCCTTCCACCATTCTCGCTTCTTCTGTTAAATCCCCTGAGCTTTCTTTCTAGCAAGAGCATCGTTGCTTCTTCTCGCGGTTGTGACACGTTGTTGCACTTCGCTATGGGGTATATTTATATGAACTATATGTTGCTCGACTGAAAGATGGCACTCGTCATCATACTAATCATTCTTGAGTCTGACATTCACTATACCTAATGCCTGTTGAGCAGCACTGACAACCGACTGACTATATTTGTAATACTGCAAATTAATAAATGAAAACCTGTACCAAATGTAACAACACTAAACGGGGCAAGGAGTTTCTTCTATGCTTTGGACTATGCAGCAAAGTTTACCACGTTAACTACTTATAGATTAAAAATTGATTACTAACGCCGTTAGTGACTGTCCTGATGCTATCTGTATGTGTAACGTGTGTCAGCGTGTTTTTAACGAAAAACATTGTGTAGCGTTCGATACAATCAAAAGCTCATTGGATAAACTGGATACTAAGATATCATCATTGGCCGACTGTTTGCCGACGCTAGTACAATTATCAAACAAGCTTCCGAGACGTTATAGTGAACTTTTGCGCCACGAGTTTAATATCTGTCTGCAGCAACATTGGCAACCAGATCGCAAATCAAATTCGTGATTGTTTCACACAGACGTCAGCCCCAATTACCCAATTAGAACCCCATGTTATCTACTGCTACTACAGTAAATCAACCTTCCTACTCCTCGATCCTATTGTAGAGGAAGTGGCTAAAACAAATTTTGTAAACGACAATTTTGGTATATCGAATGCCGTTGTTACCATGGTGATACCAAATGGGCGAATACTTGCTGACAAGAAGTATGTTTGTTGCAAAGTAGTAGTCGACACTGATTTCAAAGAAAAAGTCATGTCAACGACTAATGTATGCATTAGAATCTTCAACAATACGAATTTTCGACAGAGTCAATTACACCGCGCTCGGTCAATAACGCGAAGTGCTCCGCTTAACCATCACTTGACGATTCTGGAACCTCTAGTGGTTACAGCGAAACAAACATTGTAGGAACTACCGACCAAAAGGGATTTTTCATCTCCCGATTATGATCGGTGATTAAATTGAAAACATCTATGACCCTGATGATATGTTTCTGTTGGAATGTAGAACTGATGGGCCGACCCATCTTCGATGTCACTGTACAGGGTGACAATTGAGCTATGCGATGCGCAGGTGGTATACTGTACTTGTCTGTTAGTGTGAATGTGGGTATGGCATCATGGGCCCATTAGTGGCATTGAGTGCTGGAGTAAAATCCGCCCAACTTTAATTTTTTTTTTTAAAACACTGTCGGAAACCGACAAGTAAACCGCGATCGTAATGAGTATTATAGTATCACCTCGATTTATTACCACAATGGCTTATACAATAATTTAAAAGTTTGAACTTGTTTTTGTACAACCAATGTGTCAATCGAGGAGGAACTGACATTGAGTCTTAAAGAGTTTTGGAATGAATAGTATGAGAAAAGTAGTGGTTTTCCGTCGTCCATGACTTACCAGACCTCCACCGCTAATCACCCTCTGAAATATGTAAATTGTTTGCTGGGTTATTTTCAGTGTACGAACCAGTAGCGACGCCCGCAAACAAGTCTTGAAGCTTTCGCGGATCATTTATTTCAATTACTTTAATTTTACAGAGCAAGAAGTTCGAGATTGCATCCTCCAACTTGATGTCGATAAAGGTGCTGGTCACGACGGTATTCCATTGATTCTAGTGAGGATTTGTGCGAATAGTTTGGCTTTTTCGATCACATTTATATTTAATGAGAGGTTTTTTTTCCTGAGCCTTAGAAAATTTCCTGTATTCCTTCCGTTTTTTAAGGCGGGTAGTAGAAACGAGGTGTGTAATTATCGGGGAATCACCTTTCGACGTCATACCCAAGCTTTTTCAATCCATGGTCCACCGAGTCCTGCTCTTTCATACTAAACAATTTATTTCTCCTGCCCACCATGGTTTTTATTCTGGTCGGTCAACACTTGCCAATCTGATTTCGTTTCGTGGTAATTTATATAACAGTTTAAACTCCCGACAGCAACTCGATGTTATTTATATAGTCTTTGCTAAGACTTTTGATAACAGCTATCAATTTAATAGAATTTAAACTGTCAGTTTATTCCCGTTGTTTGATTGCGTTCTTACCTTTCCGACCACTGGCAATCCGTTTTGTTATTTACATTGTTTATCAAAGATATCGTGGATTGTTTTCAACATCTGCTTAAAGTTAGTAACATCTACGACTGCATGGAGCTGCAGGAAAACTTAAATAGGTTTTGTAGTTGGTCAATTCACAACAGATTGAGTTGATAGAATCGCATTCATGTCCGATACGGCCAGAAATAACCAAGATAAAGTACGAAATTTTTCTGAATACCTGGAAAAAATATTTGAACCACATGATGACCAACCATTGGAAGCCGAAATAATAACTGGAGAGGTTGTACAGGAAAGTGTATGAGATAAAAACAAATTAATTATAAATTATGAATCCGAGAAAAGCGCCGGGTTATGACCTTATCACAGCAGAAATTTTAAAAGAACTACCAATGAAAGCATTATTAAAGCTCACCAATATTATAAATGCCGCCTTTCGATTGACCCAGCCTCTGGAAAATTGCAGAAGTAATTATGATTCCTAAACCTGGGAAACCACCACACAAAACTGGATCATATAGGTCAATATATCACTATTGCCAGTTATGTCTAAACTCTTTGAGAAGTTATTAGTAAACAGGCTAAATCCGATAATTAAGTGGAAAAACCTGATTCCAAATCATCAGTTCGGTTTTCGCAACCAACACTCAACATTAGATCAAGTACACAGAATAACTAATATTATTGAAAGAGCATTAGAAGAGACAAAATTCTGCTCAACGATATTCTTAGACGTTGCACAGGCCTATGATAAAGTTTGGCACGAAGGACTTAACTATAAGTTAAGAACTGTACTACCAATGCAACTCACTACAATATTAGAATCATACTTGAATGATAGATTCTTTAGAGTAAAATTAGACGATTCCTATTCTGAATTGAAAGAAATCAAGACAGGAGTACCGCAGGGCAGTGTATTAGGTTCTGTCCTATACCCATTGTACACTAATGATCTCCCTGTATTAGAAAACAACACTGTGGCGACATTTGCTGATGACACGGCCATCTTAGTTGTTGGAGATAGCAAGGAAGAATCAACTCAGAGTTTACAGTTAGCTATTACTCAAATACATAACTGGACCAAAAGATGGCGAATTAAACTTAACGAAACTAAATCAGTTCACATCAATTTTATAAACAAACGACTCGAACATATTCCGGTTACAATTAATCAAGAAATAATACCATATGCCAACACGGCTAAGTATCTTGGCATGACACTAGATGCAAAACTACGATGGAAAGCACACGTCAAAAAGAAAAGTGAAGAACTAGGGCTTAAATATAGAAATATGTAAACCGGTTTGGACTTATGGTATCCAACTTTGGGGTTGTACCAAACAGAGCAACGTGGAAATCATCCAAAGATTTCAAAACAAAGTATTAAGGAACATCGTTGATGCACCATGGTATGTTAGAAACAGAGACCTCCATAGGGACCTTAAAGTGGACACTATTTCAAAGGAAATCCAAAAAAATGCAGTGAGACATAGGCAAAGGCTCGAACAACATGTTAGCACTGAGGCAACTAAGCTGTTAAACAGCAGAGATATTGTACGCAGGCTCAAACGAACTAAACCTTTTGAGCTGGTGTAAACAGCGTAATGCTGATCTAAAATCCACAATAACGATGTGGTTTAATTCAATTTATTAGACACAATGGAACACCAGTGAGAAGAAGCCATAGATTAACATAGTAAATTAAGTTAGAATAAAATTGCTCATTAGTCCAGGTGACTAGATTGTAATAATTGTTTATTTAAAATAGTTAAATAAAATTGAAGAAAAAAAAAATATGCCGTATTTGTTTGGGCGCACTGTAACCTAGCCGGATCACTGGAAAGTCTGTGACGAGTTTTTGAATTCTTTGAAAACTGTTTCAAAACCGTTGCCAGTCTGTCACAGGCACATATTTTTTGTACCAAAATTCTATTAATTTAAAACACGCAGAAGTTTTGCTCGTACGTTAAATTATTTAATCCACAGATAATTCAATTCAATTATTATTTTAGAAGAAAAATTAGTTAAATTAATTAATTAATATTTAATAATTAAATGTAGGCACCAAACAATTTTTCCATTTTTTTTATATGGTATGCGACAATCATTTTAAAGGGCTCCCTTTTACGATTCTACAACTATTTTTAAATAATTGAGTTGATGAATTTTTGATAGCGAATTTTATGAAAATATTGCAAAAAATGTATACAGACTTTATTCGTCAACAATTGAAATTAGTTTTTTTACAAAATCTAAGCAAAACCATGATATAAGAATATTAGATATAGTAATTAAGAGTAAATAAAAACACGTTGGTGCGCCGATATTTTTTTGTTATATTTTTATCTCTCTATTATTGCACTATCTCTCTGTTATTGCTTCTCGTACTCTCTCGTTTTACCTGATCATTGTATTTTTTTGTTTTTCTTTGTGCTTTTGTTTTTAAAATTTTAACATAATGAAAATTGTTCAACACGTGCAGTGCAGCGGCAAAGATAGGATTTTTTTTGATCAAGGTATCTTTTTTCATATAAATTTTTTTTAGTTGATTTATTAAATATCTAAAATTATAAATTAATTCTATAATTAAAATTTGCAGTTTTTTTGCCATAAAGATATTTAATTTTTAATAAAAAATTATTTTGTAATGGTAATATAATGAAGAATGAATTTGAGTTTGAACACAAAACAGATTTTTTTTTGATTTTCACGAGTAGCACACCCTACCCTTATGGATTTCAAATCATGACTAAAATTTATTATGATTTTGTTTTGTTTCTCTCTGCTAGTACTTTTTTTTCCAGAAAAAAAAGTTGGCGCACCAAAGAAAAAGTACTTTTATGTTATCATGTTATATATATCTTGAGCAAAACGATCCGAAACGTTTTCTTTTTATTATTTTGATAGAGCATATACATTATAACTTAAGTCGATATTATAATTAGTGTAACATATGAGTAACAAAAACAATACTTGTTTCTATAATACCATTCTTTAAAATCATACGGTATACTTGGCCTGAATATCAAATATACTGGTTTTCATAAACTGAAGTTAGGAGTCTGAAAATGAGTAATCTTCCTTAGTTTCGGTAACCTTACAATCTACATAATTGTGAATGACTCGTGATTCACAAACATGTTCTAAAAATAAAAGTCTACGAAAAACATTCTTAAAATTATAATAGTTGGTTTCCTCTGGTTAAAATAAAGTTTTTAATTTACAATGTATGTTTTATTTTTAATGATTTTGTGCTGCATTTGTCCCAAATAATCAAAGACACAGGTATTCATAATAGTTTGTTTTATTGGTTAAGGCTAAATAAATTTATTGAAGAAACAATGTCAACGAGTATGGTTAAAGAAAAATTGTTTGTTATAAATACTGTGCACATGTTATTATTACTTTAGTTGTAAGCGAATTGTTTATCGGTCTAGTTTAGGCGAATAAAATGTCAACTTTTCTATTTGTGATTATTATTGGTGGTTTACTTGTATCATGGGCCTATTATCGAAGAAAACAAAGAGAACTGTTACCTAAAATCAAAAACATACCGGACGCGGCGAATCACTATCCAATTATTGGAGTTCTCTATTTAGCAATTGGCAAACCACAAGAAGGTATTTTGTATTGTTAATTTTTTTGTCAAGTTTTAAAATATTCGTATATGTTTTAGAGATATTCAATTTGCTGTTAAATGTATTAATGTCAACACCGGCAACTATATGCAAATTTGTTGTATTTACCAAATTGGTCATAGCTGTTAAAAAACCTGAAGATATTCAAAAAATACTTTCGTCTCCGCGGTGTTTAGGAAAAGGATCACCATATTCCTTTTTTCCATTTAAAAATGGATTAATTACATCAAAACGTATGTATATTTTGATTCCTAGTTCTTTTAAATTCATTCTAAATAATTTTTGAAGCCGCCTTGTGGAAACCACATAGAAAAATGCTGAACGCTACATTTCACATAAATTTGCTTCACAAAACATTTATACATCAATTTAATGAAGTAGCTCAACATTTAGTAACAGACCTTCAGTGTAAAGTTGGAATGAATACGTTTGATATCGCACAACTCGTATCCTACCACACAACAAATCTTCAACTGAAAGCAATGTTTAATGCGGATATTGGCGATGAAAAAACTCGCATCATTAGTTCCAATACGAGAAAGTAATTTTAATTTTGATTTTGTTAATTTATCAAAAATATAACACCGACTTAATTCTAGGGTACTGGAAATCTTGGGTAAAATGGCGATAAACTTCTATAAATATTTTATATTAGTCATTATTGGAATATTCTTGAAATTCGATCTACTAGGTGAACGGATAATGAATAACAGTTTTAAGCATATGGAACCATTCATTGAACATACGAGGAAACAGTATTTAGGCAAATTAAAAATAAGTAACAACGAAGAGAATATTAAAACTAGGCCCGATTTTTTAATTCATAAGCTGGTGACATTAATGGAACACGGATATTTAACCGATCAGCATTTGGAACATCATCTTAATACTATGTTACTAGCGGGTGCAGATACTATGAGTGTTGCATTATCGAACTGTATATTATGTGTGGCCATGAATGAAGATATCCAAGAGAAATGTGCAATTGAGATTAACGAGGTAATTGGTGGCCAATTTAGCACAATTAATATTGATGATTTGGTAAAATTAGAGTTGCTAGACCGGACAATCAACGAGTGCATGAGACTTATCCCAGCCGCACCAGTAATAGCACGAACATGTGATACGGACTTTCAACTAGGTAAGTGTATTTGAATATAATGTTTGAGCTAGATTGAAAATATTCAATATATATCTTGCAGACGATAATAAAATAATACCAGCCGGCACAGATATAATGATCCCAATTATAGTTGTGCACCGCTCCAAAGAATACTGGGGTGATAATCCGACCAAATTCAATCCAGATAATTTTCTACCAGAAAATGTTGCAAAACGGCCATTATTAAGTTATATACCATTCAGTTATGGAGCCCGCAACTGTATTGCCAAGAAATACGCACAGCATGGGCTTAAGATTTTTATGGCACATCTGTTGGTGAATTACAAATTTTCGACCGATTTGAAACTTGATCAATTGGAGCTGGCACTCGGCATAACCGTCATATTGAGAAATAAACATATGATTCGAATTGAGAAACGTTAAATATTACGGTTTTACTTTAAGAGAGTAACTGGCGTCAATTCTTTGTTTCGGTCAAAATTGAATTATGTAATTATTAGTTAGACCATGATCGAATTTATAATATTTAAATATGTTTTTGAAATTTGGTAAGTTAGAAAGTTAAAAATATTGAGAGGAACTTAAGAAATATAATGTTCGGTTTAGCTCTGTATAGTAAAACAAGGCGGTTAACTATAATGTGTAAAAATTTTGTTGTATTTACACAAACAATTTGCGACAATGCAGCTTAATCTCTCAACGTCGATTAAAGCGAATCATTTTGTCTGAATAAATTCAGAAATATGATCATCAGAATTTTTTATAAATTTTGATATACCTATTGTAGATATCTAAGCAATAATTTTATTATTTGACTGATTATAGGTATAAATTTAAATCGCCAATATAGAAATATAGGTATATTTGTATTTAATTGTTGTCGAGTTGGATATAATCGTTTGTTTAGCGGCATATATTGAAGCATACAACTACCTAAATACATGCTTTTAGTGTTGTCTTGAAGCGTTAAATATAAGTAAACACTTTGAAACCAATTTATGTTTAGTTTTGATTTGATTTTATTTGATTGGAATGTTCGACCAAGCATTAAGCAGGATCTCCCGAAGATGGCCGGGCCTCACCGAACATCCGTTTATACATAACATAAAGAGGATTTGGATAGGTTAGTTAGTATGATATAGAAATTGACTCGGTTACAGACATCTGGTATAGCCAATAGTTAGTAACACAGGACGGTACAGTTTTAAATAACTTTTATAATTTTTTTCAGCATCACTGGGCTCTGAAATAAAATTTATTATTTTGCTGCATCAGACTTATAAGATACTCCTGAAATTTCAACAAAATTCAATGAATGATAATTAGTTTATACATATTGTTAAATGGTTCAATATTTGTACAAAAAAAGTCAAGAAAAGCAAAGGAGTTAAACTAGAGATGCCCTATATCTCCCCGTTTATTTAATTTTATCCTGAATGAGGTTTTACTAACTGTGTCAGACCATTTCCCTGAGTTGAAACTAGATCAGCGTGTTGAGTTGCAACTTCCTCTCATACTCGTCTATGCAGATGACATTATACTTATCGCACGAGACATCAGAACATTAGAACCCATTCTGGATGAATTGCTATAAGCGCCTTAAAATTAGCGGGCTTAGAATTAAACCCCTATATATGTACCGCTTTGATTCGCGATCCCTCAACATCAATTGTACTACCGAAGGCTTTTGAATTTTTGTCAAAATAAAATACAAACAAATTGAACAGCGCATGCGCACAAATACACACATACTCACTAATTTTACTATTTTCCGATAATTTTTACTCTCCTAGTCTTATAGTCTCAAAAAGGCAACAAAATCGAGGTACTGGTGTCACTTTCAACCGTGTTTGAGTCGCAGCTACTGAGAATGGTGTGGTACCGATCGATTGTTCGATCCTCAGATTCCTTACATATTTAATATTTAGCGTGGTTATATATGTGAGTCGACGGCAGAGGTTGATGCGATGAGTTTATCATCATAAAAACTTAAAGGCTGTTTATTATCATAAAAACTTAACAAACAATTTACTTTTTAAATAATTTCTTTTTTAATTTAATTCAATTTTAAATAAATTACTGTTACTATACTGTTGTAATATTCATTATAAAAACCGCGACATCGCAGCCTAGAAGAATCGAAAGATGATAACTGATCGCAATCATGATACGCCACTTAAAATAATCTCCGTATGAATATCATGTGAATACTATATACTGTAACATACTAATCGAATAAGGTCAAAAAGACAGTTCGACAAATTAATGCAGTCCATCTCAGGTGAGCGGTTTCGTTTTAGTCTCTGTATGGCCTTAGTGAATTCCTCATGGGATAGATTTTCAATGCAAATCTCCGAAGTCTGCATTTCAGGGGACCCAACGACAGTCTGACATGCATGAACACGAAGCAGGTCCGTAAAATATCCATTCAATACGTCGAGTACTGCGTCGATGTGGACACAGAGGATTCCATCCCGGTCCCGAATGGCGGTTGACGCAGGCCTGAAAGTGTGGTGCAATCCAGAAATTCCTTTAAATAGAGTACGTGAACTGCTCTCATTTCTGAGTTGTTGTACTTTCAGAATCTGGGCCTTCCACCATTCTCGCTTCTTCTGTTAAATCCCCTGAGCTTTCTTTCTAGCAAGAGCATCCTTGTTTCTTCTCGCGGTTGTGACACGTTGTTGCATTTCGCTATGGGGTATATTTATATGAACTATATGTTGCTCGACTGAAAGATGGCACTCGTCATCATACTAATCATTCTTGAGTCTGACATTCACTATACCTAAAGCCTGTTGAGCAGCACTGACAACCGACTGACTATATTTGTAATACTGCAAATTAATAAATGAAAACCTGTACCAAATGTAACAACACTAAACGGGGTAAGGAGTTTCTTCTATGCTTTGGACTATGCAGCAAAGTTTACCACGTTAACTACTTATAGATTAAAAATTGATTACTAACGCCGTTAGTGACTGTCCTGATGCTATCTGTATGTGTAACGTGTGTCAGCGTGTTTTTAACGAAAAACATTGTGTAGCGTTCGATACAATCAAAAGCTCATTGGATAAACTGGATACTAAGATATCATCATTGGCCGATTGTTTACCGACGCTAGTACAATTATCAAACAAGCTTCCGAGACGTTATAGTGAACTCTTGCGCCACGAGTTTAATATCTGTCTGCAGCAACATTGGCAACCAGATCGCAAATCAAATTCGTGATTGTTTCACACAGACCTCAGCCCCAATTACCCAATTAGAACCCCATGTTATCTACTGCTACTACCGTAAATCAACCTTCCTACTCCTCGATCCTATTGTAGAGGAAGTGGCTAAAACAGATTGTGTAAACGACAATTTTGGCGTATCGAATGCCGTTTGTACCATGGTGCTACCAAATGGGCGAACAGTTGCTGACAAAAAGTAAGTTTGTTTCAAAGTAGTAGTCGACACTGATTTCAAAGAAAAAGTCATGTCAACGACTAATGTATGTATTAGTATCTTCAACAATACGAATTTTCGACAGAGTCAATTACACCGCGCTCGGTCAATAACGCGAAGTGCTCCGCTAAACCATCACTTGACGATTCTGGAACCTCTAGTGGTTACAGCGAAACAAACATTGTAGGAACTACCGAGCAAATAGCGTAGTGGTTAAAGCTGCGATGTTTAGATCGGGAGGTACCGGGTCGAATCCCAACAGAGGCGGGATGCAAAAGGAATTTTTCTTCTCCCGATTACGATCGGTGATTAAATTGAAAACATCTATGACCCTCTGTTGGAATGTAGAACTGATAAGCCGACCCATCTTCTATGTCACTGTACAGGGTAACAATTGAGGTATGCAATGCGCAGGTGGTATACTGTACTTGTATGAATGGGATGAATGAATGTTAGTGTGAATGTGGGTATTGTATCGTGGGCCCATTAGTGGCATTGGGTGCTGGAGTAAAATCCGCCCAACTTTAATTTTTTTTTTTAAAACATTGTCGGAAACCGATAAGTAAACCACGATCGTAATGAGTATAATAGAAATAGTATCACCTCGATTTATTACCACAATGGCTTTATTACCACAATATACAACCAATGTGTCAATCGAGGAGGAACTGACAGTGAGTCTTAAAGAGTTTTGCAATGAATAATATAAGAAAAGCAGTTGTTTTCCATCGTCCATGACTTACCAGACCTCCACCGCTAATCACCCCTCTGAAATATGTAAATTGTTTGCTGGGTTTTTCCAATCAGTGTACGAACCAGTTGCGACGCCCGCAAACAAGTTTTGAAGCTTTCGCGGCTCATTGATTTCAATTAATTTAATTTTACAGAGCAAGAAGTTCGAGATTACATCCTCCAACTTGATGTCGATAAAGGTGCTGGTCACGACGGTATTCCATTGATTCTAGTGAGGATTTGTGCGAATAGTTTGGCTTTTTCGATCACATTTATATTTAATGAGAGGTTTTTTTTCCTGAGCCTTAGAAAATTTCCTGTATTCCTTCCATTTTTTAAGGCGGGTAGCAGAAACGAGGTGTGTAATTATCGGGGAATCGCCTTGCGACGTCATACCCAAGTTTTTTCAATCCATGGTCCACCGAGTCTTGCTCTTTCATACTAAACAATTTATTTCTCCTGCCCACCATGGTTTTTATTCCGGTCGGTCAACACTTGCCAATCTGATTTCGTTTCGTGGTAATTTGTATAACAGTTTAAACTCCCGACAGCAACTCGATGTTATTTATACAGACTTTGCTAAGACTTTTGATAACAGCATCAATTTAAGAGAATTTAAACTGTCAGTTCATTCCCGTTGTTTGTCAGCTGCAGGAAAACTTAAATAGGTGTTGTAGTTGGTACGTAGTGTAGTTAGTACTTTCGGAGCCCAGCTTGATTTTGATTTTCACATATCAACGGATTCGTTTGTGTTTTATATTTATTAATTGATTTTTTCCCGTTTTGCAGATTGTGAGCCTGTAGGTAATACGTCCAGTAATAAATAAATAAGTAATTATGTTATTATTAAGAATTAATATGTTATTTAAAATTTACAAAAAACTACATTTTTAAAAATTGATTATTTACAAATTTAAGACTTCACTGTTTTCTCAACTTTTGATTTCAAATGTCAAACTTCTGAAAATTTTCGAATTTTTAATTTTTCACTTAAGCATAATTCTATTTATTTAATAAAACATGAATTTAGAAATTTTTTATGAATTTATCAAGTTCTAAGAATTTTGAATTAATTTTATAAATTGTGAAAACATGGTATATTGGTATGCAAAACTTAAAGAATCTGGATATTTATAAAATTCTAATTATAAACATATATATATGTAATGTATATATTGATTAAGATTCCCGTAAAACCGTAATTATTTAACGTTTTTCAAGTCGAATCATATGTTTATTTCTCAATATGGTAGTTATACCCAATGCCAGCTTCAATTCATCAAATTTTAAATCGGTCGAAAATTTGTAATTCATCAACAGATGTGCCACAAAAACTTTGAGTGCATGCTGTGCGTATTTCTTGGCAATACAGTTGCGGGCTCCATAACTGAATGGTATATAACTGAGTAATGGCCGTTTTGCAACGTTTTCTGGTAGAAAATTATCTGGATTGAATTTGGTCGGATTGTCGCCCCAGTATTCTTTGGTACGGTGCACAACTATAATTGGAATTATTATATCTGTACCAGCTGGTATTATTTTATTATCGTCTGCAAGATACATATTGAATGTTTTCAATCAAGCTCAAACTTTATATTCAAATACATTTACCTAGTTGAAAATCCATGTCACATGTTCGTACTACTACTGGTGCGGTTGGGATAAGTCTCATGCACTCGTTGATAGTCCGGTCTAGCAACTCTAATTTTACCAAATCATCAATACTTATTATGTCAGATTGACCAACAATCTCTTTAATCTCAATTGCACAATTCTCTTGAGCATCTTCATTCATGGCCAGGCATAACAAACAGTTTGATATAGCTACATTCAATGTATCTGCACCAGCTAGTAACATAGTATTAATATGATCTTTGAAATCCTGATCAGTAAAATATCTTCGTTCCACTAATGTTACCAGTTTATGAATTAAAAATTTCGGACTAGTTATAACATTCTCCTCTCTATCACTCAATTTAAATTTTCCTAAATATTGTTTCCTGGTATGTTCAATGAATGGTTCCATATGCTTAAAACTGTTATTCATTATTCGATCATCTAGTAGATCGAATTTCAAGAGTCTTCCAATAATAACTAATATAAAATATTTATAGAAGTTTATCGTCATTTCACCCAAGATTTTCAGTACCCTAAAATTAAGATGGCATTATATTATTTAAGATGGTTTAACAAAATAAAAAATTACTTTCTCGTATTGGAATTAATGATGCGAGTCTTTTCTTCGCCAATATCCGCATTAAACATTGCTTTCAGTTGAAGATTTGTTGTGTGGTAGGATATGAGTTGTGCGATATCAAACGTATTCATTCCAACTTTACACTGAAGGTCTGTTACTAAATGTTGAGCTACTTCATTAAATTGATGTATAAATGTTTTGTGAAGCAAATTTATGTGAAATGTGGCGTTTAGCATTTTTCTATGTGGTTTCCACAAGGCGGCTTTAAAAATTATTTAGAATGAATTTAAAAGAACTAGGAATCAAAATATACATACGTTTTGATGTAATTAATCCATTTCGAAATGGCAAAATTGAATACGGTGATCCTTTTCCTAAACACCGTGGAGACGAAAGTATTTTTTGAATATCTTCAGATTTTTTAACCGCCATCACTAATTTAGTAAAAACGAAAACTTTGCATATAGTTGTCGGTGTTGACATTAATACATTTAACACCATATTGAATATCTCTAAAACATATACGAATATTTTAAAACTTGACAAAAAATATTAACAATACAAAATACCTTCTGGTGATTTGCCAATTCCTAAATAGAGAACTCCAATAATTGGATAGTGTTTCACCGCGTCCGGTATGTTTTTGATTTTAAGCAACAATTCTTTTCGTTTTCTTTGAAAATAGATCCATGATGCAAGTAAACCAACAATAATAATCACAAATAGAAAAGTTGACATTTTATTCACCTAAACTAGACCGATAACAATACGCTTACAACTAAAGTAATAATAACATGTACACAGTATTTATAACAGACATTTTTTCTGTAACCATACTCGTTGACATTATTTCTTCAAAATAATTTATTGAGCCTTAACCAAGAAAAAAACTATTATTAGTGATTATTTGGGACAAGTGCAGCAATTGAAACCTTTATCGTAACTATAGAAGAAACCGATTAAGATCGAATAATTAGATTGGTGTGTAAAAATTTTGGCTTTGCAAAATAGTTGTTTGCTAAGAAGGAAGTATATCAAGAAACTACACGTCAAATCCATTTATAACCACGACATTATTTTATTCGTTTATATACTTGTTATTAATGCCATATATGAATTACAATAATACAGGTGGTAATCTCTATATACAATAATTTTTCAATTTATTATCTTTAGGTTACAGGAACTACGGAAGTGTACACATTTTCATATACTCCTAACTTCAGTGAATGAAAACCAGTCCATTTGATATTGAGGCCAAATATACCTTGCATCTTTAAAGAAAGGTTTTAAAAACACGTATTGCTACTCACTATTAAAATATCGACTTGTCAAAATGTTAAAAAGAAAATGTTTTGGATCGTTTATTGCCAATTCCTTATCTTGCAGCCTCTACAAGTGTGCGTCTTACCTCCTCGTGGTAATCACCGGGTCAGCTTATAGTACACCATGTCATGTGGTGGGCTAGATGAAAGCACGGCGCTGGGTTAACCGTACCGTGCTTATAACTGGCCAGGGATGGGGATCCAATCTAAAAACTAGCCCAGTTTCTTACCTGTGTATTTTAGATCTCTACACAAGTGGACAGTTTTTCTCCTATATTCATGGGATTGATTAGGAATTGAAATATAGAACAACAAAAAGAGTCCAACACCCTTAAAAAGAGATCTCAGGCGGATTTGCCGATGGAGGCTAAGAAGAAAAGAGTATAGGAGACTGCCACCAGGTCTTATAATAAGGTTCTGAGAGAGCAACACATCATGGCAGTTTTTGATAGGGCGCAGGAAGACGGGAGTATAACGGCCCTTAATTGGAAGAAGGTGGAGAAGGACTCAGCCGCCATCTTCCTCAAGATGATGAGGGAAAATCTAAGACCGCGGGAATGTCAAGTTGACTACCTGTGCCGACGAAAGGCCAGTTAACCTGTACAAGAAGGCTCGGTGCACGTGCCTGGATCCCAGGCGGAACCCAATAATCCCAATGATATTCTGAAAAAGATTGCCAACTTGGTTGAAGTGAAGGCGGGTCATAGATCGGCTGTGTACATTCTAAATAGAGACTGCTTGGATGCTCTGGCAAACTGAAGAAAGACTGAAGGCCTCATTAGCTATGGGTTTGGAGTGATTACGCTTTAAATCTGAAAGCGTTATGAGGTTGCGGAGCATTTGCAGCAGGTGCGGACAATGAATGTCGAGGTCAATAGAGCACTTTGCATTCCGGATGGGCTCCCAATCTGACTCGCGATCAGCAGTGCTGTCCGATACAACCGTGGTGAAGGTTGATTACCCCTTGATTTTATTTTAAGTACCAACCTAAATATATGTAATATCGAGCGTAAACCAACAGTTATTTCTAAAAACAAACAAGAAGTGCTAAATATCACATTTGTCTCAGATTTTATTAAGAAGAGGGTATTGAATTGAAATGGCCCCCGAGGTCAGGGGCACTTACATGACTCGTAAACCTTAGTTGCACGAACATGTTTTTTAAGAATACCACCATAGTATCCTTTGCTTGTTGTAGGAAGCGACTAAACGGTTGGATCGCTGGGCTTACGACCCGCATTCAAAATGCTCTAGGAACGCTCTGTTTGTAATGTCAACAAAAATAAAAATGGATACTGCCAAACCAATACCGGTTTCGATACAGCATACAAAACATATTATTTGGTAGTTTCCAAAGGGGATACCTAAGACTGTACTAAAAACTGTCCTGGGAAATATCTATACTACTCACCTGCCTCTTACATGCGGAACAAGCATTCTAATGAACAGACGCTTCTCGCTAGTTTTGATGCTTATCTACAATCTAGGGTCAAATCCTAGGTGCCGCCGGTTGTGTGTGATTTTTAGGATAGCATGCTCCTGATTCATGTGTGTCCTATCCGGACTCTCAATAAATAAATAAATACACTATATATACGTATACTACACTATAATTTTATTTCAATTAATTTTTATTTATTTATATTTTTTATTGAGTTTTACAATGTTATTATTTATTAATTAATTTTATTAATTTATTTATTTGTTTTACACCACCACTTTTTTATTAATTTATTTATTAAATTTAATTTTAAAATGGCCGAAAAATATATATGCATGTTCTCGCCTTCGTTGTTTGTTTGTTTCTAAATTGTGTCTGTGTTGTGATTGTGACGTCGCCTTCGTGTCCAAAATACGTGTCGTATTTTGGAGACTGAGAGGGAACAGAT
Organism: Tipula unca; assembly: GCA_951394425.1. Taxonomy (NCBI): domain Eukaryota; kingdom Metazoa; phylum Arthropoda; class Insecta; order Diptera; family Tipulidae; genus Tipula; species Tipula unca. Next base: position 40,632,953 of record OX596380.1, on the reverse strand, counting down.
GCGCTGGCGGCGGTCGACATTGCACTTATGTTAAGTGTTGCATCACCGAACATTGTTAGTTCGTGGTGATGTTGTTAGATGGCGACATGCTTTACTATAAATGTTTTATAGTAATGGTTCGGCTATTGGATATGTGATGGGGTTAGTGAACGCTTAATTCAAATAAGTTGGTTTATATTTGAATTTCACTAATTGTTTTGTTTGTGGCAGAATCGAATATCGGTGAGTCGAATATTCGAGCTGCTACAGATTTTTACCCATTACAATCCACCTCATCTTTCTGACCGCCACTTCACCCCGAAACCGTATATGTGTGAGTTTGTTAATTCATTTTTTTAGCGAGGAATGAATTTCTACCCACTAAAACCACCTCCTCTTGTCGAATCGTTTTTCTTCCCCAAATATTAATTCGGGATGGGCTTAAGGTATTCCATGAATGCTGCGCGATTAAATCATTTCATTCACTATATTGTCCTGGTCTAAGTTTGCGTTTATGGTAAACACAGATCCATTCTCTCCTTTTTGAAGCGCGGACACTCGAATTGCACGTTGGTGAGGTGTATCACCATGATGAAACGTTGAAGATAACTACGATAACCACCGTTCCCTGTTATAAAATATTAGTTCATCTTTCCGCTATGGATTTCGTTATATATGACGTTCCATAATATTGGGCCTAGCACGGAACGTTGTGGAACCACAGCAGTCATGTTGTATTCCTTGGAACCATCTAGTAGCAATCTATAATTTTCAAGAGCTAGACAATGACTAGCCGTGGTGAAAGTGTTCCTGGAGAAATTCTGTTCTGAAATGAAACAGAGAACTGAAATTCAGTTCTGGAGCATCCTTTGATCTTTTATTCGGGCCATGACAACTCTGTAGGCGCTACCTCATGTATACTATCTGGGCGTGTTGCATACCTTTGGCTTCCTCTTCAGGTTTTATGGCATTTGTGCCTTAGTTCCTTCGATTGTTGGTGTCCTTTTTGGAGTTATCTGGCCATATAGTCAACTTTGTATTCGGTTGTATTTGCTGGTACATTATTGTCGCATATCAGTTCCAGAAAGAGTTCTTCATCCAAAACCCTTCTTTTCCAGGTTATTCGGGCTTTAATTTAGCCTTGCTCTGAGAACCTACTTCATAAAATACTGCTTGGTGATCACTGTGAGTGTATCGTTCGATCGACATTCAATTTTCAAATAGGAGATTTTATGATTAGAAGATTATTAAAAAATAGGATATTTTGTAGCTGAAATAATGAAATGAGAGATTATGTACGGATTGCGAAAAATATATTATTTTTGTAAAAGGAAAAGGATTGAAGTGATTATAGGTAGGACAACCTAATTTGGTATGGCCTAATTTATATCGATTACATGATTTTTCAAAATTTTCTTGGGAAAATTTTAGAATCTTATTGGGTCTGAGCTATCAAATATTATATTTTTGAAATGTGAGGTTATACAAAATTGTATTCTTGTAAATCCTCTATCCGCCACTTTTCAATTTACTTTATCTATCAATTTTAGCAATCGTATTTAAAATTTGCCTAGCACATATCTGCCTATTTGGAAGACCTGCAACCCCCAGGATAAGAAGTTATTATTTGGAAGTAAATAATTTGGAAACCCGTCGCGGAGCCTAATGACTTTGTAAGACGAGAATTCTGTTTATTAAATTTTTGGATATCTGCGAATTAGCGAAGGTACGGTTAAAATAGGGCTCAAATGGTCAATTCAAACATAAAACAAAAGTGTTCAGACCGTCAGGTTGATTAAAAACAACTGTTCATCCATATAACGAAAATCTTAATTAACTAATACAACGCATGTTTGCCACTCTCAAAAATTGTCCGCTTGAATTCCTTGCTCCCCTTCTGTCACGCACCAAGCTATCGCGCCAATACACATTACTATTCCGTATACTTCACTTTTACGAATATACCGGCAAAACCAAATTTATATAGACAATTTTTGCAGTTAAGTCGGGTGTTCGGCAGGGAGATGCTTTGTCCCCAATACTCTTTAATCTCATGTTGTAGATTGTAGTACATCTTTCGTAAAACTGAAACATCTCGCCGCAACATCTTATATCACCAGTCCGAATAGCAACGGAGTGGGGAAATACTTGATCCGCTTGTAAAGTTTTCCGCTTCGGTTGTACTCCAGTTGTACTCCAGATTTATGTGATAGGGACAATGGCACACCAGGTTTCGTTTGGCGGAGTGAGGAGGTTCAAATATTTGGGCTCTCTTATCACACACGAAAACAGACTGGGTGACGAAATCAAAGTGCGGCTGGTAGCTGGCAGCCGTGCTTTGTATATTCTGGGCCCACTGCTAAACACCTATCAAGTGCCGTGAAACTGAATTTTTTCAAGGCGTTGATCAGGCCCGTTGTTATGTTTGAATGTGAAAATTGGGCGCTGATGGATGAGTACGAGAGCTGGCTTCTTGTGATTTACGGCCCAAAACGCGAAGAAGATTCCGAGCTATATACAATATCGAGATCAGAGATCTGATGAAGATCTCCGATATTGTACATGAAATCAAATCTCAGCGACTACGCTGGCTCGGTCACCTTCTACGTGCTGATCCAGAACGAATTGTATAGCGATCTCTGTAAGGAGAGCCACCATATGGAAGGGCGCAGATGTCATTGCAGGCGACGCTGGCTCCATGGTGTAGAGAACGATTTGGCCTCTTCTGATTGTCTTAGACAGTATGTAGACCACGCGCAGAATCGAAACTGTTGGAGCCAAATAGTTGACTCAGTAAGGGGACCAGTAATGGCCTTAAAAACTAATTATTATAATTATTATCATTATTCGCTTGGTTAGTTAAAAAATATTAAACCTATTTTCATACAACATATCGAGTTTCAACATGTTTAGCCTAGTTCCGTTCCAATTGGTTCTATATTTCAGAACTTCATCCATAGCAATCATTTTAGAATCCCATATTTTTGTACACATTATGTATGGTTTCGTTCATCCGTTATGAAAGGTACTATTTCGACCGGGACTAGTGGATCTAGTCGTTCATAATTTGTTATAGTATTTAATCTAATTCCTAAGACCATTTTCACCTCATATACCGGATACCGAGAGAGAGAGAGAGAGAGAGAGAGAGGGGGAGCATTTGCAATAGAATTCTAACAATTTTGGTTTCCTTCTACGATAGGGTTTTCGGTAAGGTTTTCGACTGGTAATTAAAATGATGGTAACACGTTTCATTCATTTTAACTACAGATATACATACATTTATTACTCGTATTTACTGAATTTATAAATTGTCCTTTGAAAGCAGAATGGTCGCTCTTTCTTGTAGAAGGGTTTATAGGTTCGTATCTTTTTAATTAATCATCTGCATAGACGCATAGCTGCTTGCCATACTGTACTAACATGGAAGACGCATTTTTTTTATATCTCCCATCTCTTTAACGTATTAGATAGTACTTCATTGCTTAGGCAGCGATTATTATTTTTATTATTAGCTTATTGTTATGGTTTTCATCTAAGATTTAACAAACAACCTTTAACTAAACAAACATACGAATACATACTAATTAATGTAAAGTAAGTAAATATTGTATTTATACAGTTTAGTTTCGGTTTTAGTTATTATTTTAAATATTTTTTCTTTTTGTTTCAAATCAATTTAGTTTGATATGTTGATTAGCTATAAGTAGGTTTATTCTCTTTCCTGCCCTCTAAATCAACGATTCTCAAACTATTTATTATTGCGACCCCATATCTTTTAAAAAACATTTATTGCGTTGCGTTAAAGTTTACAAATGTGAAATTCAAATTTTCAAAATACCTAATTTTCCTAAAAAATTTTTCTTAATTTCATTAAATTTGCAATTTTCAAAATTCGTTAATTCGAAAGCTAAAAATTCATTAAACTTGTTATTTTAAATTTTCTAATTATAACTCATCTAAACTACCACTAACAAAAAATAGAATAAATAAATAAAATATCAAAAACCATTCGCATCCCCTAGAATTTTATATCTATTGCCAAGAAGCTCTTATTAATTTGCTGTTTTCGGGATTCTACTGATCTCTTAATTTCATAATCCATCCATCGGCCTTTAAATCGTACCCACGATGCCATCGGGTTATGTTTACGGTATATCCAATACCATTGTAAGGCCACTTCTTTCAACACTGTACTTATCTCTATCATCAACGACTCAGGACACAACCTCATAGAAGAAGCCACGGTTTCCAACTGATAGAAAAACATGTCTACCGTGATCACTAGGTGGAATGGAAATAGAGCACTGATGTCATTTTCCGCGGCTATTTGGATCGTTAAAATGTTTATAGCTTCAAAGGATCCCGAAATAATTTCTCGCACCTCATATACCTCAGCAGATATATCCATCTCGGTATTAAATACGTACTAGGTTAATATAATGTTAAATGCTGGCCGATATTACCAAATTACATTGCATTTTGAATTACAATGAGATACAATACCGCTGAACAGCAATAATTAACGAAACCGTTTGGAACGTTGTTGTTCCATTCAACAAAATAATTAACATTTTAAATTAATGCTAATTATCCATATATAAAAAGCAGTTTCGAGTAGAAATTTAAATAATTTTATAGTGAGTGAGCAATTCCAATTCGTACATAGTTGCGCTTTTATAAAATTAGATCTCAGCCTATGGATTGAATTTGGCTCTCTTCACTTTTTTAACAAAAAACAACAATAAATAAATCAGCTCCGCAACTAAGCTGTATTAATGATGTATGCATTAGACCCTTCAACAATACGAATTTTCGGCAGAGTCAATTACACCGTCAATAACGCGTGGTGCTTCGGTAAACCATCACTTGACGACTCTGGATCCTCCAGTGATTACAGCGAAACAAACATTGTTGGAAACCGACAAGTAAACCGCGATCGTATACTGATTATAATAGTATCACCCCGATTTATTACCACAATGGCACAATATATTTCCGTTTAAGCGTGCTTGACAATGATTATGACATCATTATAATCTGCGAGACCGGGCTCACAATTAATATGTGTAATAATTGCTGAGCAAGATTCGGATCCTAATTAATTGGTGGTCGGTCATTCTATCCTCGACGTCATAATGATGCCTTTAGTGCATCCCAACGATCTATTTATCATTGTGGGTGACTTTAATCTACCCGACATCGATTGGCTTGATGTCGATGGCATCTTTACACAATCTTCCGCACTGATGAAAGAGTGTTGTCGAGGCAAATTATGAACCGGCTATTTGCAACCGGCGCCATTCATTTCACCGACGCCGATCACGATAAATATTTTGAATGTTATTTTTAAAACTAATTATCATCCAAATAATTTTTATTTTCATTTTAGAAACTCCGATTACGCTTCGTTGAACGATTTCCTCCATAATTCCGATTGGAATTTTTTACACAGCAACGCAAATTTAAACGATATTGAGTTGATGTTTCACGACCTTCTCAGCAGTGGTATTTAAAAGCACGTTCCGTTTGTTAAAAAAATAAAAACTAGGTTTCGGGAGGTTGAATAATGAGTTGGTGCATCCCGAGAAACGGTGTAATAAGCTCCATTTCTTATATAGGCTGTATGGTGTGGAGTATTATTGCGATTTTGATAGATCCCCTAAATGAATTTAAAAGTCAACTGGTTTTTGTACAACCAATGAGTCTTGGAAAATTTTCTGTACTCAACCAATTATTTTAAGGCGGGTAGCAGAAACGACTTGTGTAGTTATCGGGGAATCGCGATTCACTCCGTCTTGCCCAAGCTCTTTGAATCCATGGTACATGGAATCCAGCATGGTTTTTATCCTGGTCGGTCAACACTTAGCAATCTGGTTATGTACAATCATATCACAGTCACTCCAAGCGAATTGAGGGTATTCAAAAGCAGTTTGTTTTGTATGCACTTCGATGCCTACCGTCTTTACGGATAACTGACTTAATTTTGCCACCTTATCAGGATCGATGTAGTTTAATAAAACTGCAACGATTAAATCTTCGACGAAATATAGCATCCGCAGTTTTTGTACGTGATGTTTTGAATTTTCTTATCGATTGTGCGGAGCTTCTTGCACGTCTAATGGGATAATTGTTTAACAATCGACTTTTTATCTTCAAACTACGATTTTTCGGAGCTAATCTTGATTTTGATTTTCACGTGTCGATGGATGGCAGTCGTGCTTTGTTTCCTCTAAGGTAACTGCTATCAAGTGTAACTGCTAATCTATAAAATACCTATCAAGTGCTGTGAAGCTGAAGCTTTTCAAAGTGTTGATCAGGGCCCTTATTATGAAATTTTTCGATTTCGTATTTTTTCGATATCTAAAAAATTCGATCCGCCGCGGATTTGCCTTATTATGAAACTTGTTATCGAATTTTTCCGAATTCGAATTTGCACATAATCAAATCACAACAACATTAATTTGACAGCAGATGATTTTTACTTTCCGATGGGTTAGTATTATACGTTGCTTAAAGCGTCTCGTGTGGATTAAAGATTATTTTATAATAATTATACGTATAACATTAATAATTTAATGTCAAGTTCTTTCCGACCAAAAAAAGTGATGTACATCAAAAAAGTAGCAAAAAATGTTGCTATTTTTTCGTATGCACGTTCTTTGCAGCCCAAAAATAGCAAAAAATAGAAATGTGTAATGTGGATTTTTTTCAAAAAATGAAAATGTCGATTTTTTCTCCCATTTTAACTAACACCAATACAAAATTATGCGTCAAATCGAAAATATAGGTAAATATAAACAACGCCAAACGCCATTATTCAGTCGTGTTTCTCTTGTTATTAATAAATTCGTGTCGATTTTTTTATAAAACAAAAGCTAATTTAAATAAAGTTTTATTAATATTTATTTTAATACGGGAATAATTATTTTTATTAATACAAATTTTGTTATGTTGGGTGTAAAATTGTGTTTGTGATAAATAAAACAACAACAACGCGTCCAGTGGGGTTATCGCGTAATCCGATTCGAATCTCTGAAAGTTGCGAAAGTTCAATCCGATTCGAAAATTATTTGGTACCGCGTAAGACTTTCGGATTATATTTTAATATTGCCATAAGCAAAAAGCGATTTTTTAAATTGTATGCTACTTCATTCAATATTTGTTTTAGATGTCAAATGTCAAGTCGAAAAAAATGTAAAACAACAAAAGCGTTTGATATATTTACATCTACATATAAAAATATATCAAACGATATATTTTACAACTTTTATTTATTTTTACATCTACATATAAAAATTGTCCATGTGCATCAACAATTGCGAGTAAAATTACACTAAAATATCCTTTATAACAATAGAAATTTGAACCAGTCTTGGCAGGAGCTGTAATACGTATATGTTTTCCATCAACAGCGCCCAGCGTGTGTGGAAATTGCCAAATTTTGTTATAATCTTCGACAAATTTACACCATTCAGTAATTTTTTGAGGAACCTAAGAGAAATTTATTATAATACATTATTATCTATTGATAAAATTGATTAGATTTATCATTTTAACTTACTTTTGGAGGCACTGCATTCCATATTGCGCGAAGTACTTCGGGAATAAACTTTGAAATAGTTTTATACAACACTCTTGACATGTACTCCAGTACAACGATACGAGTCCCCTGATGCAATAAATCTTAAAGTTATTGCAAGCCTCACTCTTGCAGATATAGCTTCTCGCAAAATAGTGTTTTGCTTTTTAATTGACGGCTCCACCTTTATGAATAACCCAATATTTAATATAACATTTTAAAATAATTATTCTTATATTTACATTGAACTTAAATACATACATTATGTTTACATAATAACATGTATGTTTAAATTTTTAGATGTCTAAAATTTACTTACTAGAGATAATATTTCCTGAAATTGTTCAATATGCATCCTGGTGAAATTATGAAAATTATTTCCAGACCCCCAGTCTAAATCATGCAGCAAGTGCATTTCTACATCATGCTCGCATCTTTTTATTAAAAATGGATTAACCCAACACAATGGTTTTCTGCGGTTTATTTTTTTATGTAAATTGCTTCTATTTTTGCTATCCTCTAGCATTTTTAACTCTTTTAAAACTTTCAAACCCAACAAAATGTTTAACTTTTTATAAGGCATGTTGAAATAATACTGTGATGCTTTATAAAACAAACAACAAATGATTTTTTGTGTCAAATTTATCGCAGGTTTACCACAGCCAACTCCATCTTTGATATTTTTGTTAATAGATATAGCAATGAAAATATTATGATATATAGCAGGTGGAGATGGGGGGTAATTGATATACACATCAATAATTAGTTCTGTTTCCAAAGTAAAATGGAGGGAGCGAGCAAGTCAATCAAACGGTGGCATCTTAAATAATTTATGAATAAAACTGAAAACTATCGTAATATTTTTTATTTATATTTATTATTTATAAAAGACTGGAAATATTTACAGTGAACGTTTTTCACCTGCGCTATCCGAGTGAATGCTCGTATCTTCGCTAAGTGTTCACTACCCTTCGTTATTCTCTTTCCATAAACTTATTTTATTATCTTCTCCGGATACGGCCAACACATTTCCAGTCATCGACCAACTGACACTCCACACAACATCATCGAAAGTTTGAAGAATTGTTGATGTCCAATTGGAGAAATCTTCGCTGCTCCAAATGATGACACGGCGATCTTGAGGGCATGATGCAATTTGCGATCGAGGAAGTCCAACACTTGGGGCCCATGCCACCCAATCCGAATGTACCTCGTATCGAGATTCCTCCACCCATCGATTTTAAAATTATTTATTGTAATTAATATACATATAACTCGTATATATTATTATTCTATATATATGGTACACATACTTACATCCGGTATACTTACATCTTTCTGATATTAAATTTATAATTTTGTTATATTAACTCCTATCCGTAAGCAAAATAGTTGTCGAATGACATTTCCTAATTTTGTACGATAGTTTGATTAATTTTCGCATTAGACGGTACCACCAACGAACATGAAATTAGATGCAATATCATTTTTGTAAATTCGGATTCATCAAATACGAATACGGATCCGAAAGTAGAATAACGCGGTACTAAATTTTCGAATCCGAATGAAATATCAGTAAAATCGGATTACGCGGTAACCCCCCAGTTGATGAAGTTGAAAAAACCTCGAATCAAGGAGGAAAAAACCGAAAGCGATATGCTTTTCCTGTTGAGCTTTGTGGATGTGTTAAAATCGTTTGAATCTCAAAAGCAGCTACCTCTTCGTATTCGTATAATACAAACATTAAACTCCGAGCTATTGGATTATGATAAAATCGATGCGATTGAAATGATGTATGCAAATGGTATAGGGTTGAAGCACTGCCTTGATTTATTTTGCTAGAATTGTATTTAGTGATGACATAAATATGTCATCAAGTTGTCATAAACGATGACAACTTGACTGACAGCTTGACAGGTATTTTTCCCTCTCGTTTTGATTTACCAACACAGAGACAAAAAAATAGCAATTTTTTTTTACGTTCTTTGCGACAACAAAAATTTGTTTTTTTTTCAAATCACCAAAGAACTCCACATTAAATAAAAATAAATTTAAAATATTCATCTTTAAATGGCCACTATTGGATTTTTTGCCCGTTCGAGTGATGAGGATTCTCAAATGAAGTGACGCCGATGACCATAAGAAAGCGTTATTCTCATGAAAATAATTTATTAAAACAATTTAATTTTTATTTTAATTTTATTTTGATTTTAAAAATTACAAACATATATTTAAATATGTATATAAATTTATTTATAATAAAACTTACATTGTAAATGTTTTCATATGTTTTTATTTCACGATAGCATTAACTAATGCCGAGTTTATACGTTTCTATCTTGCTGCAAAATGTTCACCGACCATATATAAGCCAATCAAAACCAGCCATTTCGTAAACAAATTTCCCCTTCCAAATTAAAATAATATAATAACATGTGCGTTCGGAAAAATACGCGTCGAATTTTTATTTTTTAGTTTCATAATGGGGCGAATTTTGTAGATATCGAAAAAATCCGAAATCGAAAAATTTCGTAATAAGGGCACAGGTCCGTTGTTATGTTTGGATGTGAAAGCTGGACGCTGACGGATGAGTACGAGTGATATCTCCTTACATTTGAGAGAAGAGTCATACGTGTGAATAACGGTCCAAAATGCGAAATAGATGGCATATACCGAGCTCTGGGGCCCTATTTCTGAATACGAATTCGTATAAAAATTGTACGAATTCGTACTATTGGTATTTTTGAATACGAATTCGAATAATTCAAATACGAATTCGTATCTACTTGAACTAATTTTGTTCGATTATGAACGGATTTTTGAACGTTGATGAATTAGTTGACGACTCCATATAAAAAAATTTGGGAAAGAATTTTTAGTAATTTTTTTTTAATAATTACATAATTTAGTTAATTTAATTAATTGTGTTAAGGAAATAACTACAAATTTAATTAATGATTTTAAATTTATTTATTGAATTTGGAAACTTTGTCATACATATTGTTACGAATACAAAATATTTAATTTTCTTATTTATACAACTATGAAGCTGCCATTGAATCCCATTGGATTTGCAATAGTGCACTCAAAAAAATAATTCTGTTGTGACAAACATTTAAAGCAGGAAACATTTGAAGTGTTTGGGAATAGCATTTATTGCAAATACTCAAACTGTTTATGATAAACTATAAATACATTTACTGCAAAAGCACATTGTTTGATTATAAAACATGAAATATTTGTATTAAATACTAATTATTCGTGGTTAACAAATTCAATTTCTGTTGGAAAGATTTATATTGTTTATTGCTAATAATTTGTCAGTTCTAATAAACTATCGGTGATTGTTTACTGTAAACAATTACAATTTTTGTCTGAAATACTTCTTTTGAAGCTACACTATTTACGTGTAATTTTTATGTATGATCCTCCTCCAAAATTTTGTTCATATAATTGTAACCTGATGGCTTGGGTCTGTGATAGCACAAGTGGTTTTAGGTTATAAATTAGATAGCAATCAGTCGGCTAGGGAGAGTCCCATTAAACCACCTGTACCACCAGCCATCTTACAAAAAAAAATACTAAAACCAAAATACATTATATGGAAGCATCACTACATCACAACTACAACCCATCCCATCACCCCATTATATGCATATACTACTAATTACCAATTAAATGCGATTTTTTTTTTGTTATCTGAACAAAAATGTGTACATATGAGCGAGGAACCGAGAAATAAATTCTGTTCTCGCGCTAGTTGGAGGCCACCCGTAAACGCCCGACAACAAAAATTCCATAAAATTTTTTAATTAAAAAAAAACAAACTCATTCACAAAACTCGTTAAAAAAAAATGTTTCTATATACTAACAATTGGTGTACCAATACTATCAAAAAAAAAAATTTTTGATAAACCACCAATGACAAAAAATAATATTTAACAGATATAACCATAAACTTCTCCAATACGTCACCGAAAAACAGCTGGCCGACGATGATGATGGTTTCCGTTCCTCTATTCTGGTCTTTATTTTATTCTTTTTTTAATTTTTCTATAGTTGATAGATATAGTCACTTTAATCCAAATAACGGCTAGTAATCTTTATTTGTACAGCTTTTTATCCAGTCACCATCCTCATACAAGGAAAGAGGATGCACCGGAATGTTATCACTATATTTTTCACAATTTGCCTCCACTTTACAGTTTATAAATAAAACTATGTGTATATCTTCTTGTTTTATTTTATTTTTATATATTTTTTTTATTTATTTATTTATTTTACTTTTAGAACAATATGTATGTCTATTTTTGTACACAATAATACGTTGAAAATATTTATTTATTATTATAAATAGATAGGTACAACTTTTATTATAGATAGGTACAACTTCTTATACAAAAACTTTATATTTCTTTTATTTATGTTTTATAATTTTCTTACAAATTACAATTCAATATTTTCACTAAGAATTTCTTTTCTTTTTTATCGATCATATTTTAATTTCGTGATCCATTAATTTTGTTTTTACATTTACTATCTTTAATATATTATTTTTTTTTTACTTTTTTTTTTTTTTGGCAACAATTTAGATCTTTTTTCTCTGACTCACTGAATGATCTGCACATTTTTGGACTTATATAACCCAAGCATTTTCCGTTTTTTTTTGTTTTCCCGCCGTTTATATGCGTTTACAATATACATACATATACATATAGTGAGTGACTCTACCTGTTTTGCATATCATTTGTTTCCCAAAACAGGGCAGTGCAACCTACAATTTGATATCTATTTGAAATTTGTTACATTACATGTACATTACATTAATAAATCTAAAAAAATTATAATAATACAGACTAATATTTAATTCATATTCTTAGAGTCTGTTTACAACTAGTTCACCTTTGAACGATAACAAATGGTAGATATTACTGTTTTGTAATTTATCAAATAAAATAGAACTAAATTCTTCGGTACATTTTACAAAGAAAAGTTGCAAGTGAAGATCAAATGTTATAGTTTCTAGAGCTTGACAACACATAAATATGCCGTTTTCCGTTTCGACAATTTTTTCTATAACTTGAAAACACGGGATCTCATCTTCATAATACCCAATTGTTATTAATACATCGGGTTTATATTTAATATCCGTTAGGTCAATCCAATCAATCACAGTGAACGAATTACATGATAATTTAAATTTTTGTAACAGCAGATTTTTAATTGATTTTTCAAAGCTATTGTATGCAATAAGTTTTTTCTACATTTGCTAACCAATTTAAATCTCATACAACTTATATTAGATAATGGACCAATGTTACTTATATGAGGGTAAAGAGTGCAAAAATGAAACTTTGGTTTCAAATGTGTACGGAATAGCGATAAATATTGTTCATGATGATCTATAATTAAATTTTTCAATAATCCACTGGAATTAGAATCAACTTTATGTACACTGAGAACTGAAAGGATTTCTCTCAAAATTAAGTACAGTTTCCAATATTTATTTTTTGTTGGTACTAACTCTCCAATTAAAAGATTTAGATGAAATATTAAATTAGACATCTCTGCAGCTGAATATTTCAGTTTAGTTCCACGTAGTAGTATAGCTTCCTTGATCTGTGGTGGTTTATTCAGAGATTTTACATAATTGAAATTATTGAGTCATTGGTTAAAAAGTTCGAGAGTAAACAGCCTCTCTTCATATATAAAATGTTTGAATAGTGCTAAAATATCGTAATGAGCAACTTCGATAATATCGTGCATTATGTCAGCACTTAGATTTTCTGAGACATGAAAATTTAGGATATCATTAAACGCGCAATTCTCTTTTATACCTGTTTCCCCTACATTACATTTTTCAACATCTTGCGCGTAGTTAATTTTGTTTCTCAAATATTGAGAATGTTGGGAAGATAATTTACTTGTGAGAGCTTTATTGCAGTTACAAATTCTGCAAAAAACATTACAGTTAAAACTTTCAACAAACCCTAAAATCTGGTTTAATCCCAGATTATCGCCAAGAATTAAAGAAGTGACTAATTTAACTTTGGAGTATTTTTCATGATTAATACTAACGCGAATATTTTGTAAATCATTTAATTGTTTTATTAGTGGTGCAAAGATTCGATTATTTCCATTGAATTGGAATTCCTTACGGTTTGACATAAAAAAGAGCATTGTTAGATAAATTTGGAAAAGTTTGGATTGCAAATAAAGTGGCATACAAGGAATCATTATATAAACTGCTCCAATTTTGTGTTTATTGCTACCGGAACCGAGTGGATTATTTGGTTCAAAATCATCGAAATAAACAAAAAGCGGCAATACTAAAACATTATCAGGTTCATACATTTTTGTTACTTTTTTTTTCCAGCTTAAACTTTGGATATAATTTGTAACAACTGTAGTGTCACCATATTTTAGTTCATCGATGTAACTAATAATATCATTTAACAAATTAGTCATGTTAAACAGTTTATAAAATAGATCTATTAAGTTAATTAATTGAACAGAAACATTTTTCCTTTTAATTATATTTCCACCAGATGAGTTTATCAGACGAACACTTGTTCTGATTACATGTGTTTCTGGGAAGTATTCTGATCCAAACGTACAACTATCGGATAAGCTTTGCAAATATGTACTTATTTCATTTGAATTATTATTTGATCTTGATATTATATTATTTATATGGGTTTGAAAGATATTAAAGTTTTGTTTTAAAATTTCTAACATTTTTTCCTTGATATTGAGTTTTCATTATAGATATTTACGATTAGTTTAAGAATATCTCGTTTTATTCCGTAAATGTCATTTTCAAAATTTATTGGTGAAGTAAGTGAACCAAAATAAATTTTAGTATCATCTGGATCAACAAGAACAAATTCATTTATTCTAGTTTTTAATAATTCTTCATTAATTGTGGAGCTTGGCTGGTTCAGATGATACTTATTTAAATGATAACGTAATGAAAAATCAAAAGGGGAATTTTCTCGTACATTCATAAACCGGGCAACAAAATTCCACTAAATTGTGATGTTTTAAATGATTAATATAAATATTAACCGTTGTGAATGAAATTTTGCAGATATGGCAATCAATCATTCTTAATTTTTTTGCATCATTCGCCTTTTAAAGATTTTATAATTAAATCAATACATATTTGGAAACACTTTTTTTGAAATATTTACATTAAAAAAACTTGTTCCACTATTATCCAAATATGATTTGATTCCTCAGGGTATGAAATATTCAATCCACAAAAAATGCTAAGCACGATTTGGATGCAGACAATATGTTGTCTGTATATATAGTCTTATCTGCTAGTGAAATTGCAGTTGTAGGATTTGTTAGGCTCCCTAATAATAAAATCCTTGGTTGTTTGAATGTCCCTTTTACTTTTTCAGCTTAGGCTTCTGACTGTAATAAAAAAAATTAATGAAAATATTGAGCTTTAATTTCACTGTTTTTGTTACTACCTTAAAATATAAAGGTTTCTTGGACCTCCAACTTGCTGGGTTTCTTCTTACCCGTAATGAAATATGTAGGTGTAATGTATGGTAGTAATAAAAGGTAAATTGTCGCTTTTGATTTTAAATCTATTTGTGTGATTGATTTAAAAAAAAAAGTTATTAGAATACGTTCCGGTAAGTTTTAACTATAGGTTCTAACATAATAATACAATTGTAATGTTTCGCCTACTTTCATCGGTTAATACATCTAGATACTTCTTGACAACTAAGCTTTTAAAATCTCTGGCCTTGGCAATAATTTTCTCTGATATGTTTTTAAAGTCCTCTTCTGAAAACGGCCTAATATCCGAGTATCGTAATTTTGTGTCAATTTCAAGCTACATATTTTGGAAAAATTAATTCAAATTTGTAAAAATAAGTAAATTCATATATGTTATTATTATAAATACCAATTCCAGCCCTTTGGGTTCGAGTAAACATAAAAACTTATTTATGTATTCGTGAGTGCTAATTTTCGAGTTAAGTAATAAAGCTCGTCTAGTGTGTGTATTTCTCCAGTGGTCAATTATTTCATTCCAAGGATTTACATTTGCTTTTAAAAATGCAATGCTATTACTTATTTTGAGCCCATTCTCCTCCGTATCAAGAGATTGTGATGTATTCGTCTTCGGCTCGGCTAATTGATCAAAATTTTCTCTTTTTAACCTTAATCGACAATGGCAAAATACAATTAATATTAAACTTTAAAAAATACAAAATTCACTAAATAATGCTTACACCGTTCCTGGGTTATTGTCCAAAATATTATGAATTATGGTTTTAGAGAGTTTGACTCTGTCATTATTATCCAGGGATGCAGGATTTTTATTATATTTCGATATTACTTCCGGCACCGATTTGGAAAGTAGAATGCGCAAATCCTAAACAAAATATAAATTGCATTATAATATATAGTACATAGATAATTTATATAATTCTTAATATATTACATCAAAATTATATCTATCATTATTAGTTGCGTTATTTTTGCTGAAATTTAAAAATTCAATTTCTCCCAATCTTATAATTTTTGATGGTCGGGCATCTGCATCATCTTCCATACCATGGCAATCTAATACTGGGTAACTATTGGTATTAGGATCAAAACTGCTATCTTGGTTTATATTTTCGTTGCAAAAGGCGATTACCAAATTATTGTTTATTAAGGGAACTATTTCTGAAATATTGATGCCAGGAATTTCATTCCGGGTATGAAATTGAGTATTAACCAATTCAGCAGCGATATCGGTGTTTTCTTCTTCACGCTGCGGTATGTTACTTTCACACACTACTAAAATCAAGTTTTGTTGATACCGTCTCACGTAAGGAACAAAAAAGTCATGTTTTATTTCAGCACCGCTTTCATGAGTAAATTTAAAATCATTTTTAATTTTGAAGTGAGATCGAACTATGAAAAACAATATATACATGTAGTTTCAATTTCAGAATAACTTGCGTTATTTATAATACCAGCTTTATGAAATATATCATAAGAAAATTCACCTACTCGAGAAACTGGCACTATCTCAAGATTTTTATTATATGAGATTTGTATGGCTTCAAAATACTCCATTATACGTAATTTTAATTTTGTTTATTACTCACCAGTATAAATATCAAAAAAATCAGTATATGATCTTTGAAAAAAGATTTGAAATTCACTGAACTGTTTAATTATTTATAAATTCACTTTTTATTATATTTCATTTACTTCTATCTTATAATTCTGTAGCAGTAAATTCACTTAAAGCACGTTTTAATTTGATTAGTTTTTACACTTCCCAATGTTCAGTCTAAATTTCTTCTTTATTTTCACTTTCCAATTTTATTTATTGATAACCACTGAAATTTTTTATAATTACAACTTAAAATTATGCACACATGTATTTTTATAAATAAAATTCTCTAAATTTATAATACGCACCACAACTATTCACTGTTTCATTTCTACCTTTTCTAAAAAGACCAACGAATAAAATTGTGCATCAATTTTTTAACTGTACTTTTTGTTTCACACAACCAATATATTTTGTTAAAGTGGTTGTCCGAAACAATATATGTTTTAATAAAATTAGCATAAACAGTAGGTTCTTGCAGGAAATAAGAATTGTTTGTATAAACCAATTTTGATATTTGTGAACACTACTTCTTCCAATTTAATTAAAGCATTTATTGGAAATATTCTTACAGTTTGATTGCAACATTAACGTATTTTACACCAATACTTTCCATAATCGCGTGTTCAGGTCAAACATTAAATGGTAGGTACAATTAATAATTATTTAATACAAATATCAATGGTTTCCTATAAAACATTTTGATTCATCCCAACTGATTGGTCCTTAGTCACAAATACTTTTCAAACACTCATTTTTTTTTCAGTGTGCCTGGTTGGAATTAATTGGTTTAATAGGTTGTAATTAATTGTAATTGGTTGTAAGCATCAGTCACGAAGTTTGATTCCAATTGAGCTATTTAGGAAGACATGAAGAGAATCTGAATAAAATCTTTCATCTAAAATTAGATGTACAAAAAATGTTGTCCAAAATACTTATCTTATTGAATTTATTGTATCCCAATTCGTTATTGAGGCGATTTATTTTTATTGAAAACGAAAAAAATGTTTGTGTTATGACACAGACAATAAATGAAAACTAAATTATTTTTTCTATTTTCAATGTTTATATTTTTTAAATGTCAAAAATTTGGCAATTATTTCGTTTACACTGTCACTTTTACACTTCAAAAATTAAAATGCTTGGTACGATCGTATTCAGAAATACCAATTCATATTCGTATCGTATATCATTTTCGTATCGAATGAATATCGAGATCAGAGATCTGATGAAGATCTCAGCGAGTACGCTGGCTCGGTCACGTTCTGCGTGCTGATCCGGGACGAATTGGGCAGCAATATCTGAAAGGAGAGCCACCATAAGATAGGCGCAGAGGTCGTTGCAGGCGACGATGGCTCCACGGTGTAGAGAACGACTTGGCTTCTTCAGGTTGCCTAAGACAGTATGAAGATCAAGCCCAGGATCGAAACCGTTGGAGCCAGATTATTGACACATTAAGGACCTTTAAACAATGATTTATTATTTAGTAAAAATTAAGTAGTTGGCTGTTTTATATGTTTTATATTTTTTAATTGAGTTTTTGCCCTTAATTGGAAGAAGGTAGAGAAGGACTTCGCAGCACTTCAGTCACCCTGTACAAGAAGGCGGTAGGAAGCCTCGGTAACGTTTGGCCCGGAGCCAAACTAGAGGTGGTTACTTGGGAGGAAAATTCCTGCAGACCTTGGGAGGAGAATTCCTTGGGAGGAGAATTCCTGCAGGGCACGTGCCTGGATCCCAGGCGGAACCCAATAATCCCAATGATATTCTGAAGAAGATTGCCAAGTTGGATGAAGCGAAGGCGGATCACAAAGATCGGCCGTGTACATTCTAAATAGAGACTGCTTGGATGCTCTGGTAAAGACTGGCGGCCTGATTAGCTATGGGTTTAGAGCGATTACGCTATAAATCTATAAGCATGATTAGGTTGACAGGTCTGGGGTATCTAAAACTACTTGAATGTTTCTAATTTCAGCTTAGCTTCCGTACGAGGAAGAAAGTATATCATCCGATGGGGTAGGCCGCACAATGATTAGCACTGATACTAATGCGCATCACTCAATTTAGGGAAGTACAAATATCAACAGGCGAAGTGAATTATTACTTGATTTTATTTTAAGTACCAACCTAAATATTTGTAATATAGGGCATAAACCAACTTTTATTTCTAAAAACAAACAAGATGTGCTAAATATCACATTTGTCTCAGATTTGATTAAGGAGAAGGTACTGAATTGAAATGGCCCCTGTGGTCGGGGGCACTTACATGACTAGTAAACCTAAATTGCACGAACATGTTTTCTAAGAATACCACCATATAGTATCCTTTGCTTGTTGTAGGAGGCGACTAAACGGTTGGATCGCTGGGCTGACTGGGCTGACTCGCATCCGTTCAAAATGCTCTGTTTGTAAGGTCAACAAAAATAAAAATGGATACCGCCAAACCAATACCGAACCCTCTCTCAAGTACCCGGATACGAGATTTAGAATTGGCACGTGGAACTTGCAGTTACGTAAGAAACCAGGAGCGTTAGGGGGCCTGATCACATGCATGAAGGAGTATTGAATGGAACTCGTTGCTCTTCAAGAGATTCGCTGGCCTAAAAGTGGAGACCATGTGTACCAGAACTATACGCTGTGATACAATGAAGATGACCTCGGAAATTTTGGTTCTGAAGAAGGCTGTTTTCGATTTCCAGGCAGTCAATAACCGATTGTGTAAGCTTCGCTTGCGCATGAAGTTATTCTTTCGATAATTTGAGTTCACGCACCCACAGAAGTCAGCCAGCCCAGGATAAAGACGGATTTTACAATGACTTGGACGATCTGATGGGATCTATATCCGAAAACGATGTTAGAATGGTAATTGGGGAATTAATGCTAGAAGTGGCAGAAATCAGTCCGACTTGTAACATAGGTTACTCTTGACACGAAACTGAGACCGATAATGGTGAGAGAATGATCTACTTTGCAATTGATCACGACAAGCACATTTTACCTTCACAAACAGATACATTTGGAGACATTTACCATTGTCATGATCTTGTCAGTGACAACATTGAAGATGGTTCTTACCAGTCTGACTCTGTGAACTCTGTCTGGGAGTGTTCAACAAGGTGATGCTCAGCCCTAATTCTCTAAGGCCATTGCTAAAATCTAAACATTTATTAAGTACTGTGATACCAAGCGTTGTTAACTACGGATGTGAAAGCTGTACGCTGACGGACAAGAATACATTTGAGAGAAGAATCAGCATGTGATTTGCGGCCCAAAACGCAAAGAAGACGGTACATACCGAGGTCTGTACAGTATCGAAATGAGAGATCTGATGAAGGTTCTCGATATTGTACATGAACTAAGTTCTCAGCGGATCCGGAACGAATTGTGCAGCAATCTCTGAAACGAGAGCCACCATATTGTAAGCACAGAGGTCGTTGTAGGCGACAAAGCTTCTTCATATTATTGAGGACAGTAAAAAGACCAAGGTCGGGATCGAAACTGATGATTCCAGATTGTTGGCACAGTGGGGGGCCAGTAATGGCCTTTAAAAATAAATATAACAGTGTAGTGTTTTTAATTTTAAAGTAAGGGTCTTAAATATATGTTTTAATTATATGCAAAATCCAAATGTTCCAGATGGTACATTATCAGCCGTAATCACAAGCCCAACCCAGATCATAATTAAAGTCAAATTTTATCACACCGAAAACCGCCATATTGTTTCAATGGTACAACGAATTTTGGAAAGCTCTTACATAGCGGAAGCGTTGTATCATAAAGTATAGTTCCTATCCAAACATTCACACTCTCCATCAATGTTGATGGTTCACAGTACGGTTAAAATGTCAATTTACAACGTTCCAATAATGAAATTTCCAATAATTTTTGAAAATTACTTCGTCTGTCCATAGGGCACGATGAAAGAAATCTGGCTCCTCTTCAATTCTCTGCATAGCCTAATGGCGCAAAATTGATTTCGATTAATAAAATTATTTGTTTATATCTTTTGCATAGCAATGACAGAGAAACAGTCGTTTATGATAATCCTCTATCTCGGACAATGTTTCTAATTGGATGTATGTTAATCATCTGACACTGCAGCTAGCACATCGACACCAATTTCTTCAGGAACCTAACGATTTCTCTTTTGATTTCTAATGGATCCGTTGTGCGAAGCTTATGCCCTAATAAATGTTAATTACTATTTTTGCCAAATGCCGGCGACCTGGATATCGATCAGCGTATATTCTAATCTCGTCTAATACATTTTGTCGACATTCACCGTAAACCATTAAAAAAGCCAATCATGCAAATAGCGAAATCCAGTTATCTAATTTATAGTATTTATTGAATGAATAATTACCAGTAATTAATAAATAATCGGTACTCGGTAGTTTATTACCTATTTATGCAATTATCAATTCGTTTAATCAGATTTTTGTAAACTAGTTTTCATTAATAATTTAATATTGTGAAACATGTGTTTCGATACTGTATTTCTGTGATTTGCAATGACCATCCCCTATAATTTTATATCTACTGCCAGGTAAGCACTCACCTACCTCTTACATGAGGAACAACCCATACATTCTGGTGAACCACCGCTTCTCGCTAGTTTTGATCCTTATCCACAACCTAGGGTCGCATCCTAGGTGCCGCCGGTTGTGTGTGATTTGTACTCATTACAATCCACCTCCTCTTTCTAACCGCTACTTCACCCCGAAACCGTATGTGTGTTTATTAATTTTATTTTAGCGAGGAAGAGATTTTTACCCACCAAAAGCACCTTCTCTTGTCAAACCGTTTTTCTTCCCCAAATATTAATTCGGGGGTGGGCTTAGTATTTCTAGAGTTAAGATAGCGCAGCAGGCATTCCATGAATGCTGCGCGATTAAATCATTTCATTCACTATATTGTCCTGGTCTAAGTTTGCGTTTGTGGTAATACACAGATCCATTCTTTTTTTTTGATGCACGGACACTTGAATTGCACGTTGGACAGAGTGGTGTATCGCCATGCCTGAAACGATGAAGATAACTAAGGTAACCACCGTTCCCTGTTATAAAATATTAGTTCACCTTTCCGTGTGTCACATCCAGGAGTGTCACTCGGATTATCAAGTGTGTGAAGCTATTCAAGGATTCTATCGCAGAAAAACTAGAAATAATCATCAGGCAATACTATGTATGTTGTAAAGTAATACGGATTTTAATTAATTATCACTTGCTGTGATAAATCGTTGATCTCAGCCGTATGTTGTAGTTAGCGCAATTAGCTTCTTATAAAAAATACAAATTTTAATTAATGGTTCTCGATAAGAATGAGTGGTTCTTATCTGTATGTATTTGCATGAGTAAATGTAAATCTAAAAATTAAAAAACTTTAAATTCTAATTGTTTTTCAATTAAGCGGCGATTAAACCGCGGTTTCATAGTCGAGATCACCCTGTAGGTCCAACGCCCTTTCCCCGCAGTACCCTAACGGGCCTGTCAGCTTTGGACCGATTTGAATCGTTCTGAAAAGGACTGTCCGACTGGAAGCAGGTATCTAAACCGGTATCATTTCAGCTAGAACGCATGATACGTCATCTGATTTGGTCTTATAAGCCCTGATAATCCTAAAGATGCCTAGCCTATAGACTTTAGCCAGTCATCTCGTGTTGATTTTAACCTCAGTTTAAGGCAGAGCGGACATTAGGATGGTTCACCTAGTGGTTTTCCCGCTTTGGGCAAGAGCACCAAGTTCTGCCTCTTCCATATCCTAGGAAATATATCCTAGGAATAGGTTAGGATTATTTTATATAGCTACTAACTATACTACTATAGCTACTTCGAGTAGTTTGTTGGGAACCAAGCCTGGAGCAACAAGATTATTTGCACCTACTTTCTCACACATGTCCAACATCTCTTCCACCGTTACCTTGGGTATTCCCCCATATGAACTACCTCACGATGGCTAGGTTTTTGGAGGAGTTCCATGAAAGGGCCGTCTTGGGGATCCTTTGATCTTTTATTCGGGCCATGACCACTCTGTAGGCACTGCCTCATGTATACTCTCGGATTTGCTCTTTATATTCTGGGCATATCGCAAATACCATTGGCTTCCTTTTCTGGTTTTATGGCATTTGTCCACATAGTCAACTTTGTATTCGGCTGTGTTTGCTGGTACATTAATAGCCGTGTTTCTTGACGTATGATCTGATCCGGATCAGATCATATCTGCTTCCCTTTCATTTGTATAGCCGCGTTTCATGAAATCAACACAAAAATTGTATTATTTTTTGTTTTTTGGTTATTATTTTGATCCTAGTAGCATTTAGGTTCAACATTTTTATACAAAAACAAAAAATAGTACAATTTTTGTGTTGATTTCATGAAACGCGGGTATACAAATGAAAGGGAAGCAGATATGATCTGATCCGGATCACATCATACGTCAAGAAACACGGCTATTGTCGCATATCAGTTCCAGAAAGAGTTCTTCATCCAAAGCCCTTCTTTTCCAGGTTATTCGGGCTTTAATTTAGAATTGCTCTGAGATCCTACTTCATAAAACACTGTTTGGTGATCACTGTGAGTGTATCGAAATATAAAACAAAAACTCAATATATTTTGTATTGTTTGAAAATTTACCAAAATTTCATTTTTCCAGTATTACATTCAATTTTCAAATAGGAGATTTTATGATTAGAAGATTATTAAAAAATAGGATATTTTGTAGCTGAAATAATGAAATGAGAGATTATGTACGGATTGCGAAAAATATATTATTTTTGAAAAAAGAAAAGGATTAAAGTGATTATAGGTAGGACAACCAAATTTGGTATAGCCTAATTTATATCGATTACATGATTTTTCAAAATTTTCTTGGGAAAATTTTAGAATCTTATTGGGTCTGAGCTATCAAATATTATATTTTTGAATTGTGAGGTTATACAAAATTGTATTCTTGTAAATCCTCTATCCGCCACTTTTCAATTTACTTTATCTATCAATTTTAGCAATCGTATTTAAAATTTGCTTAGCACATATCTGCCTATTTGGAAGACCTGCAACCCCCAGGATAAGAAGTTATTATTTAGAAGTAAATAATTTGGAAACCCGGAGCTTAATACCTTTGTAAGACGAGAATTCTGTTTATTAAATTTTTGGATATCTACGAATTAGCGAAGGTGCGGTTAAAATAGGGCTCAAATGGTCTATCCAAACATAAAACAAAAGTGTTCAGACCGTCAGGTTGATTAAAAACAACTGTTTATTCATATAATGAAAATGTTAATTAATTAATACAACGCATGTTGGCCGCTCTCAAAAAATGTCCGCCTGATTTCCTTGCGCCCCTCCTCTCACGCACCAACCTATCGCACCAATACACATTACTATTCCGTATACTCCACTTTTACGAATATACCAGATTTTGCAAGTGCCTTGAAGCTGCACCAGCTAAATCAGCCTGCCACAACGAAACCTAGCCCATAATTTATTACAATTTTATTACAATTTATTACACCAAGTCCCGATTTTATTACACTTGCCGTTCGCGAGAAAAGCGTGGGTGGAGTAACATCAAATGGAAACTACACCGCCACTTTGTAACTTTTAATGTAATTGTGATATCGAGAAAAAACTTGGGCCAGAATATATTATAAATTAATTACAGTTCACTGGTAAGTCACCGAAAAATAAAATGTAATAATTTTGTGTAAAAATCAACTTTTAAAATCAATTTTAATAAAAACCAATTGTAATAATAAATTATTACAGTTGATTTTTAACGACATTTTGGTATTTATCTATGACTTCTTATTGGTTTTTATTAAAATAAGTTGATTTTTACACAAAATAATTACATTTTATTTTTCGGCGACTTACCAGTGCACTGTAATTAATTTGTAATAAATTCTGTCCCAAGTCCCATCTTGATATCACACTTACATCAAAAGTTACAAAGTGGCGGTGTAGGTTCAATTTGAAGCTACACCGCCCACGGTTTTCTCGCGAACGGCAAGTGTAATGAAATCGGGACTTGGTGTAATAAATTGTAATAAAATTGTAATAAATTATGGGCTAGAGTTCGTTGTGGCAGGCTGATTTAGCTGGTGCAGCTTCAAGGCACTGATTTTGCACGATGATTTTCTGGTTTTGTCAAACCATCATTCAAACGAAACGTAAAACCAATCCTTTCATTAATTAAGATATATACGAATTATTAAAATACATTAATTGTATTTTACACAATGCCACAGCACCTGGAATTTAAGCGGCAGTGCGGAATCGGCTGGATAATTTTTTAGACTCTAAGTATTTTTTATATTTAATACATGTTTTACATTTCTTTCGGTAATTTATCACGTTTAACGTATAAAATGTAAGAAATCGTTTAATACAAATGGTATACCACACTGGTTGTCCGTCGTGTAATTAAAATTCGATTTACATTTTCCAGATAATTTTGATACTAATATATTAATACACATACGAGTATAAAGCAAAATTTTGAACTTACAATTAAGTGCTGCAATTAAAATTGCAATTCTAATTAATCCAATCAAAGTGCAATATTGTGATTGCGCGGTTTTATTAACGCACTACAAATATTATAAATACTCTGGTAAAAATAAAATTTATTTTAGTATATCGCGGATTAATTACCCGTTTAGCATTGGCTTAGCTACATGTAGACGATTAAAATGTTAACTTCTATATTTGTTGTAGTTGGTGTTAGTGGTTTACTTGTATCATGGTTCTATTATCGAAGAAAACAAAAAAAATTGTTACTGAAAATCAAAGATATACCAGATATGGCGGAACACTATCCAATTATTGGATTTGGCCATTTATTCATTGGCAAATCACCTGAAGGTATATAGTGTTGATAGTTTTGTTAAGTTTTCAAATAAATATTTTTATGTTTTAGAAATATTTAACATCGTTGTAAATATATTAATATCAACACCGTCAACTATATGCAAAGGTTTCTTATTTACTAAATTAGTTATTGCGATTAAAAAACCTGAAGATATTCAAAAAATACTTTCGTCTCCACGGTGTCTAGGAAAGGGATCGCCATATTCAATAATCCCATATCGAAATGGATTAGTGACATCAAAACGTATGTACATTTTTGTTTCTAATTCTTTTAAATATTTTTAAATATATTAAATAATTTTTAAAGCTGCCTTATGGAAATCACATAGAAAAATGCTGAACACCACATTTCACATAAATTTGCTTCACAAAAGATTCATGCAACAATTTAATGAAGCAGCTCAACATTTAGTCACAGATCTTCAGTGTAAAGTTGGGATGGGTACGTTTGATATCGCATCATTGTTAAAATGCCACACAACAAATCTTCAACTAAAAGCAATGTTTGATCAAGATATTGGCTATGAAAAAACTCGCATCATTAGTTTCAATACGAAAAAGTAAGTTTAACTTTGATTTTGTTAATTTATCTCAAATATAACAACAACTGAATTTTAGGGTAATGGAAATCTTGGGTGAAATGGCGATAAACCTCTATAAATATTTTATATTAGTCATTATTGGAATATTCTTGAAATTCGATCTACTAGGTGAACGGATAATGAAAAGCAGTTTTAAGCATATTGAACCATTCATTGAACATACGAGGAAACAGTATTTAGGCAAATTAAAAGTAAGTAACAGCGCAGAGAATATTAAAACTAGGCCCGATTTTTTAATTCATAAGCTGGTGACATTAGTGGAACACGGATATTTAACCGAACAGCATTTGGATCATCATCTTAATACTATGTTACTAGCGGGTGCAGATACTATGAGTGTTGCATTATCGAACTGTATATTATGTTTGGCCATGAATGAAGATATCCAAGAGAAATGTGCAATTGAGATTAACGAGGTAATTGGTGGCCAATTTAGCACAATTAATATTGATGATTTGGTAAAATTAGAGTTGCTAGACCGGACAATCAATGAGTGCATGAGGCTTATCCCAACCATACCATTTATAATACGAACCTGTGACACGGACTTTCAACTAGGTAAGTGTATTTGAATATAAAGTTTGAGCTAGATTGAAAATATTTAATATGCATCTTGCAGACGATAGTAAAATAATACCAGTCGGTACAGATATAATGATCCCAATTATAGTTGTGCACCGCTCCAAAGAATACTGGGGTGACAATCCAACCAAATTCAACCCAGATAATTTTCTACCAGAAAATGTTGCAAAACGGCCATTACTAAGTTACATACCATTCAGTTATGGAGCCCGCAACTGTATTGCCAAGAAATACGCACAGCATGCACTCAAGGTGTTTATGGCACATCTGTTGATGAATTACAAATTTTCTACCGATCTGGAATTTGATGAACTGAAGCTGGCGTTTGGTTTAACTACCATATTGAGAAATAAACATATGATTCGAATTGAGAAACGTTAAATAAATGTATTTAAATGTATTTGTAAAATATATATAAAATAACATACATTCGGGCAAATTCATTTTATTTCATAATTTAAATGTTTTATGTCATAATTAAAATATATCAGGCCAATTATTAAACCACAATAAATTGTATAAAATACCTTTTTATTTACATTCATTACAAAAATTGATAATATAACTAATATTTGGATTACATATAATATAAATGAGTTGCTTGATAAAAAATAACTATAAAATTTGTACTTTATATGAATTTGGAAGTTCAGGAATTTCTTATGAAAAATCTAGCACGTGATGGCAGCTGGTACAGTTATTTTATTTTAGGCCATACGTATCCTCAATTTTATAACATGCCGCAGTTTATTACCCTGATGATGGCGAACCGAACTAATGCCGGACGAATGGAAAGTGACCGCGAATACATTTTATTCGATAGAATCACCCCTATAGCGGAAGGCCTGGTTGGTAAATATCAAGCAGGATTTCGTCCGAATCAGTCACTGATCAGGTCTTTACGCTGCGGATGATTCTATTTATGTATTATGAGACTTCCATCCCTGTACATCAGGTGTTCCTGGATTTTCGGCGGGCCTATGACTCGGTCAATCGAGAGATTTTGTGGTCTGCGCTGGAATATTTAGGTATGCCAACAAAAATGGTATTATTGTGTAGAATGACAGTGACACAGGCACAATGCTGTGTTAAAGTTGAGAACAGGCTATCGACAATTTTTGCAGTTAACTCTGGTGTTTAACAGGGAGATGCTCTGTCCTCGATACTCTTTAATCACATATTGGAGTACATCTTTCGTAAAACTGGAACACCTCAGCGCAACATCTTATATCACCAGTCCAATCAGGCGCAGAGGTCGTTGCAGGCGACGATAGCTCTACGATGTAGAGAACGACTTGGCCACTTCTTAGCCAGTATGAAGACCATGCTCAGAATCGAAACCGTTGGAGCCAAATAGTTGACTCAGTAAAGGGCCAGTAATGGCCTTTAAAAACTGATTATTATTATTTTACCACTAGATTCCGGTTTTTAAGAGTACCGGTCTCTTTTTGTTCTCTATTTTGATCTTCCATAATAGGTCCCACGACTAGCGGAGAAAGGAGGTCCTAGCAACACACAGGTAAGGCTACATGATCCGGAGGGCACCAAGGATACACCGTTTGAGACTGGGCTAGTTTTTTAGACTGGGCTCCCAGCCTTGTCGGTTATAAGCACGGTACGGCTAACACCTTAACCCGACCCAGTTGTGAAGCGCCATGTTTTCGCCTAGTACACCACATAAAACATGGTGTACTAGTTTGCCCGGTTGTCATCACTGGGAGGTAACATGCACACATGTGGAAGCTGCAAGATGCGGAGCTGGCAACAAGAACCAACTTGATTCCCCAAGATCCCAAAATGATCCCAAAAATTTAAATCAGTGTTGTAAAAATTACCTTGAAATTGTTATTTTCAAAATATCCACAACATTTCAAAGTTCGTCAATTTTTTAAATTGATTAATGCTGTATTGCTGTATGCCTGATACCAAAGCCACCTTAATATATAAAGCCTCCATGTTGAGCGATATTTTAAAAACGAGCTTTTTTATACAACCAAAAAATGTATAATATACATAGAAATCTATGTAAACCCATGGCAAAACATACAAACTTCTTTTGAATTTTTCAACTAATAATTATGAGAGCTTTTGATATTTTATTACATAATGTAATAGAGAAAGAATTGAATTAGGATGTGACCAGCGTTTTTTTTCGAAATTACACTAATAAATCAACATTTTTATGATTATAAAATTGGCATTAATTTAATTTATTTTGTGCTTTAAAATTTGAATGTATAAATATATATCTGATTTATTCTAATTCTCTCTTCAAATCTATTGGATTCACTCCAATATAAAAAAATAATAATGCGTTGCACTACATAAACAATGAAAAACATGTATAAAAAATATGATAATTATGATAAAGGAAAATTTTGGATAAATATTTCATTAATTCTGGAAAATTTACCGTTCAATAAGACGATAAATATAGTTTGTATCGATCAAATAAGCAATGATAACATTTCATGTTTTGCTTTGAAATCATATTAACACATTTTTTATTGTGAGATGAGAGAGCCAATTTTATTTTTGTTTTGAAAATTAGTTCAGGGATTAGACATTGGTAGCGTAATCATTATTGGTGTTTTATTTGAATTTGAAATTCGCCAGTTGTGTGGTTCGACAGACTATGAAATTTTAAAAAAATGTGGTATCATCTGGTGTAATATATTCCTAAATAACTATTGTAAAAACCAAAACAACACCATTCAGTCTACCAACCTTTCTAAAAGAAGAAAATTAAATATCTTGGACGGATGAATGTCGGATATTATAACAATTGTGTATTTATTTGTGTGATTGTATTTATTTGTGTGATTGTATTTATTTGTATGATTGTATTTATTTGTGTGATTGTATTTATGCCTATGATTGTATTTATTTGTGTACTTGTATTTATTTGGGTAATTGTATTTATTTGTTTATTTATTTATTACACATGTTTGTGTAAGCATCATGTAAGCCACATAGTAAGTTGATCTCATATGAGATGCGGTGTAGGATCAGTTATGACCTTAAATCCATAATTGCACATGTAGTTTGTAATGCTGGCCATTGCAAAAATAACATGATTTAAGTTGATCTCGAAATAAGAGATGCGGTGACTAGATTATTTCGATCTATCGCCATAGTGGGGTCAAGGAAACATTGCGATTTTTTATTTAAATTTCCAATATCCAGCTATCGGTCTCGCGTCTTAGTAATGATTTAAGGAGCAAAATTCCTGACCTAGCTTCAGCCGATAGAAGACCGTCATACGTGATATCGTATCACGTCCTACCCGAGGTGACCCTGTTTCTTACAAAATATGACGGATCTATGGGAGTAAACCAAGAAAAAAAATCACTTGAGATATACATAAACATGTAGATCTAATAACAAATATTTTTATAATATAACATTTATTTTGCAGTTATCAAGTAGAATTAAATGCTATCTTGCTAGCTAATTAATAAACCATCTTTAAGTTTTCAGATCATTTGCTTAATTTCCGTCAAAAAAATCGTCCTATGTAAGCAGGTAATCACAGTTTAATAAAATTTGTAAAATTAATTAATTATTAAAATAAAACAAAATCTTAAGAATTGAAGCCACCATCAATTGTATTTAATTTAAATAATGTTAATGAAATGTTTGTCCATATCCTACGCAATATACGAGTATAGATTTCTAGTTAAAAAGTATGATTATCCAAATCATTGATTTATGTTGTAGAAGAGGTAAGTATACTCGTCACTTGGTGAATGCTAATATAAAACATTCCACGATTTATAAATTCAGCTAATCGATAGCATTGACAATTACATTATCACAATTTCCACTGAATGCCTTAAATTGCTTCACCCGATTCGCAACGCTCTACTAAATTCATAACTCAATTCACTTCAAATTAGTCAACAGCTGAAACATGCACGATCACATACATTTTTCAATTGCTTTCATCGCCAATTATAATAAATGATTTTGATTAAAGATTCTTCTAAAATTTCGATGCAAACAAAATTTTTGTTACCAAATTCAGATTTCAACATAATTTGATCTATAATAAACCTATTACGTATGGGGTATAGTTTCGCCTCGTAACAAGAAATAAAAATATAAAACAGGTAAATTATGTACTTAATCTGTATTTATTTCAAATAATCATCTGAAAGCAAAAGTTTATGAAATAAGTGGTAACGATTACCATAAGAAAATTAATTAGATGGTATAATCTTGTTATGGTATAATTAGATGGTATAATCTTGTTATATATATACATACATATATATATATATATATATATATATATATATATATATATATATATATATATATATATATATATATATATATATATATATATATATATATATATATATATATATATATATATATATATATATATATATATATATATATATATATATATATATATATGTGTACGTATGTATATGTATATATGTACGTGCAATGGTCGATTGCATGTACATCATGTATTCACATAAACAGTACGTCATATACTCGCCAGACGGAATCATCGAAGGATAAATTTCATAAGATGATGGATGTGGCGATGATAATTTCATTACTTGGTACGGCAAGCGCACGGCCATCTCAGTCAATATTTGTGGATATATCTCAAATATTTCGGTTGTATTATCAACAGATTGTCTATTGAAGAATGGTTGCATATCAAGTGTAGTGCCATACTTGGTTGGTTTTAACAAATTATTTGTTGATCCTGGATTTCCTCCATTTCCAGCACTTCCTTTAATCTCATCGTTATTCGCAACAGTTTTCCAATGTGGCAGAAAAGATTCCAAAATTACAAAACAATATGGAACTAGGCCACTTTTAATGAGCGCATTTGCAGTTGTTGTTGCAACATATGTGGTATTATCGTTGGGAATTGTAGATGTCGAACTTAAGGCGCTCGGTTTTGAACTGGATTTTATTTTGCCCATCAAAATGCCAATGAAATTTAAGATGACTAATTGGACTTCTGTTAGTGGTGACCGGTGCGTTAGTTGTGATGCGTTCGACGAAAGATTGTTGAATATCGGTTGTACTGCGTGGTGGAGATTGATTTGGCTGGTCACCGTACGTGCTGCTACGTCCTGATTCTCCGCCAATACTTTCGACCCCACTACCACCACTTTCTGAACCCCCACTACCAGCATGCTCGGCTGGTGATGTACGTAATGTTGAACCATCTGTTGCAGCGTTGGATCCCTCATCATCTGATCCGCCGGCTGAAACTGTTGCATCATTGCTGTAGCCGGCTACACCGGAATTTGCAAGCGCCTGAAACCTTTGTAGAGTGCGTCCGGGTAAATTAGCCAATCCTTGTTGTAAGACTTGTAAGTCACCTAAAACATATAGTATAGAAATGATACAAATTTGATGGGTTAAGCATGAACATGTGATCTTACCTTCATTATCTTGGAGACTTAATGCAATAGCAATTTCCATAATTGCTTCATCGTCGGCTTCTTGTTGTAAATCGAGAAGTTGTGGAAAACCTCCCACTCCCCAAAGCGCTTCTAAAGAAGCCAATGCTTGTGGATTTGCTTAATGATTTATCGAGCAACAGTAGAACCAAAAACTTTGTCATTGGATCTATCAAATTGAAATTCGATAAAGCGAAAGCATAAATAATTTCAACCAAACTATGTATAATTGCTTCGGTATGTGCCAATCCTCGTTTCACAATAGTACACGGTTCTTCAAATGTTGGCGTAACCTTATGCAATCGACATGTTAGTGTTAACAATAGCGACGGAATCTGGTATTGATTGTCGATGGATATTTTTGTCAAAGCCTGTGGTCGAGAAATAGCTATACTGCGCACCATTAAAACTAATCGATAAAACGCCTCCGGGTCAATATTCCGCGGATCACAGATCTTATCCAATTTTATCAATTCTTTATGGACTTCAGCTAATATTTCGTTGTCTTTACAAGCATGATATGCCGTTTTGGTTCCATGCAGTGCTGCTAATACTGATTTCGCTTGTCAATAGCCGTTGTTTTAAGATTTTCATCAATTGCTGATCCTCCAAGATGGTTTATGCCACTATCAAGTACTTCCAACATTGCAGTTATCATTTTGTCGAGTGGCGTTATTTGCAAATTTGAACTTGAATCTGAATCGCCACTATTCACATTAGTAGCCCCAGATGCACTTGCGTTGGCACCGACACCACTACCTGTATGTGTTGGTATTTATTTATTTATTTATTACCACACAGCAAATCATTACCACCGTTGTCTGGATGAGTTTAAAAAATTAATTTATTCAAACTGACACTTTGACAGGATGACACTAGTTTGTTTTGACATTGCGTGGCCTCTATGTTTTATACCGACAACTCATTATTCTCACTCTCATTATTTTTATTTATTCTTTAAATTTTTGGTTTGTAAAATATGAAATAGAATATATTATTCATATATTTTTTCTCGTATTAACTGTTGAAATATGATTAATATGTTTGTTTCCTTTTTAAAAAATTGATTGATGTTTTCTTTGTTTGGTTTATTTGTTTTATGGGAATAAATTATTTTATCTATTATGTACATAATGTCTCTTTCTTAAAAATTTCTATTTGAGCTTTATTAGAAAATAAGGTAGTTTATTTTCTTTTAATTAATACAACAAAGTGGAAAACCTCACGGAAAAATCCCTCAAGTCAGGTGGAAATCAATGTTTATAGTTTTAATTGATTTCAACAAATAATAATTTCAAGTTACTTTTCATTCAAATATTTCTATAAACCAAAATCATGTTTCTCCATACAAAACATATGAAAAGAGTGATTTTTTTTTGTCATTTTAGCCCGTATAATAAAAGTTCGTTTTGAACATGGAGGCTTGATTTATTAAGGTGGCTTTGCTGATACCAACATTTTCGACTAAATGACAGACTTTTTATTCCAACACAACTCACCACCAGGCGGCGAAAAATAACAATTTGAATCGAAAACTTAGCAGAGTTTATTTTTTTTTTTAAGTATAGCAGAGATCCGATTTCGAAATAAATACCAAAGTGAATTATGGCCAAATTAAATGACCCATATTTAATTTCTAATACGCGAAGTTAAATTTCATATTTGTTTTTGATACTTGGAAATGCTCAGAAATGATTAAAAAGTTTGATATCGTTAAATTTGCAATTTTCAAAATTCTCAAATTATAACTCATCTGACATCTGTTGTTAAACATACAAACTCAATTTTTGAGTGTTTTGCATCGTAATGCTTACTATGTTCATTCCGTTTTTTTAATTGAGTTTTGTTTCAGATGTCAAAAAATCTACAGTTATAATTTATAAACGGTCATATATTTTAAATGTTTTAATAAAAAATGCTAATTAATTCAAAACTATAAATAAATAAATTAATAATAATAATAATTAAACAGTGTTTAAATGTAAAGTGGCCCCTTACTGCGTTAACAATCTGGCTACAACGGATCGATCCTGGGCTTGGTCTTCATACTGTCTTAGACAACCTGAAGAAGCCAAGTCATCCTCTCAGTCAGCACGCCGAATGTGATCGAGCCAGCGTACTCGCTGAGACCTTATTTCATGCGCAATATCGGGGGTCTTCATCAGATCTCTGATCTCGATATTGTACAGAGCTCGGTATGTGCCATTTATTTCGCGTTTTGGGCCGTAAATCACACGCATGCCTCTTCACTTAAATATAAGGAGACATCTCTCGTACTAATCCGTCACCACCCAACTTTCACATCCAAACATAACAACGGACCTGATCAACGCTTTGTAAAGCTTCAGCTTCACGGCACTTGATAGGTGTTTAGATTTTAGCAGTGACCTTAGAGGATACAAAGCACGATTGTCAGCTGCCAGCCGCACTTTAGTATCCTCACTTACACGGTTATCATGAGTAATAAGAGAGCCCAAATATTTGAACCTCCTCACTCCTTCAAACGTGTAGTGGCCACTACTAAAATCTGGTGTGCCATTGTCCCTATATAAAAAGAGATCATGTATTTCGTTATGAACTCATTGATCTGGAGTCCAAAAGAAGCTGGAAACTCTACATGCGGATCATGTATTTCCTTCACTCCGTTGCTTTTCAATCCAATCACGCATATCTCATTTGCATATGCAAGCACCTGATTGGACTGGCGATATAAGATGTTGCGCTGAAGTGTTTCAGTTTTACGAAAGATGTACTCCAACATGAGATTGAAGAGTATAGGGGATAGAGCATCTCCCTGCCGAACACCCGAGTTAACTGCAAACATACTAGATAGTCTGTTCTCAACTTTAACACAGCATTGAGACTGTGTCACTGTCATTCTATACAATCGTACCATTTTTGTTGGCATACCTAGATATTCCAGCGCAGACCACAAACTCTTTCGATTGATCGAGTCATAGGCCTGCCGACATCAGGAACAACTGATGTACGGAAAAGTCTTATAATATTTAAATAGAATCATCCGCAGCGAAAAGACCTAATCAGTGACTGATCGATTCGAACGAAATGCTCCTTGATAGTCACCAACCAGGTCCTCCGCTATAGGGGTGATTCTATCCAATATAAAGTAGGACAGTAACTTGTATGCTGTGCAAAGGAGAGCTATAACGCGATAATTTTACTTCAAGCAGTCTCCCTTCCATGTTTCCAAATGTATCTGAATCGTTATCTTGGGGCTGGCTAACATCTGTGGGCGCATGTACACAAATTATCGACAGGTTAGCTAGCTTCATGCGCAAGTTCATGAAACACAATCTGTTATTCACTGCTTGGAAATCCAAAACAGCCTTCTTTTCCTGCGGCCCAAGAAAAAATCCAGGTAAAAGTTTTCCGAGGTCATCTCCACGGTACAACAACGTATAGCCCTGGGACATGTGGTTTCCACTTTTAGGCCAGCGAGTTTCTTGAAGAGCAACCAGTTCCAACCGATACTCCTTCATACATGTGATTACGCCCCCTAATGCACCTGGTTTCTTACCTGACTGCACATTCCATACTCCAATCGTTGAATGATGATAGTATGCCAATTTCTGCTAGCATGAGATCTTTTTTGAAATGGAGTAATGCGTCGATTAAGCTTTTGATTGCCGAATATTTCTGCGCCGAAGCGAGGATTTTCGGGATTTTTTTTCTAAAAAAAATACAATAGTGGAAAGCTATCAAATTAAAATTGCAGTTAATGGGTTCGAGCAAACTGACTAAAAAATTCGCTAATTTAAAAGAAAAAATCTGTTAAAATAAAGCAGAACAGACATAAAATCGAGCGTGGTAAATCCCATTGGGGATATTTTAGTGAGTTTGCAGACATTTTCCATGATGATTTATCCGTCAACCTACCGGATAACTTAGAAGCATCCACTTCCGAACCCACAACACCTGAACCTGGATGTACGCGAGGTATTAGCTATAATGAATCGTGCGACTCAAACTCGCATAGTGGGAGAATGAGTGATCTACGTCAATTTCTACAAGAGAAAGTAAAAATTGGCCAATATAAAGATAATGCAAATCTAATGCTAGCAAACGCTGTTGAGGAGAACACACAAGTTCACAGAGAGAAGAACGAAATTTTAAAACTACTTCTTTTGCAAATTAAGGAAAATTAAATAAATGTTTGAAATTTAAGACTTGTATAACACAAGCCGTTACCACATTTTCGATTTTCGAAGTGACCATTAAAGGAAGAATTATCGATATCGCCATCATCGATAGGGCAAACTATGCCCCCAATATTTGATTTCTCGAAAATTTGGAAAACGTAATTTTACTTTAGATATTGTTTCTTGAGTTTACTTAAGACTTCCACAATTTCCGTAAATATAAAATGGCCATTGCTTGATTTTAATTAAAATTCAGATCGTTAACAACATTTTCTTATAAACTGAAACTCGTCGGATTCTCTATGTTTAAAAAGCTTACATTCCAGAGATCAATCAGGGCACCAGTAAATACAGGTTACAATTTCATTGAAATTGGTTTTATTATAATGCTCACAATTTGAAAGATAATCGAGCTTTCCATTCGCAATAGTTTTTAAGCTTTGGAATAAAAGCTCTGCAATTTTAGAATTATAAAATTTACATAATACAAGCTATTTTTAAAATGTTGAACTTTCCAATTAGAACCGGCAAGCTTTTAATTAATTAATTTTAGTCAACACATAAATCTATTTAGAAAAATCTTCAAATCTATTTAAGAAATTCTAATTTTATTGAAATCAATAAATAACCACCTTGTTTTAAATATTCAATTTATAACTTTACTGACATCTTTCGTTAAGCACAAGAACTCGATTTTTGAGTTTTTTGCATCATAATCGTTACTATGTTCATTTTAATTTTTTTTTTAAATTTACTTTTTAATGTCAAAATATTTACAGTATTTATTTCTTTCAGTCATTTATTTTAAATGATTTAATAAAATATACTAATTAAATGAAAAATATAAATAGATTAAGTAATTCAATAATAATATAAAATCAATTCAGTTAAATAAAAAACCAACATTTTGGTAGTTTCCTGAATTTTATAAATTTAGGCGAAAAATGGAAAACGAATTAGGAATTAACTTGAAAAGGATCCAATTCAAGAGGGTTTGTAAAGCATATATAATATCTCAAGTTCGTAATTATAAATAATATTACGTATAAATTAATAATAATTGTGTATGAATTATTTTTGTTAAGTTCAGCATGAATACAGTTATAAAATTTTGAATAATTTCAACATAGCCTTTTCTCTGACTAACGATAAGCAACGTTAATACAAATAAATTAAAAAAATTAAAAATTGCAGACATGTGGCTTATTTTTAATTAATACGATTTTCACTAATTATTTGAATATAAAAAAGCCAACGAAGCTTAGTAAATTTACCAAAGAAATTTTCTTATTGAAATCCTTAAAACGCTTAGGTACGTGACCCATACTTTGAGAATAGCTGCTCCATATATTCATTTAACAAACAGAATGACGGTCGATAATATTTATTGGATATATGTATGTATTACGTTAATTTCTAGGGATATAATAGCAGAACTGCTCGTTAGAAATGTGCAGCATCAGGTTTAGTAAAAAATGTGTACACTACATATGTTAGTTGGCTAGACAAACAGAAGGGAAACTTTTAAGCAACATGGTATAAAGATTTAACTTGATTTACACAGAGGTAACATTTATGTTATTTTCGAAATTTAAATTTTACTTTAACGTTTTACTAACGATTAATATTATAAAGCTATATAGGTTCACTTTATGTAACCTTGAATTTAAAAATATTCGATTCTTGTTTGATTATTCCAGATAATTTATATTGTAAACATCACAACTAAAAAGCATAATTTTAATAATTGAATTGTTAATTAAAATTGCCAATATTTACGTATTTAGGTGAACTTGAGTTTAGCCTTTGAAGCTACCAAGATTATGTGATAATTTGGCTTAACATAGACAATATAATTATCTCTTGTTATTTAGGCAGTTCAATCGTGGCATGAAATTACTAAACTCATTTACACGCCCTATCACAGTACACATAGACCGGTCGTAATATGGATGGGAACACCAAATCATGATACGTAATTATTACGAATGTTATGAAACGGTTAAGAAAGTGGCAGTGGCCTGGGCAAATGAAAGGAGGAGTAATCTTCAAACATCATTCGTAGCAAGACAAAGTTTGGCCAAAACAGGACTTAAAACGCTCCAATACTTTAATCTCCCTACGTATAGTAAGGGAGTATACTCACAAGACACTGCCTTATTGGAAAACATGCGAAAAGGTTAGGTCTATATAGAAGCAAATAACTTCTGCTGAAGCTGTATGGGAAGGGAGGAAGAAAATACTATAGTTTACTTTCTATGCTCATATCCGGCATTATCACACAGAAGACATAAACACATAGGACAGGCTCTATAGGATCTAAAAAATTGTGAAGTGCGAGATATCTCACGCTACATGTAGCTCTAATTCGTTCACTGGGAGTGAAAGAGAAGTATAATCATGTAGTAATGGACCATGACCGGTGTAAGTGTGCCGTAGCAGCCACCCTAACCTAACCTAACCTTCGGATTCTATTTAAATGAGATATTTTAAACATCTAGCCATGAGAATACAACATTTGTACATACATATGAAGTGGCGAAAAACTAAAATTAATTTGAATTATGAATTTCTTGAAGGTAGGAGTGGTTTCTACCGTGATACCGTGTGGTGAAAGTTAATTATATGAGCAAATTAAATTTGTACGGATATAAGATTGCGATTGCAAGAGATACTTTCAAACATACAAGTTTAT
Source organism: Tipula unca (assembly GCA_951394425.1). Taxonomy (NCBI): domain Eukaryota; kingdom Metazoa; phylum Arthropoda; class Insecta; order Diptera; family Tipulidae; genus Tipula; species Tipula unca. The sequence goes on along the minus strand of OX596380.1, from coordinate 40,593,921 downwards.
AAATTATAATAAAAGGTGTTCCAGGATCACATTCACCTAACCATCGGTAGGTGGCAATATATCGCTACAAATATTTATGTGGGATCTCGAGCGTCTAAATCGCGCCATATAAAATCCTGCAGATCAACGCCACCCCAATATTTGTTCGGTCATCGAATTTCATTGACGCTACATATGATTTTAGCAAACAAATCCGTTTTGCCTTGAAGGTCATGAGGTACTACATTGCAACAGCAAAAATTAAATAGAAATATTAAACGAGGAACGCAGATAACAACAGCAACCAGAAAATATAGTTTTTTGTGTCCGAACGAGTTCAACGTTTAAGATATAATTGATTTAAATGATGACAGCTTGAGAAAGTGAGTATACATGCATGATGCAGCGAATGGTAAGATCACTTTTTATAAAAACGATAGGAGTGAGTTATAGAATGATTGTAACATTGGATTTTGGGCCAACAGTAACTTTGCATCGAATTATTAATATAAGGTATCGATTCAAACACAAAAAATGGAAGGAGAGCAGAGTGGTACCAATTCTCGGGAAACTATATACCACGTTCATTATAGAAATTGGGTTTAGGGAGTTATTTTCCCAGCCCTGAATCACCTGAATGAAATGCAATTGATCATTTGTCAAATTTTTTATTCAAGATGTCGGAATTGAAATTTAAGTTACATAAATAAATGTAATTTTTCAAATAAATTAACTCAAAACGACAATTATGCTGATACAAAAATGCTGAATGTATATCGACATTTTGAAAGTAGTACTTTCTATATTCAACTACTTTTTGTTCATGAAGAAAAAGTAGTTTAATATAGAAAGTAAGGTTACGGGAGGAGCGATTAAAATTGACTGCCACAAAGGAATCAAATTTTATCATGCTTTTCAATCTGTACCCTAGCTGAATTCATCAAGCCATCATCAATTTATCGATGATTGTGTCTTAATAGGAAACGGCAAAAAATTCAATGAGATTCTGTATTTAGGGCTCGGCGAATGTGACAATGGTTAACTGAGTTAAATCTATACGTGTGAACACGACAAATGGGTCTAGTACGACATTTAAGTGCAACCGATATGGGTTTCTAAGGTCGGGAGGGATCAATTCAACCACAATTGGAATCAAGTTGGCAATGAATGAAGGGAGAAGGAGAGTGTTATTCTTTGATAAGAAATCGAATGGATTTGGTGGCCCGGTTTTATATGAGTTTATATTGCTTTATCAGAATCAATGAAACAGCAGTATATAAAATTGAATCTATCCGTAAATTACAAGTGAAAAAATATAAAATCAAATTGTAAACATTTTAATGATGGATGATAGAAACGTTAATCTTAAATTCAAAATTGAAATCAATTTACGAGTATAAATCATATTCAATGCAGCATGTAACCATAAATTATTCATTATGCCAATCTACATGATACAAATCATCAATTATACGAAACAGATAACATTTTTGTCACTTTTATCGTATTAGGTGACCATTGGTATTATTGCTTTGTTGCACTTTAAACCTTGGGGCTGAGACGAAGATTATTATTATTATTTTCGGTTTTGTTTTTGACACAAAATTTATGACCCAACCGATGAACTAAGCACACAAAAAAATGCATCGAAGTTATTATTATTAATTAAAAGATAATCGAATATTTATTTATTCATCAGTATTGATTGTTGTGCTTTAGATTTCGAATTTTTTTGTTAAACAAATCTAATACGGACTCGGGACCCGGGTACATAAGGTAAGTGCTTGATGTCCTTGTATCATTATTAAGAAATTTTACACTTGGGCCTAACGTGCGCTGATCGTTAAACATAAACTTCAAATACATTTAAAGAACACGGATTTGAAATTTGTCCTAAATCTGTCCTAAAAGCAACAACAACAAATTATTATGCATGTGTGTGAGTGTGAAGGTAAAATAAAAGTTTCGTTATAACGAATCCTTATATTTTTATTGTGAATTATTAAATTAATAGAAATTAGTAAATTTACTAACTTACCGGATTCACTTTTAAATTAAATTTAATGTAACTTAGAGATCTACTGATATCTAAACAAAATAAGTAGAATACCTCGAAACATGGCAAACATATAAGGAATTCGATAATTGTCGATAGTATTTGAATTTAAAAATATTCGATTAAAGCACAGTTAAATAAAAGTAGGAAGTTATTAAAATAAGAGATGAACAATCTCTTATTTTAATAACTTCCTACTTTTATTTAACTGTGCTTTAATCGAATATTTTTAAATTCAAATACTATCGACAATTATCGAATTCCTTATATGTTTGCCATCTCTTCTATGTTTGCCCACTAAAGAATTTTTTCATTCACAAGCATAGGGCTTACGGCTGGACTTGGTTCCGTAACTGGCGCTAAAACTTTCATTGTAACCATTCTGTCCAATTCCTCTTTTGTTTTATCTCTGAGTGTAGCAGGAACTCGACGCGGTGGAATTATTTTGAACTTCGGATTGTCAACAAAGTCGATATCATACTCATAGTTATTGCAACAACCCAACTGTATATCCACTTTCTGAACGCGTTTCACTAATCCCAGCTGTTCGCATGAATGTCGACCGATAATTGACATTAAATGAAACTAGACGTTTAGTCGATGAAATGTTTACTTTTAATTTTAATCTGGACACTTCTTTCCTTGATATTACAATGCAGTGAGCTCCTGTGTCCAAATCAACATACAGTTCACCATCACCGATTTTCAATGTTTCCATCCATTTGTCTTTTTTTATTGAACGCACTTTTATTTCTACCTTTTCTCATTTAATACTGCTCACGTTGTAATCGTACTCGCTCTTGGCACTCGAAGTTGAATCACTTTCTATTTTGTTCACTTTCCCCGATTTTTTATATTTGTCTTTTTTATTTTTTGACTTTTTTTCAGATGATTTTTTATTATTACCGCACTGATCACATTTTTTGTTGCATGCTGGACATTGTTTCTTACCGTGTCGTGTGTCACAACGCTTGCAATCAAATTCGCCATCGTCTTTTTTGTTAATTTTGTTTACACTTGATGATTGTGCAGGCGTCGATAGATCGCTCAGTGACTTAATTTGTTTCTCAGCACGCTCTGCCGCACGACAATATTTTTTTAATTTGTCGATAATTTGCTTCGGATCCATCTTTTCGTCGTCTGTGGCGCCCAAATTACTTAATACTTTCAATGTGGTGCGACCAAGCTCACGAAATTAATGTCGATGCTTGAATTTCGGCAGAGTTTTTTGTTAATTCAATCGAATTACTATAATGCGTAAATAATTCGATCCATTCCGTCCACTCTTGAGCCATATCTAGCTCTGAATTTATTACTAAGTTCTTCGGTGGTTTAATGTACTCCGGTGTACTCAGAGTAAAAACAGCGTGGATAAATAAAATGTTTTTATAAAAATATTACAACTAAGGTTATGTTTTGCTTATTCTTGACACTTACATTCATTTCAGAGCAAAAATTTTCACTCGGTGGGTTCACAGGCTCAGTTCATATTAAAAAATACAGTGTGTGGAGTAACATTACACAGGTTGAATTAAATAACGCAGTGCACATTTTTAACAGGTTGAATTAAAAAATAGACCGTAATTTGAAACATTTTACACCCTCGATAGGTAACAATTCCTTTTTAGGAATATTCCTCTTTAGAATCAAGCAAAACACACAAAGTAGTCTTTGCGTCTGGAGAGTTTGTAAAATAGCTCATTTTTGACACAGTGTGCATTTTGTGACTTGTCGACACATTATGCACATAATTCCCAAAGCAAAGCTTAATGTTACACTCAGCGCCGGCATTGCGCTTAACAATGTGTCAATCTAAAAATACTGTCATGTACGTGCCTATATACATATGTCAAACCATTCAAAGCGAAACACTATTTGTATGAGAAATTAATTTATTTATTAAAATAATGCGGTAGGTAATAGGATATCGACCATTTAAAACAACAACATCGTTTAATCGAAAAGTTAAAAAACAAATTAAACTACAGAAACGTATAGTTGAAAGCAAATTCACTACATCATATTGTGAATTAAACCATTTCGAACCAGTGAATCACGACCACCTCTTGCTGCCTCACATCATCTATTACGAAATTATTCTCGATTTCGGAAGTTTCGTTTGCCATGTTCGGGATAATTGAATCCGAATTTGTCACAGTTTCGTTTTCAAACATCTCGTTGAAATTTCGTTGATTTGTGCTAGATATCGCACGTTTCCTACTTCTTTTATTTTGTTGTATTTGCTGCTGATGTCTATGTAAATAAAAATTATTTATTGAAATTACGTTATTAAAACTAAAACATTGTTTAACTTACAACTCTTCTGTTTCAGTTGGTAAATTGTATTTCTAATTGCCACCGCTTGACAAACGTATTGGCTATTGCCTTAACTACACAATCTGAATAACTCCAATTATCTAATGGGGTTGAGTTAGGATTAGCCCGCAATATATCAAAAAATGTTATACTTACGTGTTGAGGCCATTTCAAAATTGTATTGCTCTCTTTACATTTATTTAATAAAAATAAAAATTATGATTAAATTAATTAATTAATATTTTAGATAAACACTTGTGTTTCTCGATCTATAACAGCAATATTCACTGACAAAATGTTATTTCCCATAAAATTCTAGTTTGCAATACAGTAAATTTCGTATTATAAAAATTGGCATTTTAAATTTAAGTTTAATTATTTAGCATTTTAGTTAATTACTGTGCATATAACAAACAATAATTAGTGCTAAAATAATAAGGGGCCTATTTTCCCCCAAAAAAACAATATCAGCATTAAATAAGAATAATGCAATGGGTAAAGTGGAACATAGCCTTAATGGTTTAATTAATGGTTTCAGAGCGCTAGTAAACCATTTCGATCAAACCGGAAAGCGATATCTGCACAGGTATATCTGGAAATAAAGCGAAAGTCCAATCCATAGTTGCGATCCGAGCAACGAATGCTTAAGTCACGTTACAATCAAAGAGATATGACTCCAAGAACTACAATTGCCCAACAAGCGAATGCACACTCAACCACACAAAATGACCTGGAGAATGTTACAAGCAGTTTTGCACAACCAGGAGTTTCCTATGCCAACACTCTAAAAGGTACCGCCCCAAAAACGAAAGTTCATTTCAACGAAGAAGAATTAAATAATCACGCAACCGTAAACAAACTGACCGAAATGATCCAAAGTTTTATGATGATGATGGAAAGACCAATGAGCATGATGATGCAAAATATGAACACACTAATGCAAATTATCGTCAAAAGCCAAAAATGATGCTATTAAAGATAGCTGTATATAGAATGCGAACGGTCTTTCATAGCACAAAGCTGAGGTTCAGAGCTTTCTTGTCGATCAAAAAATAGACATCATGCTAATATCAGAAACACACTTTACAAAAACCGCCTTTTTTAAAATCAACGGATATTGAATTTATGATACCAAACATCCAGATGGAAGAGCACACGGCGGCACTGCGGTCTTGATAAAACGAAGAATAAAGCATTATGAACTCAACAAATATGATAAAGATCACATCCAAGCAACTAATATCTGCCTTGAAGAATGGTCTGGAAACTGTGTAATATCGGCTGTTTACTGTCCACCGAAACACACAATCCAAAAGCAGCAATTTATCGATTATTTTAATCAGCTGGGCATTAAATTTCTCGCAGGGGGCGACTACAATGCTAAACATCTGCAATGGGGTTCGAGATTAACAACACTTAAAGGAAAGCAACTACAATGAATGAAAAAAATCTAAATTATTTATCTTCTGGACACCAATCAACTTAATGGCCATCAAATAGAAAGAAAATTCCTGATTTAATAGATTTCTGTATAACAAAAGGAATTGCACGCACCAATGCTCAGGTAGAAGATTGCTATGACTTATCATCCGATCACACACCAATAATAATAACTCTGAGTACCAGAGCTTTATAGGCAGAACTACCTCAACATCTAACAAATAAATTAATTAATTGGGCTCTATATAGAAATATAGTCGAACAAAATGGTCAATTGGATATCCAACTTTGCACCCCGGAAGATATTGATGCGGCGGCGGATGGTTTAACACATATATTAGAACTAGCAGCAAAAGAGGCCACCCCTGATATTAACAACTCTGAAAAAGTTAACAAGCCATCACCTAATATACTGTAGTTAATCCAAGAAAACCTGATAATACGCCGGCTATGGCAGCAGCAAAAATCTCCATTACTTATAGGGAAATAGAATAGGGCTCTTAAACGAGCATTGAGAGAAGTAAAAAACTCAGGAATCCAGAGTTACCTTACTGGACTCTCGACGACCGAGAAGGCAGATTATTCACTATGGAAGGCAACAAAACAACTAAAGAGGCCAACATTATCGAATCCACCAATTAGGCAACCAGATGGAAATTGGGCCAGAAGTGACGTAGAAAAGGCTACTGCTTTCTCTAACCACTTGAAAAAAGTATTCACACCAAATGAAAAAACTAGCAACTGTGAACTACCAAAGTTAACGGAGGACCCTTCGAAACCAACTCCTTTAAAATTTAAGTGGAAAAATGTTAAAAAATACCATTAAAAATTGCATAAACCCAAAGAAAGCTCCAGGACATGATTTTATTACCGAAAAAATGATCAGAGATGCGAATTACCTGATAAATGCATAAAACTCATAACTTATATCTTTAATGCGATTATGAGATGTGGCTATATATTCCCTGAAAAATGGAAAATATCGCAAATTACAATGATTTTAATTAAAACCAATGTTATCTGAAGGACAGATTATACCAGACCACCAATTTGGGTTTCGAAACCAACATGGCACTGTAGAACAAGTGCACAGAGTTGTTAACACAATTAAATTTGCATTAGAAGAAAAGGAATATTGTTCGGCAGTTTTCCTATAGACATCGCGCAAGCTTTCGACAAAGTATGGCATGTAGGCCTTATATACAAAATTAAAACTGACCTACCAGAAATATTTCATGCAGTTCTTGAAGGCTACTTGTTTCATAGAAAATATCAGGTTTAACACAATTCAGCCATTACTAAACTAAATGATATAAACGCAGGAGTTCCACAAGGCAGCGTACTGGGGCCAGTATTGTATTTGCTGTATACTGCCGATCTACCAACAACTGATAAAGTTGTAACATCAACATTTGCAGATGACACTGCTACCATATTTTCACACAAAAATCCGCAAACTGCATCAAGAGAATTGCAAGATCATTTATACAAAATTGAAAATTGGCAAAGAACGTGGCGGATCAAAGCGAATGAAAACAAATCAACACACATACCATTTACGTTGAATAGGCGTACATGTCCAGCGGTTAAATTAAACAATGTTACCATTCCTCAACAAACAAATGTCAAATACTTGGGTCTTCATATTGATAGAAGATTGACATGGAGAAAACACATTGAATCAAAGCGCAACCAAATAAAAATAAAATTCTCAAAAATGTACTGCCTGATTGGAAGAAAATCAAAACTTTCCCTTCTACTATATACAAAATGATCCCTAATTCCTATATGGACATATGGAATTCAACTGTGGGGATGTACAAGCGCATCAAATATAAATATTTTACAACGAACGGAATCAAAAATTCTTCGCTGTATGTGTTCCGTGGTATTCAAATCCGAAATTGCAACATCCATAGAGACCTTGGGATTAAAACGGTCAAAGATATGATCCAATCACACAGTTTGAAGTACATTTCGAAACTGGAAACTCACTATTAAGGCAACCGAAATATAGATGGCTTCGCAGAGTTGATCCACTAGATCTAATGTATTGATAAATTTAATTTAACTACATATTTAAGCTAACAAACATTTTATAGATTGTAAGCTATGCATACATCTTGTTAGTTTCGTATTAAGAAAGATTCAAGAATAAAGCCAATGGCAGTTTTAAAAATAAAATAAAAAAATATATTTAAGTTATAAATTAAGTTCATAATTACTAATACATATAATAGGTACTTATACATAGTTATGATATTCATTATAACAAGAAAATATTCCCGGTTTGCGTCAAAAAACTGTATCAGTTAAACAAATTTTCACGCAAATATGCTACTGTGCATCGAATTGTTTCGAAATAGAGGTAATGCGTGCAGAAAATGTGTCAAAGAAGGGACTGTGTATAGAAAATGTGTCCTTAAGTCAAAATAAATGAATTGTGTCAAACACAATTCCCACTTGGCATTGCACCACTACCGAAACTGGTAACACACATTGTCAACACCGATTCGAAACCAATATTTCCAAATAGCAACGAATATTGACACCACGACGTCACCACGTTCAAAAATTTCATCAAAATGCTACTTGGGTGATATATCATTTTAAAGGGCTCCCTATTACGGTTCTATAAATACTTTTAAATAATTGTTTGGATGAACTGTTGAGAGGGAGTTTTATGGAAATGTTATAGCAATAAATGTACATATATATATATATATATGTATATATATACTTTACCCGTCTACAATTTAAATTAGTTTATTTATTTCTTATTATCAAATTTATATTTTTTACAATAATCTTGGCCACAATTTTAATACTGGTTTTGCCAAAATGATCCAAAACGTTTTATGTTTAACATTTTGATAGAGCATATGCATTATAATATAAGTTGATATTGTAAATAGTGAGTTATAGTCCTATTCCATTGTACTCGAATGAAATGGATACAGTGTACAAGAAAATGAATGGGTCAAAAAAAACGTATCTAGTGTGTGACAGAGAAAGAATTCAATTTTGTCCTTGTCTTTAAATTCGAATTTTCGAAAATCAAATTCAAAATTTTGATTAAGGTCAGTAGAATAATTTTACGGTATTACATTTATTTTCAGATCATTTGAATCATAAATTTTCACAAATATCGGTTGTTAAATAACTAATCCTTTTTAAATAAATGCTAGGTAGTACTGGAAATGTATTTAACCCTAATCCAACCAACGTGTGCCTTTTTGGCACATTTGATTTTTAAAATGCCACCAATTTCAAAATAATATTAATTCAGTTACGAAATTGTATGTATTTTAATTTAATATAACGTACTTGGTATTCAGTTTGCAAATATTTAGTATTAATTATTATTTTAGTGTTGGATGTGTAATAAAAATATGTTGGTTGGAATCACGAATTTGAATAAACAATAAACAATTAGAGATCAATGGTTGGAATAGGGCTAAAACTGTTATATAAACCATTCTAACGATTAAATCAGCTTCATTGTTGAAGAAAATCATAAAACATATGTTTATTTTTAAATAGCCAAATTTCCAATTATTTGGAAATTCCCATAAGTATTTAAAAACAATATAGTCTATTGTCCGTCGTCCTTATTTTATTGGTAGTCATAAAAGTAATAACATCTTATGATTCACAAACTGTGCTGGATCAGCCTTATCCAATTTGTAATCCTGACGCTTCCACCGAAACGCATGATAACTCAGAAAGGCTGCTCTTCGATGTAAGTAATTGTTTATTCACGAAATTATCCATAGTTTTATTCGATTTAGTTAGATGACGGTTGTTTTTTTATATTTTTTAGGAAAATTCATTTGAAATGGATGAAACTACTGCATTTGGTGAAATAATGGATTTATCACAACACATATAAGGCAACAATTAAGCCGATTAATTATATTCAGACATGAATAGGTTTTAAAAAGAATTATTAAATTTAATTTAAATTTTATTTTATTTTATTAATTTTAATCAAATGTTTTTATAAATAATGTATCTGTATCAATAAATATGTATACATAAATAAAATGCACATTTAATTTTTGACGTTTCACTCGAATTTTATTTTATTTTTCAGGGGTGCATTTCAAATTTCAAGGGAGATATGGTAATTAATTTATCAAATTATTGAAAGAAAATAGGTAAAACCAAATTTTATTGATCAAAATATGTTATAATTAATCACATACATTGATTTTAGTAATATATTATATAATATTTTTGTAATTCAATTACAAAATTTTATTTTTCGTCATTAAATTTGTGGGAGTACAGCACTTTTTCGGAAATAGGTTTTTACAGCAAGAGGAAAATATAAAAAAAGACCAGTAAAACTATATAAAAAATTTGTTCCATTTCTTTTTGTTGTTTTCAATGTTATTTTCGAACGATACTGTATCCATGTTTATTGAAATCCGTGTCCTATTCAGTGCTGGGATGTTCCAACATCACTTCGATTCGCTTCGATAGACACTTGTGTCTCTTTTTTCACGAACAAAATTGTATTCTATTTCGCAATTTATATTGTGATCATAGCCTACTCGATTCTATTTCTATCAATTCATTCGATAAAATATCACCAATATTTTTATTTTCGATGGCAAGTGAAAAGAGGAAAATGAAATAGTTTGCAAATTTAACAGGCTGAGATCGCAATAGACAAAACGTAATTCAAAAAACACAATGGAGCACAATTTTGTTCGTAAAAAAAGAGACACAAATGTCTATCGAAGCGAATCGAAGTGATGTTAGAGCATCCCAGCACAGATCTTAAAAAAATTTGTTTTTCAATTGTTCTGCGCAGCTTCAGTGATGTAGAAAAAAAAATTATAAACATTTTGATGGGTCGCATTTATCTTAGGTAGTAAACCTAAATAAAATAATAAATAACCAATAAAAACAATTATATTTCAGTTTTAATACACAAAACTATCAAAATGATTATGTATTTATGTTATTACAATCATATTTCAAGTGAAAATGAATAGGTCAAAAAAAAATTGCACGCCTTTTGGAAACAATGTCAACATTTAATTTTGGTACGGACTAAGGAAAATAAATGACCAAATGACATTCATATCGAACAAAACCACAACAACATAAAAAGCAAAATCAGTTTTCAATTTAATTCTTAGTTATCGAATTAAATATTAATTTCAAAAGTGTCGATTATAAGTTAAATTATAAAAACATTTTATGATTAAAAACGTTCCTTTCCCATTTAAATACAAATACAACATAAAATATTATTAGTTAACAGTATTTCTACTGAATATTTCTGCACATACATACATATATTCGCTCAGTTGCTATTATTGGTTTTAATCTATTTATCTACAAAGCTTTTTGTCGTTCAACTATCTACAGCAGTTCCCACTTATTTATAGTTGATCATCACTGTTCTAAATTCCAAAATAAAATTATTTTCCACATGATTTTAAAATATCCTGCCAATTATTTGAAAGTATAATTGTATATTTTAATTCCTGAAATTAATTAAAAAGCAGTAAATTATTGCCTACCGTTTTTCAATATAGGTTAACATAAATAATTTTGTGTTGTTTTGATATTACTGTCAAAATAAGTATGCTAAATCGATTCGGATGATTTTTCATACTTATTTAAGATGGCGGCAAATAAGTAAATAAGTTTCAAATTAGTATCGGTTTCGGAAACAGCCTATATATAAATTGTAAATGACTCTAAAAAATAAAAGTCTACGAAAAACATTCTTAAAACTATACTTGTCGGTTTCCTCTGGTTAAAACAAAGGTTTTAATTTAAAATGTTTATTTTATTTTTAATGATTTTGTGCAAGCAACAAGTATTCATAATAGTTTTATTTTATTGGTTAAGGCTAAATAATTTATTTTGAAGAAACAATGTCAACGAGTAAGTAGGGTTAAAGACAAATTATTTGTTATAAATACTCTGCACATGTTATTATTACTTTAGTTGTAAGCGAATTATTTATCCGTCTAGACTAGATCAATAGACAAATAAAATGTCAAGTTATCTAATTGTAATAATTATTGGTAGTTTACTTGTATCATGGGTCTATTATCGAAGAAAACAAACAGAACTGTTACTTAAAATCAAAGATATACCGGATGCAGCGAAACATTATCCAATTATTGGTGTTGCCCATTTATTCATTGGCAAATCACCAGAAGGTATATAGTGTGGATAGTTTTGTTAAGTTTTAAAATAAGTATTTTTATGTTTTAGAAATGTTTAACGTGTTAATTAATTGGATAATGGCTGCACCGTCAACTATATGCAAATTTGTCGTATTTACTAAATTGGTCATAGCCGTTAATAAACCTGAAGATATACAAAAAATATTTTCGTCTCCGCGATGTCTTGGAAAGGAATCGCCATATTCATTTTATCCATTTAAAAATGGATTAATTACATCAAAACGTATGTACATATTGGTTTCTAATTCTTTTAAATATTGTTAAATATTCTAAATAATTTTTTAAGCCGCTTTATGGAAATCACATTGAAAAATGTTGAACACCACATTTCACATAAATTTGCTTCACAAAACATTTATACATCAATTTAATGAAGTAGCTCAACATTTAGTAACGGACCTTCAGTGTAAAGTTGGAATGAATACGTTTGATATTGCACAATTCGTATCCTACCACACAACAAATCTTCAACTGAAAGCAATGTTTAATGGGGATATTGACGAAAAAAGACTCGCATATCATTAGTTCCAATACGAGAAAGTAATTTTTTATTTTGTTAAACCATCTTAAATAATATAATGCCATCTTAATTTTAGGGTACTGGAAATCTTGGGTGAAATGGCGATAAACTTCTATAAATATTTTATATTAGTTATTATTGGAAGACTCTTGAAATTCGATCTACTAGGTGAACGGATAATGAATAATAATTTGAAGCATGTGGAACCATTCATTTAACATACCAGGAAACAGTATTTAGACAAATTAAAAGTGAGTAATAGAGAAGAAAATATTATTACTAGACCGGAATTTTTAATTCATAAACTGGTAACATTAGTGGAACACAGATATTTTAGTGAACAGGATATGAAAGATCACATTACAACAATGTCACTAGCGGGTGTAGATAGTATGAATATATCAATATCAAACTGTTTATTATGTTTGGCCAGGAATGAAGATGTCCAAACAAAATGTGTAATTGAGATTAAAGAGGTGATTGGTAACCAATCTGACACAATAAGTATTGATGATTTGGTAAAATTAGAGTTGCTAGACCGGACAATCAACGAGTGCATGCGACTTATCCCAACCGCACCAGTAATAGTACGAACATGTGACATGGATTTTCAACTAGGTAAGTGTATTTGAATATAAAGTTTGAGATAGATTGAAAACATACAATATGTACCTTGCAGACGATAATAAAATAATACCAGCTGGTACAGATATAATAATTCCAATTATAGTTGTGCACCGCACCAAAGAATACTGGGGCGACAATCCGACCAAATTCAACCCAGATAATTTTCTACCAGAAAACGTTGCAAAACGGCCATTATTAAGTTATACCATTCAGTTAAATACCATTCAGTTATGGACTCCGAAACTGTATTACTAAGAAATATTCGCAACATGCACTCAAGGTTTTTGTGGCACATCTGTTGATGAATTACAAATTTTCGACCGATTTAAAATTTGATGAATTGAAACTGGCGTTTGGTTTAACTATCATATTGAGAAATAAACATATGATTCGAATTGAGAAACTTTAAATATTACGGTTTTACTTTAAGAGAGTAACTGGCGTCAATTATTTGTTTCGATTAAAATTGAATTATGTAATTATTAGTTAGACCATTATCGAATTTATAATATGTATTTAAATATGTTTTTGGAGTTTGGTAAGTTAGAAAATTAAAAATATTGAGAGGAACTTAAGAAATATAATGCTCGGTTTGGCTCGGTATAGTAAAACAAGGCGGTTAACTATTTTTTTTATAAATTTTGATATACCTACTGTAGATATTTAATCAATAATTTTATTATTTGACTGATTATGGTATAGATATAAATCGCCAATATAGATGTATAAGTATCTTTGAATTTATTTGAAGTCGAGTTGGATATAATCACGTGTTTAGCGGCATATATTGAAGCATACAACTACCTAAACACTTATAGTGTTGTATTGAAACGTTAAATATAAGTAAACATTTTGAAACCAATTTATATGTTTAATAAACTTTTTTTATTTGAGGTTAGGTATTGAACTTTGAAAGTAGTAGTTGCTCTCCAATCGACCATCTCAAGTACCTAGGTTTGTGTTGATGCTTAAATAAAATACTCGTAGCTGCTTTCGATAAAATGTAAGAGCATCAACGAGTAGTATATTTTACAAAGAAAGAAACCTAAGCGCTTATAATTATAACTAGGATTCGCAAATTTACCGAAATTTGAAAAACCGGTAAACTGTAAATGGTTTTTTAAAAAAAATTTATGAAATGTTAAATAAAACAACTGAACTTAATTTATTTCAAAAATTGTATTTATTTCATAAAAAAACAAAAAAAATTCATTAGTCTTAACAGAACCTAAGGATTACAAATTACAGAGGATTTCTGTCTTAATCTTAATGTTACACATATTTATTTACAAATTTAGTAAAAATCTCTGAATTGTCAATTATTTATTATTGGTTTTGGTTGAGTTGATTTCTAATTCCTTCTGTTCGGCGGAGTTCGCTCGCAAAAAACACATACTATTTAAGACGTAGTCGTTTAATCTCGATCTAAATTTGGTCGCAGTTATTCCAGCAGCTGAAAATGCCCGTTCAGACTCCACGCTTGTTGGTCGAACGGACAAAAGGTAATTAAAAGCCATTTTTAAATATTGTCCTTTTATGTGTTACTCTTCGAAGAACGCCATCTCTCTTTTAACTATATTTGACAAACTAGTATTCGTTCTGGTGATTGTAGCTGGTTTATCCATCATGCTGGTTTTCTTTTTTATTGCTAAATGTAATTTTTCTTTAAAGTTTAAAGCTGCAGTTTCTGTTTCGTGTGTGTTTGATGATGTTTCAATTTCCTCTGTTGAATTTTCTTCGTTCGCTTCATCGATGTCGATGTCCAATTGCTTGCAACCAAATTTTCGAAGCACCTCAACAATTTCTTTTGCAATATTGTTTTTATTGGTTTTGTTGAAAATTCCATAAGTTTCTAACCCATATGTATACTTTGGCTCAAATAGATAAAACATTACGTAGGAATAAACTGTACGTCTTTCTTTAATCCTAAATATAAGAGCCTCTTTCAATTCCTCGCTGAAGGCCGTATTTTGGTTAGTTAGTTCATCGAGCATGAACTTAAATGTTATATCTGCAATATAAAGATTTGTGTCCTTTCGACATAATGCTTCTACAGCTGTTTTAATTGGTAGCAAGGCTGTTATAATAGTTAACAAGAATTGAAGTTCTGGTTCAGAAAAGGATATCTCAGATTCGATGTCAATCAAAGCGCCGTCTGTAGTTTTTGAGCGAAATACCAAATTCGGTTGGTTTACTATTAAGAATGGTAACACATTTTTCAGTTGGCATCGATCCTTGGATTCGGATTAAACCAAAATTCCAAAATGAATCGTGCGCATTTACATTTACATTCATAAAACGGCGAATGTAAATGCTTCACCTTGTGTTACTCTCACCGACAGGTCCTTTTTCAAAGTAGTTTGAATGGAATAACCTTATTCTAGTACAATTATTTTTATTGTATTCGGAGATTTCAGAATGTTTTTATATCCTTTATGTTTTAGTAATTGTTGCAAATCATTAGATGTGCAAATTCTATTAAAAGAAATGCAATCACGTGAAGCTAGACGTGCGATAACGGCTTGTAAATTATGGTCAACAGTTTCTTTAAAATATTTTGTTATTTTTGTATCACTTGAATGTGCGAAGTTACTTAATTGTTATCTTCACTTGTTGAAGCTTGTGGGATGGCTTGTCTTTTAAATATATTTATCTGGTGTTGAGTCTTTAAATGATTGTGCAGCCCACTTGTACTTCCACCAGCACATTTGATGGTCCAATTTCATTTTAAGCATACTGGTATACTTTTATCTTTCATCCGGTTGTAAAAATCCCAATGGGATTTATTTATAGATATTTCTGTCATTATGGGTAAGCTGTAATGTATTAACAAATAATTATTAAAGTTTTCAATTTGTGCTAAGAAAAACCCAATCCTTAAACTTACCAATTTCTCTAATTCAAAGAAAAAATATAAATAACGGAGTTTTGATCAAAACTGTATGATATGTACTGAAACTTTATTGTTTTTTTAATTAAAATTATTACAAAATTATTATATTATTGGTAAGAATTTATGTAAAAATGTTATGATAGATTTTAAATATTGAAATAAATTTTCACAAAACAAATTAATTAATTCAATTAATGAATGCAATATGTATTTACGTATTGAAGTGCGTGCAGCAACTATTCGGTATTGTGTTGTGTGTTAGCGCATCCGAAACAAAAACTAAATGGTTGATTTGAAGAATTACTTACTAATACAGAAAGTAAGTTTTTCGGTAAAAACACACAACTTCATGCACAGAATAGAAGGAAAAAAAATCGGTTAATTCAGAAAGAAACACATTAAATTTACCAAACAAACGATCAGACCTTTTCTTTGTTTTCTTTTTTAAATGGCACTTGGGGTTAAAATTTATTTAATTTAAAAGCAAAAGACGTAAAGATCGTCGTATTATTGCCTCGAAACGACAAGGTGGGGGATATAATATTTTATTTTGTTGTATCACATACAATGAAGTAGGAGCACTAGCAATGATTTCGGACAAATTATCATCTGACTGATCAATTCGAACGAAATACTCCTTGATAGTCACCAACCAAGTCCTCCGCTAGAGGAGTGAGGACAGGTTCGGTTGGCCATACTAATCGAATATGGTTGAAAAGACAGTTCGACAAATTAATGCAGTCCATCCTAGGTGAGCGGTTTCGTTCTAGCCTTTGTATGGCCTTAGTGAATTCCTCATGGGAGAGATTTTCAATGCAAATCTCCGAAGTCTGTATTTCAGGTGGCCCAACGACAGTATGAGATGCATGAACATGAAGCAGGTCGGCAAAATATCCATTTCATACGTCGAGTATATTTCCGAGATTTCATCCCGTTCCCGAATGGCGGTTGACACAGGCCTGAAAGTATGGTGCAAACCAGAAATTCCTTTAAAGATATTAAGCGAACTGTTCTCATTTCTGAGTTGTTGTACTTTCAGAACCTGGGCCTCCCACCATTCTCGCTTCTTCTGTCAAATCCCCTGAGCTGTCTTTCTAGCAAGAGCTACCTTGTTTCTCCTCGCGATTGTGATACGTTGTTGCACTTCACTTTGGCTAAGCCAAAGTTCTGGTTTGATCACAATTCGATCCTACTGTAGAGGAGGTGGCTATAACAGATTTTGTAAACGACAATTTTAATATTTCGAATACCGCAGTTACCATGTTGATACCAAATAGGCGAAAACTCACTGACATGAAATATGTTTGTTTCAAAGTAGGAGTCGACACTGATTTAAAAGGTATAGGCGAATGTCCAGTGTCCACGACTAATGATGTATCCATTAAACATTACACCGTCAATAACGCGCGGTGCTCCGGTAAACCATCACTTGACGACTCTGGATCCTCCAGTGATTACAGCGAAACAAACATTGTTGGAAACCGACAAGTAAACCGCGATCGTATACTGATTATAATCGTATCACCCCGATTTATTACCACAATGGCTCTAGTATTCGCTGTAAAGCCATAAATTTCCGTTTGAGCGTGCTTGACAATGATTATGACATCATTATAATCTGCGAGACCGGGCTCACAATTAATATGTGTAATAATTGCTGTGAAAGATTCGGATCCTAATTAATTGGTGGTCGGTCATTCTATCCTCGACGTCATAATGATGCCTTTAGTGGATCCCAACGATCTATTTATCATTGTGGGTGACTTTAATCTACCCGACATCGATTGGCTTGATGTCGATGACATCTTTACACCATCTTCCGCACTGATGAAAGAGCGTTGTCGGGGCAAATTCCTGAACCGGCTTCGCGAGCATCCCTCACACGCCGATCACGATAAATATTTTCAATGTTATTTGTAAAACTAATCAACATCCAAATAATTTTTATTTTCCTTTTAGAAACGCCGATTACGCTTCGTTGAACGATTTCCTTCACGACCTTATCAGAAGTGGTATTCAAACTCACGCTCCGTTTGTTAACAAAATAAAAACTAGATTTTGGGAGCCGCAGTTTGATAATGAATTGGTGCATCACGAGAAACGGTGTATTAAGCTAAATTTCTTATATAGGATGGTGTGGAGTAGTATTGCGATTTTGATAGAGCCCTTAAAGAATTTAATTGTTTCAACTGGTTATTGTACAACCAATTTGCGAATCGAGGAGAAACTAGCATTGAGTCTTAAAGAGTTTTGGAATGAACAATAAAAGAAAAGTAGTTGTTTTCCGTCGTCCATGACTTACCAGATCTCCACCGCTAATCACCCCTCTGAAATATGTAAATTGTTTGCTAGGTTTTTTCAATCAGTGTACGAATCAGTAACGACGCACTTGAAGTTCTCGCGGCTCATTGATATCAATTACTTTAAATTTACAGAGCAAGAAGTTCGAGATTGCAGAGTTTAGCCCTTCGAATCACCTTTATATATAATGAAAGCCTACGGAGAGGTTGTTTTTTCCTGAGCCTTGGAAAATTTCCTATACTCAACCAATTTTTGTGAGGCGGGTTGCAGAAACGAAGTGTGTAATTATCGGGGGATCGCGATTCACTCCGTCATACCCAAGCTCTTTGAATCCATGGTTTCAATTATATATCAAAGGAAACTAGCAAATCTTGACAAGACTTTATTACTCTACGACGCTTGTTCTTGGTGAGTCGGAAATCGAAAAACACGTTCTAAACTATCACGCACCTGCAACAAGTGGGATATAATCTGATGTGCTTTAGCGGCCTGTGCCTAAGAATTAATATTTTTTAAGTCGTAATATCACATTCGATTGAATTATTAAAATTTTTATAGCTTCAAAGGATCCCGCATTAATTTCTTGCACCTCAAACTCAATCTCAATTTCATCAGGTTTAAGGGCAGATATATCCATCTCAGTATTTATACGTACTAGGTTAATATAATGTTAAATGCTGGCCGATATTACCAAATTTATTAGCAAATCCTAAATGTAATTGGATTTTTCTGTCTTCTGAATCCTTTTATAATTTTATTTCAATTATTTTAATTTAAAAAATATCGTTTTTTTGCACACTAATAAATAATCAATAATGACAATACAACAAAGAAAATAAGCTTAGCGGGAATGCGAAATATGTATGTGAATAATAAGTCTGATGCAACAAAGCATTTTGAATTACAATGAGATACAATATCGCTGAACAGCAATAATTAATGATGTTCTAAAACATTGTTGTTCCATTCAACAAAATAATTAACATTTTAAATGAATGCTAATTATCCATATATAAAAAAGCAGTTTCGAGTAGAAATTTAAATAATTTTATAGTGAGTGAGCAATTCCAATTCGTACATAGTTGCGCTTTTATAAAATTAGCAGCCTATGGATTGAAGTTGGCTCTCTTCACTTTTTTAACAAAAAAAAATGAATATTTCAGTTAAAGAATAACAAATAAGAGTAGTATTTTGGGTGCTTTACAAACATTATAATAATTTACCATCTATTCTAAATTCTTGAAGAGATCAGTTCCGCTTTTATGTAACTGAACCTAATTACAGGAAACAGTTTTAAATTATATTTCTTATACAAAATTCTTAACAACAAATAAAACCGTTTTAAACATTGCTGGGTAAATTTAACATTTTAATTGTGTACAATGTAAATAAATTAAATAGTACTTTCCATTAAATACAATTTCTGTTCATACATGGTTCCGGTTTTATAAAATTTTAAATTTATTGTTGATTAAAATTATTCAAATGAATTCGGCTGAAGTTGTAATAACTTTAGGCGGACCATAACTTTACGAATGAAATCGAAACTTATGTAGTTAAATTAAAGATGTTATTATTTTCAAAAAATTTGTGTTATTTAATAAATTCATTCAAAAATTAATTAATCCGTTCATACCATTTTTTTTATGCCTGTGGGATTGAACAAAACAAAATATCCTCAAAAACAACTTTAAATGTAATTTTGCGACATTTTGGAGATACATTTCAAGAAATGACCTCATGTAGGCCAAGCTGAAATTGATACTAACCATGACTTGAAACTCCTACAGCTATGAATTTCAAATTATTTAAAAATGGATTTGTCCATTATTTTCGAAATTACAAATTGTATTATAAATTGTATGAATGGGCGTGAATGGAATGAATTTTTTGTGTATCCAAATTAAAACATTGACAGCCAAAAGGTTAAAATGTTCAAATTCTATAGTATCTTATAAATACTCTGTAAAAGCAAATTTTACTTTAGTATCGCGAACTATTAATCCGTCTATCATTAGTTATACCCGATTAAAGTGCTGGCTACTTTTATATTTAAAATAATTGTTGGTGGTTTATTTGTGTCATGGATCTATTATCGAAGAAATCGAAAAGAACTGTTGCTTAAAATCAAAAACATACCGGATGCGGCGAAACACTATCCAATTATTGGAGTTCTCTATTTAGCAATTGGCAAATCACCAGAAGGCATTTTATTTGATTATATTTTTGTAAAGTTACAAAATAAATATTTTTATGTTTTAGAAATATTTAACATCGTTGTAAATATATTAATATCAACACCGTCAACTATATGCAAACGTTTCTTATATACTAAATTAGTTATTGCGATTAAAAAACCTGAAGATATTCAAAAAATACTTTCGTCTCCACGGTGTTTGGGAAAGGGGTCACCATATTCATTTTTTCCATTTAAAAATGGATTAATTACATCAAAACGTATGTACATATTGGTTTCTAATTCTAATTTTTAAGCCGCTTTATGGAAATCACATAGAAAAATGCTGAACTCATCTTTTCACATAACGTTGCTTCACAAAAGATACATGCAACAATTTAATGAAGCAGCTCAACATTTAGTCACAGATCTTCAGTGTAAAGTCGGGATAGGTACGTTTGAAATCGCATCATTCGTATTATGCTACACAACAAATCTTCAACTAAAAGCAATGTTTGATCAAGATATTGGCGATGAAAAAACTCGCATCATTAGTTCCAATACGAAAAAGTAAGTTTAACTTTGATTTTGTTAATTTATCTCAAATTTAACAACAACTGAATTTTAGGGTAATGGAAATCTCTGGTGAAATGGCGATAAACTTCTATAAATATTTTATATTAGTCATTATTGGAATATTCTTGAAATTCGATCTAATAGGTGAACGGATAATGAAAAGCAGTTTTAAGCATATGGAACCATTCATTGAACATACGAGGAAACAGTATTTAAGCAAATTAAAAATAAGTAACAACGAAGAGAATATTAAAACTAGGCCCGATGTTTTAATTCATAAGCTGGTGACATTAGTGGAACACGGATATTTAACCGAACAGCATTTGGATCATCATCTTAATACTATGTTACTAGCGGGTGCAGATACTATGAGTGTTGCATTATCGAACTGTATATTATGTTTGGCCATGAATGAAGATATCCAAGAGAAATGTGCAATTGAGATTAACGAGGTAATTGGTGGCCAATTTAGCACAATTAATATTGATGATTTGGTAAAATTAGAGTTGCTAGACCGGACAATCAATGAGTGCATGAGGCTTATCCCAACCATACCAATTATAATACGAACCTGTGACACAGACTTTCAACTAGGTAAGTGTATTTGAATATAATGTTTGAGCTAGATTTGAAATATTCAATATGTATCTTGCAGACGATAGTAAAATAATACCAGTCGGTACAGATATAATGATCCCAATTATAGTTGTGCACCGCTCCAAAGAATACTGGGGTGACAATCCAACCAAATTCAACCCAGATAATTTTTTACCAGAAAATGTTGCAAAACGGCCATTACTAAGTTACATACCATTCAGTTATGGAGCCCGCAACTGTATTGCCAAGAAATACGCACAGCATGCACTCAAGGTTTTTATGGCACATCTGTTGATGAATTACAAATTTTCTACCGATCTGGAATTTGATGAATTGAAGCTGGCGTTTGGTATAACTACCATATTGAGAAATAAACATATGATTCGAATTGAGAAACGTTAAATATAACGGTTTTATACGATTTGGAAGTTTATACTAAAAATTGAACTATTTTATATTTTACTAATACATTTACCATATGATATTCATATGGTAAATGTATTAGTAAAATATATATAAAATAACATACATTCGGGCGAATTCATTTTATTTCATAATTTAAATGTTTTATGTCATAATTAAAATATATCAGGCCAATTATTAAACCACAATAAATTGTATAAAATACCTTTTTAATTATATTCATTACAAAAATTGATAATATAACTAATATTTGGTTTACATATAATATAAATGAGTTGCTTGATAAAAAATAACTATAAAATTTGTACTTTAAATGAATTTGGAAGTTCAGGAATTTCTTATGAAAAATCTAGCACGTGATGGCAGCTGGAACAATTATTTTATTTTAGGCCATACGTTTTCTCAATTTTAAAACATGCCACAGTTCTATTATTGATGGCCCTTAGATGATCACTAGGTGGAATGGAAATACGCTTGTCACTAGGAACTGAAGTGGACCTGGAAGTAACTGGTAATGACCGCCTTGAACGGTCAACGGTTGATAGGTTGATACAAACTCTGGAGGCTGTACTCGGGATGTTGTTACATGATCGTCAGATGAGACAGTTGGCGGTGGAAGCATTACGCCAGTTCCCGTGAGTGCTGATATACAATAAGATACGTGGGTCTGAAAATCGGTCTGTCTCTGATTTAATGCTAACAGTTGCTCGGAAAATTGATTCATCTGAGTCCTCTATGCTAATATTAATGTATTAGGATCAGAGAGCTTATAGATTCATTAGAACTAGGTTTTGTGATACCCGAATAAACTTTTCTTTACTCGATTCCTTTATTTTTTACGTCTTGAACAGTCGGTGCCAAATTTGGATTAGCCACAAAAGTCGATGAAGGTCCGGGTTTGACTAGGAGTTTTTCTTGATTTGATGCCAAAAGGTAGTCGACCTTCTTTCGGATCAACACCAGGAGTAGTTTCCTGCAGAATTGGCGGTCGCTTGCCAAGTTCAACTTCTTTAATTGCTTCGATTGAATGATTTAATCTGTCTTGGTTTTCCAATTATATATCAAAGGAAACGAGCAAATCTTGACAAGACTTTAATACTATACGGGCTTGTTTTTGGTAAGTCGGAGATCGAGAAGCACGTTCTAAACTATCACGCACCTGCAACAAGTGGGAAATAATCTGATGTGCTTTAGCGGCCTGTGCCTTAGAATTAATATTTTTCTGGTCGGTAATATTACATTCGATCTCCAAATCAGGTCTTTTGTATGCTCGTGGGTGCATATGTTTAGGAAATAGAGCACTATTGTCATTTTCCGCGGCTATTTGGATCGTTAAAATGTTTATAGCTTCAAAGGATCCCGAAATAATTTCTCGCACCTCAAACTCAATCTCAATTTCATCAGGTTTAAGGGCAGATATATCCATATCGGTATTAATACGTACTAGGTTAAAATAATGTTAAATGCTGGCCGATATTACCAAATTTATTAGCAAATCCTAAATGTAATTGGATTTTTCTGTCTGAATCCTTTTATAATTTTATTTTAATTTAAAAAATCTCTTTTTTTTGCACATACTAATAAATAATTAATAATGACAATACAACAAAAAAAATTAGTATAGCGGGAATGAGAATATGCAGACTGATAGTAATTTCAATAAATATCATATGATGGTTTTTCTTTAAACGATGAAATTGTATCGGTTATTAAGTTTCAATTTATTAACTTGAATTATAATTTTAAATTGAATATTTGCGTCGATGATGAACCTTAAGTACGGATTTAGGTGATTCGCAAGATTTGTAGTAGTTTTACTCAAAATTATTCTACAAGTCTACAAGCTTCTTGAACGACCCTTCATGAGCTCTAACCAGCTATATATCACCGCCCAGAAGCACCTGTAAAGAAATTCGGTTAACGATCGTTGAAAATAGCTTTCAACTTTCGTTACATTTTACGTAATAGTATATCTAGTACAGCGAAAAAGGTTTGTTAGAGATATTCATGATACAATATCGCTGAATAGCAATAATTAACTAAATAATTAACATTTTAAATGTATGCTAATTATCCATATATAAAAACCAGTTTCGAGTAGAAATTTAAATAAGATTGTAGTGAGTGAGCAATTCCAATTCGTACATAGTTGCGCTTTTATAAAATTAGCAAATTTCAATCCTATGGATTGAGTTAATCGATTAATTGAATTTGGCTCTCTTCACTTTTTTAACAAAAAAAAATAAATATTTCAGTTCCGCAACTAAGCAATCCCTGTATTCCAAAATCTTGTATATTTTTGAAGAGTAACTTACATATTTCTGAAAATAACTCTAATTCTAAAATTTTAAGAATTAAACTTACAAAAAAATCCATCTAAAAAGAAAAATGACACTAAAAAGGTACTGCTTATAGCAAATTCCTTAGTATTTAAAAGCGCGGGCTTTGTTTAGCGCAATAAGAGTAGTATTTTGGGCGCTTTGCAAACATTATAATAATTTACCATCTATTCTTAATTCTTGAAGAGATCAGTTCCGCTTTTACGTAACTGTACCTAATTACAGAAAACAGTTTTAAATTATATTTCTTATAGATTGTAATACATTTTAATAAAACAAAGTCTGATAGCAACAAATAAAACCGTTTAAAACATTGTTGGGTAAATTTAACATTGTGTACAATGTAAATAAATTAAATAGTACTTTCTAAAACAAAATCATAATTAATGATTAAATAATTATAAAACCTTCGAAGCCGAGTTTTAAATATTTTTTTTATACTGATTAAATACAATTTCTGTTCCTACATGGTTCCGGTTTTATAAAATTTTAAATTTATTGTTGATTAAAATTATTCAAATGAATTCGGCTGAAGTTGTAATAACTTTAGGCGGACCATAACTTTACGAATGAAATCGAAACGTATGTAGTAGTTAAATTAAAAATGTTATTATTTTCATTTAATTCAAAAATTAATTAATCCGTTCATACCATTTTTTTTATGCCTGTGGGATTGAACAAAACAAAATAACCTCAAAAACAACTTTAAATGTAATTTTGCGACTTTTTGGTGATACATTTCAAGAAATGACCTCATGTAGGCCAAGCTGAAATTGATACTAACCATGACTTTAAACTCCTACAGCTAAGAATTTCAAATTATTTAAAAATGGATTTGTCCATTATTTTCGGGAAAGAAAAATGTTCCAAAGAAGAATAGCTCTTCCTGTTTGTGACAACAATTGCGTAATGAAATGAAATTATAAATTGTATGTATGTATATTTGCCGCTAGCACCATACGGGCGTGAATGGAATGAATTTTCTGTGTATCTATATTAAAACATTGACAGCCAAAAGGTTAAAATGTTCAATTCTATAGTATCTTATAAATACTCTGTAAAAGCAAATTTTACTTTAGTATCGCGAACTATTAATCCGTTTAGCATTATAGTTATACCCGATTAAAATGCTGGCTACTTTTATATTTGAAATAATTGTTGGTGGTTTATTTGTGTCATGGATCTATTATCAAAGAAATCGAAAAGAACTGTTGCTTAAAATCAAAAACATACCGGACTTGGCGAAACACTATCCAATTATTGGATTTGGCCATTTATTCATTGGCAAATCACCTGAAGGTATATAGTGTTGATAGTTTTGTTAAGTTTTCAAATAAATATTTTTATGTTTTAGAAATATTTAACATCGTTGTAAATATATTAATATCAACACCGTCAACTATATGCAAAGGTTTCTTATTTACTAAATTAGTTATTGCGATTAAAAAACCTGAAGATATTCAAAAAATACTTTCGTCTCCACGGTGTCTAGGAAAGGGATCGCCATATTCAATTTTGCCATTTCAAAATGGATTATTTACATCAAAACGTATGTATATTTTGATTCCTAGTTCTTTTAAATTCATTCTAAATAATTTTTAAAGCCGCCTTGTGGAAACCACATAGAAAAATGCTGAACACCACATTTCACATAACTTTGCTTCACAAAACATTTATACATCAATTTAATGAAGTAGCTCAACATTTTGTAACAGACCTTCAGCGTAAAGTTGGAATGAATACGTTTGATATCGCACAACTCGTATCCTACCACACAACAAATCTTCAACTGAAAGCAATGTTTAATGCGGATATTGGCGATGAAAATACTCGCATCATTAGTGCCAATACGAGAAAGTAATTTTAATTTTAATTTTGTTAATTTATCAGAAATATTACACCGACTTAATTCTAGGGTACTGGAAATCTTGGGTGAATTGACGATAAAGTTCTATAAATATTTTATATTAGTCATTATTGGAATATTCTTGAAATTCGATCTACTAGGTGAACGGATAATGAAAAGCAGTTTTAAGCATATGGAACCATTCATTGAACATACGAGGAAACAGTATTTAGGCAAATTAAAAGTAAGTAACAGCGAAGAGAATATTAAAACTAGGCCCGATGTTTTAATTCATAAGCTGGTGACATTAGTGGAACACGGATATTTAACCGATCAGCATTTGGAACATCATCTTAATACTATGTTACTAGCGGGTGCAGATACTATGAGTGTTGCATTATCGAACTGTATATTATGTTTGGCCATGAATGAAGATATCCAAGAGAAATGTGCAATTGAGATTAACGAGGTAATTGGTGGCCAATTTAGCACAATTAATATTGATGATTTGGTGAAATTAGAGTTGCTAGACCGGACAATTAATGAGTGCATGAGGTTAATCCCAACCGTACCAATAATAATGCGAACCTGTGACACGGACTTTCAACTAGGTAAGTGTATTTGAATATAACGTTTGAGCTAGATTGAAAATATTCAATATGTATCTTGCAGACGATAATAAAATAATACCAGCCGGCACAGATATAATGATCCCAATTATGGTTGTGCACCGCTCCAAAGAATACTGGGGTGACAACCCAACCAAATTCAACCCAGATAATTTTCTACCAGAAAATGTTGCAAAACGGCCATTACTAAGTTACATACCATTCAGTTATGGAGTCCGCAACTGTATTGCCAAGAAATACGTACAGCATGCACTCAAGGTGTTTATGGCACATCTGTTGATCAATTACAAATTTTCTACCGATCTGGAATTTGATGAATTGAAGCTGGCGTTTGGTTTAAGTATCATATTGAGAAATAAACATATGATTCGAATTGAGAAACGTTAAATATAACGGTTTTATACGATTTAGAAGTTTATACTAAATATTGTACTATTTTTTTTTCATATGGTAAATGTATTAGTAAAATATATATAAAATACGGGAATGAAGTTTCTATGGAGTTTTTATGGAACGGTACAAATGTCAAAAAACCTATCAAATGTCGTATTGTCTCATGAAAATGTATTAAACAGTTTCGAATAAAACCAATTATGGTCTTATGGTCAATTTCTATATGGTGGCTGTTTGTGTAAAATTACTATTTAATTTAAAAATAAATTTTAATGATACGTTCTAATTAGAATATTTTAGCTTTTTTTTAAATAATTTATTCGTTTTAAATTTAATTTCATTTTTAATTAGTTCTTTTGTTAGTTTGAGCAATATTTTTCTGTTTTATAATTTTAAATTTGTATAAATTAATTGGTTTTATTCGAAACTGTTTAATACATTTTTATGAGACAATACGACATTTGATAGGTTTTTTGACATTTGTATCGTTCCATAAAAACTCCATAGAAACTTCATGCCCGTTATAAAATAACATACATTCGGGCGAATTCATTTTATTTCATAATTTAAATGTTTTATGTCATAATTAAAATATATCAGGCCAATTAACCACAATAAATTGTTTAAAATACCTTTTTAATTACATTCATTACAAAAATTGATAAGATAACTAATATTTGGTTTACATATAATATAAATGAGTTGCTTGATAAAAAATAACTATAAAATTTGTACTTTATATGAATTTGGAAGTTCAGGAATTTCTTATGAAAAATCTAGCACGTGATGGCAGCTGGAACAATTATTTTATTTTAGGCCATACGTATCCTCAATTTTATAACATTCCGCAGTTTATTACCCTGATGATGGCGAACCGAAGTGACCGCGAATACATTTTATTGGATAGAATCACCCCCATAGCGGAAGGCCTGGTTGGTAACTATCAAGGAGGATTTCGTCCGAATCGATCAGTCACTGATCAGGTCTTTACGCTGCGGATGATTCTATTTATGTATTATGAGACTTCCATCCCTGTACATCAGGTGTTCCTGGATTTCCGGCGGGCCTATGACTCGGTCAATCGAGAGATTTTGTGGTCTGCGCTGGAATATTTAGGTATGCCAATAAAAATAGTATTATTGTGTAGAATGACAGTGACACAGTCACAATGTTGTGTTAAAGTTGAGCACAGGCTATCGACAATTTTTGCAGTTAACTCTGGTGTTTAACAGGGAGATGCTCCGTCCCCGATACTGTTTAATCACATATTGTAGTACATCTTTCGTAAAACTGGAACACCTCAGCGTAACATCTTATATCACCAGTCCAATCAGGCGCAGAGGTCGTTGCAGGCGACGATAGCTCTACGATGTAGAGAACGACTTGGCCACTTCTTAGCCAGTATGAAGACCATGCTCAGAATCGAAACCGTTGGAGCCAAATAGTTGACTCAGTAAAGGGCCAGTAATGGCCTTTAAAAACTGATTATTGTTATTTTAGCACTAGATTCCGGTTTTTAAGAGTACCAGTCTCTTTTTGTTCTCTATTTTGATCTTCCATAATAGGTCCCACGACTAGCGGAGAAAGGAGGTCCAGCAACACACAGGTAAGGCTACATGATCCGGAGGGCACCAAGTATCCGGATACACCGTTTAAACTGGGCTAGTTTTTTAGACTGGGCTCCCAGCCTGGCCGGTTATAAGCACGGTACGGCTAACACCTTAACCCGACCCAGTTGTGAAGCGCCATGTTTTCGCCTAGTACTTTTGTTCGCACGGACAAGGTTCGCACAGGATTATCACCACCCTACGAAGGCCCATATAAAGTCATTCGACGCCTTCGCAAAAATTTCATTATTTCGATCAAAGACAAGAATCAAAACATTTCTATTGATCGATTGAAGCCAGCTTACGGAATACTAGCCTCGACTGATCAAATATCAGCATTTCGAGCGCGTAAAACAGTACGTATAGCAATATAATTCAAATAATTATATCAGCTTCATTTAGGGGGGATCTTTACTTGCAGGGGAGTCCTGTAGCGACCGATACAATTAATTTGGCAATCGCCTTAATTTCAATTGTATCGTAATCACTACACAATTTCGCGTTTGCCCATTTCCACCATCGACGAGGCAACGCGTTAACATTACATTATTTACTTTCTGTATGCAACTCATATGCTTGTTATGTATACAGAATATTTTTGCATCTTCTTGTATTCGATATTCTATGTAGACCCAAATTTGATATTATGGTACATAGTGATACATTTTCTCTCTCGAATACATACGCGCATAATAATATTACGCACGAGAACATTCTATGGCGTGATACTTATCTACCAATCATCTTTCGTCATATGTTTTTCCATTCATTTCTCACCAATATTCATGACGAACAAAACGAAATAACATGTACATGTTATTTCGTCTAGGTGATTGTAATTTTCGCGCCCAATGACCGATGCACACTTAAACATTTTCTATTTTCTATTTGTGCATTCTCTCGGTCTATGCGTTTTTGATTCTTGAGACAACCAGTGGTGGTGAATCCAAATTAAATAAAAATTAATTAAATTAATTAATAAATTAAATTATATGAATAAATAAATAAAAGAAATTAATTAATTATAAATAAAAATTATATAAATTAAATTATATAATTAAATAATAAAAGTATAAATTAATAAATCAATTTAAAATAAAAACGTGTTTACAATTATTTAACGTGGACGTCCGAACCGGAATACAAAGTTATAAAATAGGAGACAACTCCTAAAAAGTATTTGAAAGATAAATTGCTAGATGAGCCGTAGTCTCATAATAAAGTTAAAGTTAAGAATAAACTATCGATAAAAATTTAGAAAAATAATAAGTTAAAGTGGCCAAGCAACCATATGCAAGGTTTACTAGGAAATGGGTGACCGGTTGGGAACATCGTTCAGAAAGAAAAGGGGAAAAAATCAATAACGAAATACCCCCCTGGTACGCCAGTATTCAGCAGCCCTGAAAACTGAATCATTGAATATTATCAACTCCAAATTATTACAGAAACGTTTACTAGAAGAAGAAGTAACACAAACCGGCAAAACCAAATATCTATCGACAATTTTTGCAGTTAACTCTGGTGTTTGGCAGGGAGATGCTCTGTTCCCGATTTAATCTCATGTTGGAGTACATCTTTCGTAAAACTGAAACATCTCACCGCAAAATCTCATATCGCCAGTCCGAATAGGAACGAAGTGAGGAAATACTTGATCCGCTTGTAAAGTTTTCAGATTCTGTTGTACTCCAGATATGTGAGTTCAAAGCGAGAGGCATGATCTCTGGTTATATCGACAATGGCACACCAGATTTTAGTAGTGGCCACTATACGTTTGACGGAATGAGGAGGTTCAAATATTTAGGCTCTCTTATCACTAACGAAAACAGTGTGGGTGACGATATTAAAGTACGGCTGGAAGCTGACAGTCGCGCTTTATATCATCTGGGCCCACTGCTAAACACCTATCAAGTGCCGTGAAACTGAAGCTCTACAAAGCGTTGAACAGGCCCGTTGTTGTGTTTGAATGTGAAAATTGGGCACGATATTGTACATGAAATAAGATCTCAGCGACTACGCTGACTCGGTCACGAACGAATTGTACAGCGATCTCTGTAAGGAGATCCACCATATGGAGATCCAATGAGAGAGAGAGAGAGTAAGAGAGAGAGAGACGGAGACGAAGAGAATGGTCGCTCTTTCTTGTAGAAGGGTTAAGGTTCGAGCCTTTTTAATTGACCATCTGCAGACGCATATAGCTACATGCCAGATTGTACTAACATGGAAGATGCAATTTTTTTATATCTCCTATCTCTTTAACGTATTAGATTGTTCTTCATTGCTTAGGAAGCGATTATTATTTTTATTATTAGCTTTGTTATGGTTTTGATCTAAGATTTAACAAAAAACCATTAACTAAACAAATATACGGGTACATACTAATTAATATAAAGATAGTAAATATTGTATTTATACAGTTTAGTTTCGGTTTTTGATATTATTTTAAATATTTTTTTTTGTTTCAAATAATTTAGGTTTTTTCTCTTTCCTGCCCTCTAAATCAACGATTCTCAAACTATTTATTATTACGACCCCATCTTTTAAAAACAATTTTTTCGTTAAATTTTACATATGTGATATTCTATATTGAAATTTAAATTTTCAAAATACCCATATGTATAGACTACCTATTGATCCAAAAAATTAAAATTAGTGTTGTAAAGATTACCTTGAAATTGTAATTTTCAAAATATCCACAACATTTCAAAGTTCGTCAATTTTTTAAATTGATTAATGCTGTATTGCTGTATGCCTGATACCAACATTTTCGACTAAATGACAGACTTTTTATGCCAACACAACTCACCACCAGGCGGCGAAAAATAACAATTTGAATCGAAAACTTAGCAGAGTTTTTTTTTTTGAAGTATAGCAGAGATCCGATTTCGAAATAAATACCAAAGTGAATTATGGCCAAATTAAATGACCCATATTTAATTTCTAATACGCAAATTTAAATTTCATATTTGTTTTTGATACTTGGAAATGCTCAGAAATGATTAAGAAGTTTGACATCGTTAAATTTGCAATTTTCAAAATTCTCAAATTATAACTCATCTGACATCTGTTGTTAAACATACAAACTCAATTTTTGAGTGTTTTGCATCGTAATGCTTAATTGCTTACTATGTTCATTCCGTTTTTTTAATTTAGTTTTGTTTCAGATGTCAAAAAATCTACAGTTATAATTTATAAACGGTCATATATTTTAAATGTTTTAATAAAAAATACTCATTAATTCAAAACTATAAATAAATTAATTAATAATAATAATAATTAAACAGTGTTTAAAGATCAAGTGGCCCCTTACTGCGTTAACAATCTGGCTTCAATTATCAGATCTCTGATCGCGATATTGTACAGAGCTCGGAATGTGCCATTTATTTCGCGTTTGGGCCGTAAATCACACGCATGACTCTTCTCTCAAATGTTAGGAGCCATCTCTCGTACTCATCCGTCATCGCCCAACTTTCACATCCAAACATAACAACGGACCTGATCAACGCTTTGTAAAGCTTCAGCTTCACAGCACTTGATAGGTGTTTAGATTTTAGCAGTGACCTTAGAGGATACAAAGCACGATTGTCAGCTGCCAGCCGCACTTTAGTATCCTCACTTACACGGTTATCGTGAGCAATAAGAGAGCCCAAATATTTGAACCTCCTCACTCCTTCAAACGTGTAGTGGCCACTACTAAAATGTGGTGTGCCATTGTCCCTATATTAACAGAGATCATGTATTTCGTTATGAACTCATTGATCTGGAGTCCAATAGAAGCTGGAAACTCTACATGCGGATCATGTATTTCTTTCACTCCGTTGCTATTCAATCCAATCACGCATAAGTCATTTGCATATGCAAGCACCTGATTGGACTGGCGATATAAGATGTTGCGCTGAAGTGTTTCAGTTTTACGAAAGATTTACTCCAACATGAGATTGAAGAGTATAGGGGACAGAGCATCTCCCTGCCGAACACCCGAGTTAACTGCAAACATACTAGATAGTCTGTTTTCAACTTTAACACAGCATTGAGACTGTGTCACTGTCATTCTATACAATCGTACCATTTTTGTTGGCATACCTAGATATTCCAGCGCAGACCACAAACTCTTTCGATTGATCGAGTCATAGGCCTGCCGACATCAGGAACACCTGATGTACGGAAAAGTCTTATAATTAATAAATAGAATCATCCGCAGCGAAAAGACCTAATCAGTGACTGATCGATTCGAACGAAATGCTCCTTGATAGTCACTAACCAGGTCCTCCGCTATAGGGGTGATTCTATCCAATATAATGTAGGACAGTAACTTGTATGCTGTGCAAAGGAGAGTTATAACGCGATAATTTTACTTCAAGCAGTCTCCCTTCCATGTTTCCAAATGTATCTGTTTGTGAGGGAAAATGTGCTTCCTACTCTAAGATCGTGAGCAATTGCAAAGTACATCATTCGATCACCATTATCAGTCGCAGTTTCGTGTCGGGAGTACGGACCTATACGGTGACACTATAGCCAGTCTGATTTCTGCCAGCTCTACCATTAAAGTCCCCAATTACCATTCTAACATCGTGTTCGGGTAAAGATCCCAATGTATCCCATCAGATCGTCCAAGTAATTGTAAAATGAATCGTTATCTTGGGGCTGGCTAACATCTGTGGGCGCATGTACACAGATTATCGACAGGTTAGCTAACTTCATGCGCAAGTTCATGGAACACAATCTGTTATTCACTGCTTGGAAATCCAAAACAGCCTTCTTTTCCTGCGGCCCAAGAAAAAATCCAGGTAAAAGATTTCCGAGGTCATCTCCACGGTACAACAACGTATAGCCCTGGGACATGTGGACTCCACTTTTAGGCTAGCGAGTTTCTTGAAGAGCAACCAGTTCCAACCGATACTCCTTCATGCATGTGATTACGCCCCCTAATGCTCCTGGTTTCTTACCTGACTGCACATTCCATACTCCAATCGTTGAATGATGATAGTATGCCAATTTCTGCTAGCATGAGATCTTTTTTGAAATGGAGTAATGCGTTGATTAAGCTTTTGATTGCCGAATATTTCTGCGCCGAAGCGAGGATTTTCGGGATTAGTGGAAAGCTATCAAATTAAAATTTCAGTTAATGGGTTCGAGCAAACTGACTAAAAAATTCTCTAATTTAAAAGAAAACATTTGTTAAAATAAAGCAGAACAGACATAAAATCGAGCGTGGTAAACCCCATTGGGGATATTTTAGTGAGTTTGAAGACATTTTCCGTGATGATTTATCCGTCAACCTACCGGATAACTTAGAAGCATCCACTTCCGAACCCACAACACCTGAACCTGGAAGTACACGAGGTATTAGCTATAATGAATCGTGCGACTCAAACTCGCATAGTGGGAGAATGAGTGATCTACGTCAATTTCTACAAGAGGAAGTAAAAATCGGCCAATATAAAGATAATGCAAATCTAATGCTAGCAAACGCTGTTGAGGAGAACACACAAGTTCACAGAGAGAAGAACGAAATTTTAAAACTACTTCTTTTGCAAATTAAGGAAAATTAAATAAATGTTTGAAATTTAAGACTTGTATAACACAAGCCGTTACCACATTTTCGATTTTCGAAGTGACCATTAAAGGAAGAACTATCGATATCGCCATCATCGATAGGGCAAACTATGCCCCCAATATTTGATTTCTCGAAAATTTGGAAAACGTAATTTTACTTTAGATATTGTTTCTTGAGTTTACTTAAGACTTCCACAATTTCCGTAAATATAAAATGGCCATTGCTTGATTTTAATTAAAATTCAGATCGTTAACAACATTTTCTTATGAACTGAAACTCGTCGGATTCTCTATGTTTAAAAAGTTTACATTCCAGAGATCAATCAGGGCACCAGCAAATACAGGTTACAATTTCATTGAAATTGGTTTTATTATAATGCTCACAATATAAAAGATAATCGAGTTTTCCATTCGCAATTTTTCTTCAGCTTTGGAATAAAAGCTCCCCAATTTTAGAATTATAGAATTTACATAATACAAGCTATTTTTAAAATGTTGAACTTTCCAATTAGAACCGGCAAGCTTTTAATTAATTAATTTTAGTCAACACATAAATCTATTTAGAAAAATGCTCAAATCTATATTTAAGAAATTCTAATTTTATTGAAATCAATAAAATAACCACCTTGTTTTAAATATTCAATTTATAACTTTACTGACATCTTTCGTTAAGCACAAGAACTCGATTTTTGAGTTTCTTGCATCGTAATCGTCACTATGTTCATTCTAATTTTTTATTTAAATTTACTTTTTAATGTCAAAATATTTACAGTTTGTATTTTTTTCAGTCATTTATTTTAAATGATTTAATAAAATATACTAATTAAATGAAAAATATAAATAGATTAAGTAATTCAATAATAATATAAAATCAATTCAGTTAAATAAAAAACCAACATTTTGGTAGTTTCCCGAATTTTATAAATTTAGGCGAAAAATGGAAAACGAATTAGGAATTAACTTGAAATGATTCAATTCAAGAGGGTTTGTAAAGCATACATAATATCTCAAGTTCGTAATTATAAATAATATTACGTATAAATTAATAATAATTGTGTATGAATTATTATTGTTAAGTTCAGCATGAATACAGTTATAAAATTTTGAATAATTTCAACATAAGGCTTTTCTCTGACTAACGAACGATAAGCAACGTTAATACAAATAAATTTAAAAAATTAAAAATTGCAGACATGTGGCTTATTTTTAATATAAAAAAGCCAACGAAGCTTGGCAAATTTACCAAAGAAATTTTCTTATTGAAATCCTTAAAAAGCTTAGGTACGTGACCCATACTTTGAGAATAGCTGCTCCATATATTCATTTAACAAACAGAATGACGGTCGATAATATTTGTTGGATATATGTATGTATTACGTTAATTTCTAGGAATATAATAGCAGAACTGCTCGTTAGAAATGTGCAGCATCAGGTTTAGTAAAAAATGTGTACACTACATATGTTAGTTGGCTAGACAAACAGAAGGGAAACTTTTAAGCAACATGGTATAAAGATTTAACTTTATTTACACAGAGGTAACATTTATGTTATTTTCGAAATTTAAATTTTACTTTAACGTTTTACTAACGATTAATATTATAAAGCTATATAGGTTCACTTTATGTAACCTTGAATTTAAAAATATTCGATTCTTGTTTGATTATTCCAGATAATTTATATTGTAAACATCACAACTAAAAAGCATAATTTTAATAATTGAATTGTTAATTAAAATTGCCAATATTTACGTATTTAGGTGAACTTGAGTTTAGCCTTTGAAGCTACCAAGATTATGTGATAGTTTGGCTTAACATAGACAATATAATTATCTCTTGTTTGGCAGTTCAATCGTGGCATGAAATAACTCAACTCATTTACACGCCCTATCACAGTACACATAGACCCGTCGCAATATGGACGGAAACACCAAATCATGATACGTAATTATTACGAATGTTATGAAATGGTTAAGAAAGAGACAGTGGGCAAATGAAAGGAGAAGTAACCGTCACACATCATTCGTAGCAAGACAAAGTTTGGCCAAAACAGGACTTAAAACGCTCCAATACTTTAATCTCCCTACGTAGTAAGGGAGTATACTCACAAGACACTACCTTATTGGAAAACATGCGAAGAGGTTAGGTCTATATAGAAGCAAATAACTACTGCAGAAGCTGCGTATGGGGAGGGAGAAGAAGAATACTATAGTTTACTTTCTATGCTCATATCCGGCATTATCACACAGAAGACATAAACACGGACAGGAACTATTTGATCTCAAAAATTGTGAAGTGCGAGATATCTCACGCTACATATAGCTCTAATTCGTTCACTGGGAGTGAAAGAGAAGTATAGTCATGTAGTAATGGACCGTGACCGGTCCAAGTGTGCCGTAGCAGCCACTCTAACCTAACCTAACCTTCGGATTCTATTTATATGAGATATTTTAAACATCTAGCCATGAGAATACAACATTTGTACATACATATGAAGTGGCGAAAAACTAAAATTAATTTGAATTATGAATTTCTTGAAGATAGGTGTGTTTTCTACCGTGATACCGTGTGGTGAAAGTTAATTATATCAGCAAATCAAATTTGTGCGGATGTAAGATTTCGATTGAAATAGATACCTGAATTTATACATATAATAAGGATATACATTATAATAAAAGGTGTTCCAGGATCACATTCACCTAACCATCGGTAGGTGGCAATATATCGCTACAAATATTTATGTGGGATCTCGAGCGTCTAAATCGCGCCATATAAAATCCTGCAGATCAACGCCACCCCAATATTTGTTCGGTCATCGAATTTCATTGACGCTACATATGATTTTAGCAAACAAATCCGTTTTGCCTTGAAGGTCATGAGGTACTACATTGCAACAGCAAAAATTAAATAGAAATATTAAACGAGGAACGCAGATAACAACAGCAACCAGAAAATATAGTTTTTTGTGTCCGAACGAGTTCAACGTTTAAGCAAATATAATTGATTTAAATGATGACAGCTTGAGAAAGTGAGTAAACATGCATGATGCAGCGAATGGTAAGATAACTTTTTATAAAAACGATAGGAGTGAGTTATAGAATGATTGTAACATTGGATTTTGGGGCAACAGTAACTTTGCATCGAATTCTCAATATAAGGTATGGTATCAAACACAAAAAATGGAAGGAGAGCAGAGTGGTACCAATTATCGGGAAACTATATATACCACGTTCTTTATAGATCTTGGGTTTAGGGGTCATTTTCCCCGCCCTGAATGACCTGAATGAAACCGATTGATCATTTGTCAAATTTTTTATTCAAGATGTCGGAATTGAAATTTAAATTACATAAATAAATGTAATTTTTCAAATAAATTAGATTAAGTTAACTTAAAAATGTATTTATTAGCTCAAAACGACAAGTATGCTGATACAAAAATGCTGAATGTATATCGACATTCTGAAAGTAGTACTTTCTATATTCAACTACTTTTTGTTCATGAAGAAAAAGTAGTTTAATATAGAAAGTAAGGTTACGGGAGGAGCGATTAAAATTGACTGCCACAAAGGAATCAAATTTTATCAAGCTTTTCAATCTGTACCCTAGCTGTATTCATCAAGCCATCATCAATTTATCGATGATTGGGTCTTAATAGGAAACGGCAAAAAATTCAATGAGATTCTGTATTTAGAGCTCGCCGAATGTGACAATGTTTAACTGAGTTAAATCTAAACATGTGAACACGACAAATGGGTCTAGTACGACATTTAAGTGCGACCGATATGGGTTTCTAAGGTCGAGAGGGATCAATTCAACCACAATTTGAATCAAGTTGGCAATGAATGAAGGAAGAAGGAGAGTGTTATTCTCTGATAAGAAATCGAATGGATTTGGTGGCCCGGTTTTATATGAGTTTATATGACTTTATCAGAATCAATGAAACAGCAGTATATAAAATTGAATCTATCCGTAAATTACAAGTGAAAAAATATAAAATCAAATTGTAAACATTTTAATGATGGATGATAGAAACGTTAATCTTAAATTCAAAATTGAAATCAATTTACGAGTATAAATCATATTCAATGCAGCATGTAACCATAAATTATTCATTATGCCAATCTACATGATACAAATCATCAATTATACGAAACAGATAACATTTTTGTCACTTTTATCGTATTAGGTGACCATTGGTATTATTGCTTTGTTGCACTTTAAACCTTGGGGCTGAGACGAAGATTATTATTATTATTTTCGTTTTTGTTTTTGACACAAAATTTATGACCGAACCGATGAACTAAGCACACAAAAAATGCATCGAAGTCATTATTATTAATTAAAAGATAATCGAATATTTATTTATTCATCAGTATTGATTGTTGTGCTTTAGATTTCGAATTTTTTTGTTAAACAAATCTAATACGAACTCGGGACCCGGGTACATAAGATAAGTGCTTGATGTCCTTGTAT
Source organism: Tipula unca (assembly GCA_951394425.1). Taxonomy (NCBI): domain Eukaryota; kingdom Metazoa; phylum Arthropoda; class Insecta; order Diptera; family Tipulidae; genus Tipula; species Tipula unca. The sequence goes on along the minus strand of OX596380.1, from coordinate 40,554,963 downwards.
CATTATTAAGAAATATTACACTTGGACCTAACGTGCGCTGATCGTTGAATATAAACAACAAATACATTTAAAGAACACGAATGTGAAATATGTCCTAAATTTGTCCTAAAAGCAACAACAACAAATTATTACGCATGTGTGTGAGTGTGAAGGAAAAATAAAAGTTTCGTTATAACGAATTTTTATATTTTTATTGTGAATTATTAAATTAATAGAAATTAGAAAATTTACTAACTTACCGGATTTACTTTTAAATTAAATTTAATGTAACTTAGAGATCTACTGATATCTAACCAAATAATTAGAATATCTCGAAACATGGCAAACATATAAGGAATTCGATAATTGTCGATAGTATTTGAATTTAAAAATATTCGATTAAAGCACAGTTAAATAAAAGTAGGAAGTTATTAAAATAAGAGATTGTTCATTCCCATTAAAGAATTTTTTCATTCACAAGCATAGGGCTTACGGCTGGACTTGGTTCCGTAACTGGCGTTAAAACTTTCATTGTAACCATTCTGTTCAATTCCTCTTTTGTTTTATCTCTGAGTGTAGCAGGAACTCGACGCAGTGGAATTATTATGAACTTCGGATTGTCAACAAAGTCGATATCATACTCATAGTTGTTGCAACAACCCAACTTTCTGAACGCGTTTCACTAATCCCAGCTGTTCGCATGAATGTCGACCGATAATTGACATTAAATGAAACTAGACGTTTAGTCGATGAAATGTTTACTTTTAATTTTAATATGGACACTTCTTTCCTTGATATTACCTACAATGCAGTGAGCTCCTGTGTCCAAATCAACATACAGTTCACCATCACCGATTTTCAATGTTTCCATCCATTTGTCTTTTTTTATTGAACGCACTTTTATTTCTACATTTTCATATTTAATACTGCTCACGTTGTAATCGTACTCGCTCTTGGCACTCGAAGTTGAATCACTTTCTATTTTGTTCACTTTCCCCGATTTTTCATATTTGTCTTTTTTATTTTTTTGACTTTTTTTCAGATGATTTCTTTTTGGAGCGACACATTTTGTTAAAATGATCATTATTACCGCACTGATCACATTTTTTGTTGCATGCTGGACATTGTTTCTTACCGTGTCGTGTGTCACAACGCTTGCAATCAAATTCGCCATCGTCTTTTTTGTTAATTTTGTTTACACTTGATGATTGTGCAGGCGTCGATAGATCGCTCAGTGACTTAATTTGTTTCTCAGCACGCTCTGCCGCACGACAATATTTTTTTAATTTGTCGATAATTTGCTTCGGATCCATCTTTTCGTCGTCTGTGGCGCCCAAATTACTTAATACTTTCAATGTGGTGCGACCAAGCTCACGAAATTAATGTCGATGCTTGAATTTCGGCAGAGTTTTTTGTTAATTCAATCGAATTACTATAATGCGTAAATAATTCGATCCATTCCGTCCACTCTTGAGCCATATCTAGCTCTGAATTTATTACTAAGTTCTTCGGTGGTTTAATGTACTCCGGTGTACTCAGAGTAAAAACAGCGTGGATAAATAAAATGTTTTTATAAAAATATTACAACTAAGGTTATGTTTTGCTTATTCTTGACACTTACATTCATTTCAGAGCAAAAATTTTCACTCGGTGGGTTCACCGAGTAGGCTCAGTTCATTTTAAAAAATACAGTGTGTGGAGTAACATTACACAGGTTGAATTAAAAAACACAGTGCACATTTTTGACAGCGCACTGCTCGCTCGGGTTGAATTAAAAAATAGACCGTAATTTGAAACATTTTACACCCTCGATAGGTAACAATTCCTTTTTAGGAATATTCCTCTTTAGAATCAAACAAAACACATAAAGTAGTCTTTGCGTCTGGAGAGTTTGTAAAATAGCTCATTTTTGACACAGTGTGCATTTTGTGACTTGTCGACACATTATGCACACAATTCCCAAAGCAAAGCTTAATGTTACACTCAGCGCCGGCATTGCGCTTAACAATGTGTCAATCTAAAAATACTGTCATGTACGTGCCTATATACATATGTCAAACCATTCAAAGCGAAACACTATTTGTATGAGAAATTAATTTATTTATTAAAATAATGCGGTAGGTAATAGGATATCGACCATTTAAAACAACAACATCGTTTAATCGAAAAGTTAAAAAACAAATTAAACTACAGAAACGTATAGTTGAAAGCAAATTCACTACATCATATTGTGAATTAAACCATTTCGAACCAGTGAATCACGACCACCTCTTGCTGCCTCACATCATCTATTACGAAATTATTCTCGATTTCGGAAGTTTCGTTTGCCATGTTCGGGATAATTGAATCCGAATTTGTCACAGTTTCGTTTTCAAACATCTCGTTGAAATTTCGTTGCTTTGTGCTAGATATCGCACGTTTCCTACTTCTTTTATTTTGTTGTATTTGCTGCAGATGTCTATGTAAATAAAAATTATTTATTGAAATTACGTTATTACAACTAAAACATTGTTTAACTTACAACTCTTCTGTTTCAGTTGGGGAATTGTATTTCTAATTGCCACCGCTTGACAAACGTATTGGCTATTGCCTTAACTACACAATCTGAATAACTCCAATTATCTGATGGGGTTGAGTTAGGATTAGCCCGCAATATATCAAAAAATGTTACACTTACGTGTTGAGGCCATTTCAAAATTGTATTGCTCTCTTTAATTTATTTAATTAAAATAAAAATTATGATTAAATTAATTAATTAATATTTTAGGTAAACACTTGTGTTTCTCGATCTATAACAGCAATATTCACTGACAAAATGTTATTTCCCATAAAATTCTAGTTTGCAATACAGTAAATTTCGTATTATAAAAATTGGCATTTTAAATTTAAGTTTAATTATTTAGCATTTTAGTTAATTACTGTGCATATAACAAACAATAATTAGTGCTAAAATAATAAGGGGCCTATTTTCCCCCAAAAAAACAATATCAGCATTAAATAAGAATAATGCAATGGGTAAAGTGGAACATAGCCTCCAAAAAAATATAACAACGCTAAATGAAAAAAGTGCTTCGACATCAAATTTAGCAAATTTGGTGATACCATCTTTTAACACTAATGAAAATACAAGTAAAAAAATAAATGTTTCAACAGCAAATGAACCAAGTGCAATGAACTTAAATAATGATATCAATTTTTTTTAGTGAGATATGTCACTTAAATAAAGAAAATTTGGTGCAAACCGGAATAGACAGATATATAACTGTTCAGACCAAAACAAAAAGGAGCCCGAAATAACCGCAATTAGCTGGTAAGACTAAAGCATCTAGATTAGAACATGGCGCTTATCAAATACCTCTCGGCAATAGATTTTCTAGCTGGGAAAAGGATGGTGCCGATGACACAACCGCCAAAATGATAGAAAAGCCGCCACCAATTTATTTAAGAGAGGTGTCAAATAATGAACTCTTCAATATAATCGACAAGTTAACGGATTCAAAATTTTATATTGCCCAACTTAAAAGAGGCAATATCAAAGAAACCAAAATCCAACCTTTGAAAATTAATGGTTTCAGAGCGCTAGTAAACCATTTCGATCAAACCGGAAAGCGATATCTGCACAGGTATATCTGGAAATAAAGCGAAAGTCCAATCCATAGTTCCGATCCGAGCAACGAATGCTTAAGTCACGTTACAATCAAAGAGATATGACTCCAAGAACTATAATTGCCCAACAAGCGAATCCACACAAAATGACCTGGAGAATGTTACAAGCAGTTTTGCACAACCAGGAGTTCCCTATGCCAACAATCTAAAAGGTACCGCCACAAAAACGAAAGTTCATTTCAACGAAGAAGAATTAAATAATCAGGCAAATGATCCAAAGTTTTATGATGATGATGGAAAGACAAATGAGCATGATGATGCAAAATATGAACACACTAATGCAAATTATCGTCAAAAGCCAAAAATGATGCTATTAAAGATAGCTGTATAGAATGCGAACGGTCTTTCACAGCACAAAGCTGAGGTTCAGAGCTTTCTTGTCGATCAAAATATAGACATCATGCTAATATCAGAAACACACTTTACAAAAAACACCTTTTTTAAAATCAACGGATATTGAGTTTATGATACCAAACATCCAGATGGAAGAGCACACGGCGGTACTGCGGTCTTGATCAAACAAAAAATAAAGCATTATGAACTCAACAAATATGCGATAAAGATCACATCCAAGCAACTAATATCTGCCTAGAAGAATGGTCTGGAAACTATGTAATATCGGCTGTTTACTGTCCACCGAAACACGCAATCAAAAAGCAGCAATTTTTTGATTATTTTAGTCAGCTAGGCATTAAATTTCTCGCAGGGGGCGACTACAATGCTAAACATCTGCAATGGGGTTCGAGATTAACAACACCTAAAGGAAAGCAACTACAATGAATTAAAAAAATCTAAATTATTTATCTTCTGGACACCAATCAACTTAATGGCCATCAGATAGAAAGAAAATTCCTGATTTAATAGATTTCTGTATAACAAAAGGAATTGCACGCACCAATGCTCAGGTAGAAGATTGCTATGACTTATCATCAGATCACTCACCAATAATAACAACTCTGAGTACCAGAGCTTTAAAGGCAGAACTACCTCAACGTCTAACAAATAAATTAACTAATTTGGCTCTATATAGAAATATAGTCGAACAAAATGGTCAATTGGATATCCAACTTTGCACCCCGGAAGATATTGATGCGGCGGCGGATGGTTTAACACATATATTAGAACTAGCAGCAAAAGAGGCCACCCCTGATATTAACAACTCTGAAAAAGTTAACAAGCCATCACCTAATATACTGCAGTTAATCCAAGAAAACCTGATAATAGTCGTGTTTTTTAATTCAAAAAATTTTCTTATTGGAATGAAGTTCTGGATAGAATTTTCTCATTTTTTCAGTAAAATCCAAATGAATTTAATTTTTTATCAATAAATAAGATACATTTAATGTTAAACTACACATTTTAATTCACTATTATCGAAATAAAATAAAATTTAACTTTATTTTTCAAGGTTCTGGATAAAACATTGGTTTTTTCAAGTTCGCGATAAATTCATAGTACACGAACTCGAAAAAAAGGGAAATTTTAAAAGGAAATATTTTAAACAAATATTTTTCATTGTTTTATGCTTGATACCTGTATTATTTCGCAATAGATGTCAAAAAGTATAGTTAGAAATTGAAATTTATTCAAATAAATAGAACTTAAATTAAATATATTGGTTAAACTAAAAAAAATTTCCCAATATTATTCCCGATGTTCTTATAGAACTTGAAGTTCTGTTAATAAAAAAACGCACCTAATACGCCGGCTATGGCAGCAGCAAAAATCTCCATTACTAAAAGGGAAATCGAATAGGGCTATTAACGCCCTTAAACGAGCATTGAGAGAAGAAAAAAACTCAGGAATCCAGAGTTACCTTACTGGACTCTCGACGACCGAGAAGACAGATTATTCACTATGGAAGGCAACAAAACAACTAAAGAGGCCAACATTATCGAATTCATCAATTAGGCAACCAGATGGAAATTGGGCCAGAAGTAACGTAGAAAAGGCTACTGCTTTGTCTAACCACTTGAAAAAGTATTCACACCAAACGAAAAAACTAGCAACTGTGAACTACCAAAGTTAACGGAGGACCCTCGCAGTAGGATTTCGCGGTATTACAAATGTTCCGTGGTATTCAAATTCGAAATTGCAACATCCATAGACATTGGGAATAAAACGGTCAAAGATATGATCCAATCACACAGTTTGAAGTACCTTTCGAAACTGGAAACTCACCCCAATGAATTAGCAAGACAACTATTAAGGCAACCGAAATATAGACGGCTTCGCAGAGTTGATCCACTAGATCTAATGTATTGATAAATTTAATTTAAGTACATATTTAAGCTAACACACATTTTATAGATTGTAAGCTATGCATACATCTTGTTAGTTTCGTATAAAGAAAGATTCAAGAATAAAGCCAATGGCAGTTTTAAAAATAAAATAAAAAAATATATTTAAGTTATAAATTAAGTTCATAATTACTAATACATATAATAGGTACTTATAGTTATGATATTCATTATAACAAGAAAATATTCCCGGTTTGCGTCAAAAAACTGTATCAGTTAAACAAATTTTCACGCAAATACGCTACTGTGCATCGAATTGTTTCGAAATAGAGGTAATGCGTGCAGAAAATGTGTCAAAGAAGGGACTGTGTATAGAAAATGTGTCCTTAAGTCAAAATAAATGAAACTGTGTCAAACACAATTCCCACTTGGCATTGCACCACTTCCGAAACTGGTAACACACATTGTCAACACCGATTCGAAACCAATATTTCCAAATAGCAACTAATATTGACACCACGACGTCACCACGTTCAAAAATTTCATCAAAATGCTACTTGGGTGATATATCATTTTAAAGGGCTCCCTATTACGGTTCTATAAATACTTTTAAATATAAGTTGATATTGATCTCGAATGAAATGGATACAGTGTACAAGAAAATGAATGGGTCAAAAAAAACGTATCTAGTGTGTGACAGAGAAAGAATTCAATTTTGTCCTTGTCTTTAAATTCGAATTTTCGAAAATCAAATTCAAAATTTTGATTAAGGTCAGTAGAATAATTTTACGGTATTACATTTATTTTCAGATCATTTGAATCATAAATTTTCACAAATATCGGTTGTTAAATAACTAATCCTTTTTAAATAAATGCTAGGTAGTACTGGAAATGTATTTAACCCTAATCCAACCAACGTGTGCCTTTTTGGCACATTTGATTTTTAAAATTCCACCAATTTCAAAATAATATTAATTCAGTTACGAAATTGTATGTATTTTAATTTAATATAACGTACTTGGTATTCAGTTTGCAAAAATTTAGTATTAATTATTATTTTAGTGTTGGATGTGTAATAAAAATATGTTGGTTGGACTCACGGATTTGAATAAACAATAAACAATTAGAGATCAATGGTTGGAATAGGGCTAAAACTGTTATATAAACCATTCTAACGATTAAATCAGCTTCATTGTTGAACAAAATCATAAAACATATGTTTATTTTTAAATAGCCAAATCTCCAATTATTTGGAAATTCCCATAAGTATTTAAAAACAATATAGTCTATTGTCCGTCGTCCTTATTTTATTGGTAGTCATAAAAGTAATAACATCTTATGATTCACAAACTGTGCTGGATCAGCCTTATCCAATTTGTAATCCTGACGCTTCCACCGAAACGCATGATAACTCAGAAAGACTGCTCTTCGATGTAGTAATTGTTTATTCACGAAATTATCCATAGTTTTATTCGATTTAGTTAGATGACGGTTGTTTTTTTATATTTTTTAGGAAAATTCATTTGAAATGGATGAAACTACTGCATTTGGTGAAATAATGGATTTATCACAACACATATAAGGCAACAATTAAGCCGATTAATTATATTCAGACATGAATAGGTTTTAAAAAGAATTATTAAATTTAATTAAAATTTTATTTTATTTTATTAATTTTAATCAAATGTTTTTATAAATAATGCATCTGTATCAATAAATATGTATACATAAATAAAATGCACATTTAATTTTTGACGTTTCACTCGAATTTTATTTTATTTTTCAGGGGTGCATTTCAAATTTCAAGGGAGATATGGTAATTAATTTATCAAATTATTGAAAGAAAATAGGTAAAACCAAATTTTATTGATCAAAATATGTTATAATTAATCACATACATTGATTTTAGTAATATATTATATAATATTTTTGTAATTCAATTACAAAATTTTATTTTTCGTCATTAAATTTGTGGGAGTACAGCACTTTTTCGGAAATAGGTTTTTACAGCAAGAGGAAAATATAAAAAAAGACCAGTAAAACTATATAAAAAATTTGTTCCATTTCTTTTTGTTGTTTTCAATGTTATTTTCGAACGATACTGTATCCATGTTTATTGAAATCCGTGTCCTATTCAGTGCTGGGATGTTCTAACATCACTTCGATTCGCTTCGATAGACACTTGTGTCTCTTTTTTCACGAACAAAATTGTATTCTATTTCGCAATTTATATTGTGATCATAGCCTACTCGATTCTATTTCTGTCAATTCATTCGATAAAATATCACCAATATTTTTATTTTCGATGGCAAGTGAAAAGAGGAAAAAGAGATAGTTTGCAAATTTAACAGGCTGAGATCGCAATAGACAAAACGAAATTCAAAAAACACAATGGAGCACAATTTTGTTCGTAAAGAAAGAGACACAAATGTCTATCGAAGCGAATCGAAGTGTTGTTAGAGCATCCCAGCACAGATCTTAAAAAAATTTCTTTTTCAATTGTTCTGCGCAGCTTTCAGTGATGTAGAAAAAAAAAATTATAAAAATTTTGATGGGTCGCATTTATCTTAGGTAGTAAACCTAAATAAAATAATAAATAACCAATAAAAACAATTATATTTCAGTTTTAATACACAAAACTATCAAAATGATTATGTATTTATGTTATTACAATCATATTTCAAGTGAAAATTAATAGGTAAAAAAAAATTGCACGCCTTTTGGAAACAATGTCAACATTTAATTTTGGTACGGACTAAGGAAAATAAATGACCAAATGACATTCATATCGAACAAAACCACAACAACATAAAAAGCAAAATCAGTTTTCAATTTAATTCTTAGTTATCGAATTAAATATTAATTTCAAAAGTGTCGATTATAAGTTAAATTATAAAAACATTTTATGATTAAAAACGTTCCTTTCCCATTTAAATACAAATACAACATAAAAATGTAAACAATAAACATGAATTATTGTACTTAATACATCACTGTGTTTCCGCCATATTCTTTCTGCGCGATATCTGTCAGAATTCCAGCGAGATTTGAAAACTACTATACAATACTTGTTTTTATAACCTTTCTGTAAAGTTATACGGTATATTTGACCTCAATATCAATTTTACTGGTTTTCATCCACTGAAGTTAGGAGTCAGAAAATGTGTAGACTTCCTTAGTTTCGGTAACCTTACTCTATATATAAATTGTAAATGACTCTAAAAAATAAAAGTCTACGAAAAACATTCTTAAAACTATACTTGTCGGTTTCCTCTGGTTAAAACAAAGGTTTTAATTTAAAATGTTTATTTTATTTTTAATGATTTTGTGCAAGCAACAAGTATTCATAATACATAGTTTTATTTTATTGGTTAAGGCTAAATAATTTATTTTGAAGAAACAATGTCAACGAGTAAGTAGGGTTAAAGAAAAATTATTTGTTATAAATACTCTGCACATGTTATTATTACTTTAGTTGTAAGCGAATTATTTATCCGTCTAGACTAGATCAATAGACAAATAAAATGTCAAGTTATCTAATTGTAATAATTATTGGTAGTTTACTTGTATCATGGGTCTATTATCGTAGAAAACAAACAGAACTGTTACATAAAATCAAAGATATACCGGATGCAGCGAAACATTATCCAATTATTGGTGTTGCCCATTTATTCATTGGCAAATCACCTGAAGGTATATAGTGTGGATAGTTTTGTTAAGTTTTAAAATAAGTATTTTTATGTTTTAGAAATGTTTAACATGTTAATTAATTGGATAATGGCTGCACCGTCAACTATATGCAAATTTGTCGTATTTACTAAATTGGTCATAGCCGTTAAAAAACCCGAAGAAGATATACAAAAAATACTTTCGTCTCCGCGATGTCTAGGAAAGGAATCGCCATATTCATTTTATCCATTTAAAAATGGATTAATTACATCAAAACGTATGTACATATTGGTTTCTAATTCTTTTAAATATTGTTAAATATTCTAAATAATTTTTTAAGCCGCCTTATGGAAATCTCATAGAAAAATGCTGAACACCACATTTCACATAAATTTGCTTCACAAAACATTTATACATCAATTCAATGAAGTAGCTCAACATTTAGTAACAGACCTTCAGTGTAAAGTTGGAATGAATACGTTTGATATCGCACAACTCGTATCCTACCACACAACAAACCTTCAACTGAAAGCAATGTTTAATGCGAATATTGGCGATGAAAAAACTCGCATCATTAGTTCCAATACGAGAAAGTAATTTTAATTTTAATTTTGCTAATTTATCTGAAATATAAAACCGACTTAATTCTAGAGTACTGGAAATCTTGGGTGAAATGGCGATAAACTTCTATAAATATTTTATATTAGTTATTATTGAAAGACTTGAAATTCGATATGCTAGGTGAACGGATAATGAATAATAATTTGAAGCATGTGGAACCATTCATTGAACATACCAGGAAACAGTATTTAGACAAATTAAAAGTGATTGATAGAGAAGAAAATATTATTACTAAACCGGAATTTTTAATTCATAAACTGGTAACATTAGTGGAACACAGATATTTTACTGACCAGGATATGAAAGATCACATTACAACAATGTTACTAGCGGGTGTAGATAGTATGAATATTTCAATATCAAACTGTTTATTATGTTTGGCCATGAATGAAGATGTCCAAACAAAATGTGCAATTGAGATTAAAGAGGTGATTGGTAACCAATCTGACACAATAAATATTAATGATTTGGTAAAATTAGAGTTGCTAGACCGGACAATCAACGAGTGCATGCGACTTATCCCAACCGCACCAGTAATAGTACGAACATGTGACATGGATTTTCAACGAGGTAAGTGTATTTGAATATAAAGTTTGAGCTAGATTGAAAATATTCAATATGTATCTTGCAGACGATAATAAAATAATACCAGCTGGTACAGATATAATAATTCCAATTATAGTTGTGCACCGCACCAAAGAATACTGGGGCAATCCGACCAAATTCAACCCAGATAATTTTCTATCAGAAAACGTTGCAAAACAGCCATTATTAAGTTATACCATTCAGTTATATACCTTTCAGTTATGGACTCCGAAACTGTATTGCTAAGAAATATTCGCAACATGCACTCAAAGTTTTTGTGGCACATCTGTTGATGAATTACAAATTTTCGACCGATTTAAAATTTGATAAATTGAAGCTGGCATTTGGTTTAACTATCATATTGAGAAATAAACATATGATTCGAATTGAGAAATGTTAAATATTACGGTTTTACTTTAAGAGAGTAACTGGCCACAATTATTTGCTTCGATTAAAATTGAATTATGTAATTATTAATTAGACCATGATCGAATTTATAATATTTAAATATGTTTTTGGAATTTGGTAAGTTAGAAAATTAAAAATATTGAGAGGAACTTAAGAAATATAATGCTCGGTTTGGCTCGGTATAGTAAAACAAGGCGGTTAACTATTTTTTGTAAATTTTGATATACCTACTGTAGATATTTAATCAATAATTTTATTATTTAACTGATTAGAGGTATAGATATAAGTCGCCAATATAGATGTATAAGTATCTTTGAATTTATTTGAAGTCGAGTTGGATATAATCACGTGTTTAGCGGCATATATTGAAGCATACAACTACCTAAACACTTATAGTGTTGTATTGAAACGTTAAATATAAGTAAACATTTTGAAACCAATTTATATGTTTAATAAACTTTTTTTATTTGAGGTTAGGTATTGAACTTTGAAAGTAGTAGTTGCTCTCCAATCGACCATCTCAAGTACCTAGGTTTGTGTTCATGCTTAAATAAAATACTCGTAGCTGCTTTTGATAAAATGTAAGAGCATCAACGAGTAGTATATTTTACAAAGAAAGAAACCTAAGCGCTTATAACTAGGGTTCGCATATTTACCGAAATTTGAAAAACCGGTGTTATCGTGAGTGATAAGAGAACCCAAATATTTGAACCTCCTCACTCCCTCAAACGTGTGGTGGCCACTACTAAAATCTGGTGTGCCATTGTCCCTAAAACCAGAGATCAGGTATTTCGTTTTGGACTCATTGATCTGAAGTCCAACTGAAACTGAAAACTCTACAAGCGGATCAAGTATTTCTTTCACTCCGTTGCTATTCAGTCCAATCACGCATATGTCATCTGCATATGCAAGCACTTGATTAGACTGGCGATATACGATGTTACGCTGCGGTGTTTCAGTTTTACGAAAGATGTACTCCAACATGAGATTAAAGAGTATCGGGGACAGAGCATCTCCCTGCCGAATACCCGAGTTAACTATAAAAACTGTCGATAGCCTATTCTCAACTTTATCACAGCATTGAGACTGCGTCACTGTCATCCTACATAGTCGTACCAGTTTTGTTGGCATTCCTAGGTATTCCAGGGCAGACCATAAACTCTCTCGATTGATGGAGTCATAGGCCTGCCGGAAATCCAGGAACACCTGATGTACGGGGGTGGATGTCTCATAATATTTAGATAGAATCATCCGCAGCGAAAAGACCTGATCGGTGACTGATCGATTCGGACGAAATCCTCCTTGATAGTCACCAACCAATCCCTCCGCTAGATGAGTAATTCTATCCAATATAATGTATGACAGTAACTTGTACGCTGTGCAAAGAAGAGCTATACCGCGATAATTCTCACACTTCAAGCGGTCTCCCTTTTTGAAGATGGGGCATATCACGGCCACTTTCCATTCGTCAGGCATAACTTCGGTTCGCCATACTAATCGAATAAGGTCGAAAAGACAGTTCAACAAAGTATCCCCTCCGAATATCAAGAGCTCCGAATTAATGCAGTCCACTCCAGGTGCACGGTTTCGTTTCAATCTCTACATGGCTTTAGTGAATTCCTCATGGGATGGCTAAATATAAGAGCCTCTTTTAATTCCTCGCTGAAGGCCGTATTTTGGTTAGTTAGTTCATCGAGCATGAACTTTAATGTTATATCTGCAATATAAAGATTTGTGTCCTTTCGACATAGAAGCTGTTTTAATTGGTAACAAGGCTGTTATAATAGTTAACAATAATTGAAGTTCTGGTTCAGAAAAGGATATCTCAGATTCGATGTCAATCAAAGCGCTGTCTGTAGTTATTAAAGCTACGATTTTGAGCGAAATACCAAATTCGGTTAGTTTACTATTAAGAATGGTAACACATTTTTCAGCTGGCATCGATCCTTGGATTCGGATTAAACCAAAATTCCAAAATGAATCGTGCGCATTTATATTTACATTCATAAAACGGCGAATGTAAATGCTTCACCTTGTGTTACTCTCACCGACAGGTCCTTTTTCAAAGTAGTTTGAATGGAATAACCATATTCTAGTACAATTATTTTTATTGTATTCGGAGATTTCGGAATGTTTTTATATCCTTTATGTTTTAGTAATTGTTGCAAATCATAAGATGTGCAAATTCTATTAAATGAAATGCAATCACGTGCAGCTAGACGTGCGATTACGGCTTGTAAATTATGGTCAACAGTTTCTTTAAAATATTTTGTTATTTTTGTATCACTTGAATGTGAGAAGTTACTGAATTGCTATCTTCACTTGTTGAAGCTTGTGGGATGGCTTGTCTTTTAAATATATTTATCTGGTGTTGAGTCTTTAAATGATTGTGCAGCCCACTTGTACTTCCACCAGCACATTTAATGGTCCGATTTCATTTTAAGCATACTGGTGTACTTTTATCTTTCATCCGGTTGTAAAAATCCCAAAAGGGTTTATTTATAGATGTTTCTGTCATTATGGGTAAGCTGTAATTAATTAACAAAAATAATTATTAAAGTTTTCAAATTGTGCTAAGAAAAACCCAATCCTTAAACTTACCAATTTCTCTAATTCAAAGAAAAAATATAAATAACGGAGTTTTGATCAAAACTGTATGATATGTACTGAAACTTTATTATTTTTTTAATTAAAATTATTACAAAATTATTACATTATTGGTAAGAATTTATGTAAAAATGTTATGATAGATTTTAAATATTGAAATAAATTTTCACAAAACAAATTAATTTATGAATGCAATACGTATTTACGTATTGAAGTGTGTGTTATGTGTTAGCGCATCCGAAACAAAACATAAATGGTTGATTTGAAGAATTACTTACTAATACATACTAACACAGAAAGTAAAGCGTTGACCAGCGAGTCTTTAAACATCCGTAATGAAACCTTACAGAATTTAACGAAAGTGTATTGTTACGGAAATTTTGACAGAACGCCGAGCGAATCCGTAACACGATTTGACAACAAAACACAAAGAAAAACTGCAAAATTGAAGTGTGTGTGTGGATAAATTTAATTAACTATTTTAAAAAATCACATTATTAAAATGTCGTCAAAATGAAATATTCAGACGATTGAGAAGTTGGTGGAATTATTTATCCTCTTTAAAGGATTAAACTCTTTAAAAGACCTTAAAGAAAAAACAAAAGAGAAGCGTTGATTGAAAATTTGGTCACGTATAAAAGAATATCAATCCGGGCCTGACCTTTCCCAACTTCCGGCAAATCTTTTAGTAGTTCTTTTACTGATCTTAAGAAAAAATCATCTGGGTCTGCGATTGGGTTGGTTGTTGGTCAGCATTTTGTTGCTCCCCCAACTCTTGAATGGCTTCTTTAAATACGTTGCACGTATCAGTAAAAGGGTCAACTTTTACCCTTTTTATCGGCTGAGTCTCACTTTCCGTGGTGCAATCGTTCTGTAACTGACTTTTTAATGAGTCATCGAAATGGTTCGATTTTGTTCTAAAAAATAAATTATATAATTATAAACACAAGTTATATTACATACATAAAAATACGTTCTTTCTGGGTTGAATGAACTTTTTAAGGAACATCATACATTCAGTATACGGCCATTTCTCCTCATAAGGAAGTGGAGAATCTCCTAATCTTTGATCAATTTTTTTTTGTTCCTTATTGAACTTTTCCCTGAGAAGGTTCCACCTTTTCTTACATTCTTCTTCTGCAATAAATGATTACTCGATTAGCTTATATAAACTCTACGGATCAATATAAACTTACTGGGCATATCGGTGACTTCCGCTATTTCATCCCATGCTGCCTCCTTTACCACACTGTCTTTATAGTTTTTATCCGTTTTGTCATTTGTGGCATTCAACCGCATTTATTAATTTCCATATTATTAGATGCCTAAGAAAATATAAATGTAAAATTATTTGAGGTTATGATACAATATTTTGTGTAGCGTGAAAAAAAGTTGTACATATTTTATTATTTTTAACAATATGCAATAATTGTTTTATCACATTACACGTTGCACTACATAATAAATTATGTACATTTTTAAAAGATACGTATATATTATTTTAATTTAATATTTAATTTTTTAGACAATATTATTTTAATTAATTTTAACCAAAGTCAATGATGAACCTCAAATTAGTAACGAGACTACAGAGTTCTATACTGATGAGGAGGAGTTAACAAAAGAGACCGAATGGATTGTCAAACGGAAAAAACGCCCAAGCAAGAAAAGGAAAGCAGAATACTCTCAGGAAGTAGCTAGTAGCTCGCAGACAGAATCTACTAATAGGAAGGAGGCAAAGGTGCCGCCCCAAGAGGATCAACGAGATAAAAGTGAAAGCAAACCACCGAAGGAAGAAAAACCACCACCAATTAATATTATTGGTATAACCGAATATGGAGCTGTACAAAATATTTTGAAATCCATTACAGATAAGGAATACAGAGTAATATCCTTAAACAACAATGTATGGAAAATCTACACACCGGACTCCGATACTTATAGAGCATTATCAACAAAGCTTAATTTAGAGAAAATCGAATGGTATACATATGAAAATAAAAGCAACCGCCCAATAAAGGTTATGGCAAGGGGCCTTCATCCAACCTGTGCAATAAAAGACATTATGGAAGATCTCCAACGACAAGGACTGCAAATTGAAAATGCAGCAAATATAATCAAAAGAGAGAAGGTCAAACAAGGGTCCGAATTTAAAGTTACTAAAAGAGGTCTCCCGTTATTTATGTTAGCTTTCAATAACAAAGAAAAGATAGAAGCCATCTTTAATATAAGAGCTATTTTAAATATGAGGGTTAAAATAGAAGCACTACGGAAATCCACTGGGCTTATAGTGCAATGCAAGAAGTGCCAAGGTTTTAATCATACGCAAAAATACTGCAATAGAGAGCCAAGATGTGTAAAGTGCCTTGGAAGGCATGCTGCTCAGGCATGTCCACTAAATAGAAATTCCCCTCCAACATGTGTGAACTGCAAAGAGCAACATCCTGCAAACTACAGAGGGTGCATAGTAGCTAAAGAACTACAAAAAATTAGAGACAAATCACGGCAAGGTCCATCATATTATAAAACGCCGATAGCCAATAGCGTAAACACCAACCTAGGAAACTTTACCACATCTATATCGAGTAAAGTAACTGATCGCAAGTCGTTTTCACAAGTGGTGGCATCCGGGCTACAAAGTACGACCCCACACAAATCAGTAAATTTCAAAGACTCGAAAGATACATCTATGCTTGAAAAAATATTTAAAAGCATCGAAGCGCTAAATACACGGCTTATAAGACAAGAGAGATCCATAGATGCTTTGAACAGGCGACTAGATAGCCGAGAAACAGTGGATGAAATAACGTCCACATTATACTAAACTAATATGATAAATAAAACATTAAGAATTGTTATCTGGAATGCAAATGGAATAATCCAACATATTCCAGAGTTAGAGATCTTTTTAAATACTGAAAAAATTGATATATGTTTAATATCAGAAAGCCATCTTACTAGAACCTCATACACCAAAATACGTGGTTACGTTTCTTATCACGCTTTACATCCAGCAGAAAGAGCAAGAGGGGGATCAACAATATTTGTGAAAGAAAATATTCAACATCATGAGGGAATAAAAATTGAAGAAGAAAGTATGCAGGTAGCTACTATCAGCATTCAACTTAACAATAAAAAAATATTCAATGTCTGTTCAATTTATTGTCCTCCAAGATATAATTTAAATAAAGAGGATTATAGAAAGTTATTGAACCAGCTAGGATTTAATTTTATCATTGGAGGTGATTTCAATGCAAAAAATACTTTCTGGGGGTCAAGATTAACAACTCCAAAGGGTAGAGAACTATACGCCGCTGGTCGAGCTTACAATTGTGAATTTCATTCAGGAGGAAAACCAACGTACTGGCCTACTGACACAAGCAAAACTCCGGATCTAATTGATTTCTACATTACAAGAGGTATATCCGAAAATCACATTTTTCTAGAAAATAGTGAAAGTCTCTCATCGGACCACTCGCCCGTCATTATGACTGTTAGTTCCACGATTGTTAATAAGGAAAATCGACCTAGACTAACAAATAACAAAACCAATTGGGAATTATTTAGGAAATTGGTTGAAGATAACACCGATCTTCTTGTACCAATCAAGGATCCGGTTCAATTAGAAAATGAAGTGGAACTATTAATCAATAATATACAACAAGCAGCATGGGATAGCACCCCTGTAATCCAAAACAAGGAGCGTAATAATTTCATTTATCCAGTCGAGATCAGGGACTTGGTTAATGAAAAACGGAAAGCAAGGAAAACATGGCAGAGAAACCGAGCACCACAAAGCAAAATAATTTTTAATTACCTCTGCAATAAGCTTAAGCAAAGAATTAGAGAACTAAAAAATGAATCGGTCACCCGTTATCTTCGTAGTCTTACAGACACTAAAGAAACAGAGTATTCTCTATGGAAAGCTACAAAAGCAATATAAAGACCAAATTATCAAATACCGCCAATAAAAAATGATGAGGGAAATTGGGTAACAAGTGCCAAACAGAAAGCAGCACTGCCACTGTTCGCATCTCATCTTGAAGAAACGTTCCAACCATATGCTAGACAATCAGCGGATGAAAATATAATACCAGTGCACAAGGAGGATTGTAGGAAAATACCACCTGTAACTCTACGAGAGTTGAAAAATGAAATTAGCCATAACATAAATACGAAAAAATCTCCTGGCTATGATTTAATTACAGGTGAAATAGTGAAGGCACTTCCTGAGAAAGGGGTGCGAAAATTTCTTCATATAATCAACGCTTCATTTCGACTGAAATATGTACCTCTGCAATGGAAAGTAGCAGAAATAATTATGATACCAAAGCCGAACAAACCATCTAATAATAAAAAGTCATATAGGCCAATTTCTCTGCTTCCAGTACTTTCGAAAATTTTTGAGAAACTGTTATACAAAAGGATGAAACCTATAATATATACTTGAGAGAAAGCTAATACCACCACATCAGTTCGGATTTAGAGAAAACCACTCCACCATAGAGCAAATTCACAGGATTACAAGTATTATTGAAGATGCACTTGAAAATAAGAAAATATGCTCAACAATATTTCTGGATGCAGCACAGGCCTTCGATAAAGTATGGCATCCTGGATTGGAATATAAACTGCATCGAGATTTGCCAAAAGAATACTTTCAGATATTGAAATCTTACATTGATAACAGATATTTTCGCGTTAGATGTGAAGAAAAATTTTCCGAGCTAAAGAGGGTATCTGCAGGGGTTCCCCAAGGTAGCGTGCTAGGGCCAGTGTTGTATTTACTTTACACAAGTGATTTACCAAACACAAGCGGCACAACAATAGCAACATTTGCGGACGATACAGCAGTTTTAGCTACTGGTTATAAAGTAGACGAAGCAACCAGAAAACTGCAACGGGCTACGAACCAACTTAGTAACTGGACCAAAAAATGGCGCATTAAGCTAAATGAAGAAAAATCAACGCACGTTAACTTCACCAATCAAATAGTTAACTGGATACCAATAGAACTAAATTCCAAACAAGTTCCCTATGCTAACACAGCCAAGTATCTTGGCATGACTCTCGATGCTAAGTTAAAATGGAAAGAGCACATTAAAAAGAAAAAGGAGGAACTACACATTAAATATAGAAATATGTATTGGCTAATTGGAAGGTATTCAGAGCTGTCAATACCTAATAAGTTGCTACTATACCAACAAGTTTTAAAACCTATATGGACTTATGGTATTCAGCTTTGGGGCTGTACTAAGAAAACCAATATTAAAATAATACAAGGTTTTCAAAATAAAGTGTTACGTGGAATAGTGAACGCTCCTTGGTACATAAGAAACGATAACCTACATAGGGACCTCCGGATGGAAAACGTCAGCGAAGAAATAACAATTCATGCGAAGAAACACATACAACGGCTTGGTCAACATGAAAATGTTGAGTTACGTGGTATGCTGAGTAACACAAATGGAGTACGAAGGCTCCAAAGAAAGAAACCACTGGAATTGGGAAGACTACAATAGGGTGGCCAAATTTTTAGAGACTAACTAATGGGTTATATCTCTGCAAATTGAACATAAGAAAGATAGAGAAATTACTAGATGATATATGTAATCAGTTGTAATATTTAAAACAATAAAAAAAAAAAAAAAAAAAAAAAATTTTAATTAAACATACAAATATCACAAAACTCTATACACTAAGCAAAGCACACTGTTTCTCTGTTGGACGTTTCTTCCTTCAGTTTGAGCGGTATTTTTCGCTCTTGTTAAAGAACGTTAAATGACAATTCAAATTTAACGAAACTGAACGAAAAGTTCTTAAAGACTCGCTGGTCAGTAATGTCAATACGCATACATTTTTACAGATGTCGCCTTGCTACTTAAATTTCTTAATGTTTCGCTGGTTGACTCTTAAGTTTTTCGGTAAAAACACACAACTTCATGCACAGAATAGAAGGTAAAAAAAATCGGTGAATTCAGAAAGAAACACATTAAATTTACCAAACAAACGATCAGACCTTTTCTTTGTTTTCTTTTTTAAATGGCACTTGGGGTTAAAATTTATTTAATTTAAAAGCAAAAGACGTAAAGAATCGTCGTATTATTACCTCGAAACGACAAGGTGGGGGATATAATATTTTATTTTGTTGTATCACATACAATGAAGTAGGAGCACTAGCAATGATTTCGGACAAATTATCATCTGACTGATCAATTCGAACGAAATACTACTTGATAGTCACCAACCAAGTCCTCCGCTAGACGAGTGATTCTATTCAATATAATGTAGGGCAGTGACTTGTATGCTGTGCAAAGGAGAGGTTCGGTTGGCCATACTAATCGAATATGGTTGAAAAGACAGTTCGACAAATTAATGCAGTCCATCCTAGGTGAGCGGTTTCGTTTTAGTCTTTGTATGGCCTTAGTGAATTCCTCATGGGATAGATTTTGAATGCAAATCTCCGAAGTCTGTATTTCAGGTGGCCCAACAAGTCTGAGATGCATGAACACGAAGCAGGTCGGTAAAATATCCATTTCATACGTCGAGTATATTTCCGAGATTTCATCCCGGTCCCGAATGGCTGTTGACGTAGGCCTGAAAGTATGGTGCAAACCAGAAATTCCTTTAAAGATATTAAGCGAACTGTTCTCATTTCTGAGTTGTTGTACTTTCAGAACCTGGGCCTTCCACCATTCTCGCTTCTTCTGTCAAACCCCTGAGCTGTCTTTCTAGCAAGAGCTACCTTGTTTCTCCTCGCGATTGTGATACGTTGTTGCACTTCACTTTGGCTAAGCCAAAGTTCTGGTTTGATCACAATTCGATCCTACTGTAGAGGAGGTGGCTATAACATGCGCGTGAAATATTTCCTAAATCAATCCTAGGTACAAAAACAACGTTTAGGATTGGTTTAGGAAAAATTTCACACGCAAAAAAAACTGTGAATGTATTTGTGTATATTTAAATTAATGCAGACTATATAAACATTTAGGCGAATATATTCTTTGATATAATTAAATTGATCATTCTACTTATAAATTACCAAAGATAAAACAATGAACTTAAACAATGAATTTAAAGTTACATGTCGATATTTCATTATTTTAAAATTATGAATTACATATTATTGAAATTTATGAGTTTTAATTAATTATAAAATTTAGATTGAACAATAGCCCAGAATTTGCGAGGTAGACATCGGTGCCACTATGTTTCCAATCCAGAACAATGACAAAAATCTAAAAAAATTCCTGGGTATCGACAATTGATAGAACTAACAGTGAAACATAGTGGCACCGATGTCTACCTCGCAAATTCTGGATTAGTATTCAGTTGAAGTGAGAAAATCAAATAAAACAATAACCATGTGTTTCGCGGCCAAGTTTGACCAATCCAGAACAATGACAAAAATCTAAAAAAATTGCCTGGGTATCGACAATTGATAGAACTAACAGTGAAACATAGTGGCACCGATGTCCACCTCGCAAATTCTGGATTAGTATTCAGTTGAAGTGAGAAAATCAAATAAAACAATAACCATGTGTTTCGCGGCCAAGTTTGACCAATCCAGAACAATGACAAAAATCTAAAAAATTTCCTGGGTATCGACAATTGATAGAACTAACAGTGAAACATAGTGGCACCGATGTCTACCTCGCAAATTCTGGGCTATTGTTCAATCTAAATTTTATAATTAATTAAAACACAATGATTATGACATCATTATAATCTGCGAGACCGGGCTCACAATTAATATGTGTAATAATTGCTGTGAAAGATTCGGATCCTAATTAATTGGTGGTCGGTCATTCTATCCTCGACGTCATAATGATGCCTTTAGTGGATCCCAACGATCTATTTATCATTGTGGGTGACTTTAATCTACCCGACATCGATTGGCTTGATGTCGATGACATCTTTACACCATATTCCGCACTGATGAAAGAGCGTTGTCGGGGAAAATTCCTGAACCGGCTTCGCGAGCATCCCTCACACGCCGATCACGATAAATATTTTCAATGTTATTTGTAAAACTAATTAACATTCAAATAATTTTTATTTTCATTTTAGAAACGCCGATTACGCTTCGTTGAACGATTTCCTTCACGACCTTCTCAGAAGTGGTATTCAAAATCACGCTCCGTTTGTTAAAAAAATAAAAACTAGATTTTGGAAGCCGCAGTTTGATAATGAGTTGGTGCATCACGAGAAACGGTGTATTAAGCTAAATTTCTTATATAGGATGGTGTGGAGTAGTATTGCGATTTTGATAGAGCCCTTAAAGAATTTAAAAGTTTCAACTGGTTTTTGTACAACCAATTTGCGAATCAACGAGAAACTGACATTGAGTCTTAAAGAGTTTTGGAATGAACAATAAAAGAAAAGTAGTTGTTTTCCGTCGTCCATGACTTACCAGACCTCCACCGCTAATTACCCCTCTGAAATATGTAAATTGTTTGCTAGGTTTTTTCAATCAGTGTACGAATCAGTAACGACGCCCGCAAACAAGTCTTGAAGTTCTCGCGGCTCATTGATATCAATTACTTTAAATTTACAGAGCAAGAAGTTCGAGATTGCAGAGTTTAGCCCTTCGAATCACCTTTATATATAATGAAAGCCTACGGAGAGGTTGTTTTTTCCTGAGCCTTGGAAAATTTCCTATACTCAACCAATTTTTGTAAGGCGGGTTGCAGAAACGAAGTGTGTAATTATCGGGCGATCGCGATTCACTCCGTCATACCCAAGCTCTTTGAATCCATGGTTCCAATTATATATCAAAGGAAACTAGCAAATCTTGACAAGACTTTAATACTCTACGACGCTTGTTCTTGGTGAGTCGGAGATCGAGAAACACGTTCTACACTATCACGCACCTGCAACAAGTGGGATATAATCTGATGTGCTTTAGCGGCCTGTGCCTAAGAATTAATATTTTTTAAGTCGGTAATATCATATTCGATTGAATTGTTAAAATGTTTATAGCTTCAAAGGATCCCGAAATAATTTCTCGCACCTCAAACTCAATCTCAATTTCATCAGGTTTAAGGGCAGTTATATCCATCTCGGTATTTATACGTACTAGGTTAATATAATGTTAAATGCTGGCCGATATTACCAAATTTATTAGCAAATCCTAAATGTAATTGGATTTTTCTGTCTGAATCCTTTTATAATTTTATTTTAATTATTTTAATTTAAAAAATCTCGTTTTTTTGCACACTAATAAATAATCAATAATGACAATACAACAAAGAAAATAAGCTTAAATAAATATGTGAATAATAAGTCTGATGTAACAAAGCATTTTGAATTACAATGAGATACAATATCGCTGAACAGCAATAATTAATGATGTTCCAAAATATTGTTGTTCCATTCAACAAAATAATTAACATTTTAAATGAATGCTAATTATCCATATATAAAAAGCAGTTTCGAGTAGAAATTTAAATAATTTTATAGTGAATGAGCAATTCCAATTCGTACATAGTTGCGCTTTTATAAAATTAGCAGCCTATGGATTGAATTTGGCTCTTTTCACTTTTTTAACAAAAAAAAATAAATATTTCAGTTAAAGAGTAACAAATAAGAGTAGTATTTTGGGCGCTTTACAAACATTATAATAATTTACCATCTATTCTAAATTCTTGAAGAGATCAGTTCCGCTTTTACGTAACTGTATACCTAATTACAGCAAACAGTTTTAAATTATATTTCTTATAGATTGTAATACATTTTAATAAAACAAAGTCTGATAACAACAAATAAAACCGTTTTAAACATTGCTGGGTAAATTTAACATTTTAATTGTGTACAATGTAAATAAATTAAATAGTACTTTCCATTAAATACAATTTCTGTTCCTACATGGTTCCGGATTTATAAAATTTTAAATTTATTGTTGATTAAAATTATTCAAATGAATTCGGCTGAAGTTGTAATAACTTTAGGCGGACCATAACTTTACGAATGAAATCGAAACTTATGTAGTTAAATTAAAAATGTTATTATTTTCAAAAAATTTGTGCTATTTAATAAATTCATTCAAAAATTAATTAATCCGTTTATACCATTTTTTTTATGCCTGTGGGATTAAACATAACAAAATATCTTCAAAAACAACTTTAAATGTAATTTTGCGACATTTTGAATTATATCGTATATTTGTTGAATTCCAAAGATTTGATGGACGCCACTGTTGAAATTGGCATATATAACAAATATATGTACAAACATGTCTGATCGCGGTGGAGACACATTTCAAGAAATGACCTCATGTAGGTCAAGCTGAAATTGATACTAACCATGACTTTAAACTCCTACAGCTATAAGAATTTCAAATTATTTAAAAATGGATTTGTCCATTATTTTCGAAATTATAAATTGTATTATAAATTGTATGAATGGGCGTGAATGGAATGAATTGTTTGTGTATCCAAATTAAAACATTGACAGCCAAAAGGTTAAAATGTTCAAATTCTATAGTATCTTATAAATACTCTGTAAAAGCAAATTTTACTTTAGTATCGCGAACTATTAATCCGTCTATCATTAGTTATACCCGATTAAAATGCTGGCTACTTTTATATTTGAAATAATTGTTGGTGGTTTATTTGTGTCATGGATCTATTATCGAAGAAATCGAAAAGAACTGTTGCTTAAAATCAAAAACATACCGGACGTGGCGAAACACTATCCAATTATTGGAGTTCTCTATTTAGCAATTGGCAAATCACCAGAAGGCATTTTATTTGATTATATTTTTGTAAAGTTACAAAATAAATATTTTTATGTTTTAGAAATATTTAACATCGTTGTAAATATATTAATATCAACACCGTCAACTATATGCAAAGGTTTCTTATTTACTAAATTACTTATTGGGATTAAAAAACCTGAAGATATTCAAAAAATACTTTCGTCTCCACGGTGTTTGGGAAAGGGGTCACCATATTCATTTTTTCCATTTAAAAATGGATTAATTACATCAAAACGTATGTACATATTGGTTTCTAATTCTTTTAAATATTGTTAAATATTCTAAATCATTTTTTAAGCCGCTTTATGGAAATCACATAGAAAAATGCTGAACTCATCTTTTCACATAACGTTGCTTCACAAAAGATACATGCAACAATTTAATGAAGCAGCTCAACATTTAGTCACAGATCTTCAGTGTAAAGTGGGGATGAGTACGTTTGATATCGCATCATTCGTATCCTACCACACAACAAATCTTCAACTAAAAGCAATGTTTGATCAAGATATTGGCGATGAAAAGACTCGCATCATTTGTGGCAATAGTAATAAGTAAAATTTATTTTAATTTTGTTAATTTATCTCAAATTTAACAACTACTGAATTTTAGGGTTTTTGAAATTATCGGTGATATGACGATTCATTTCTATAAAAATTTGATGTTATTCATTACTGCAAGGCTTTTGAAATTCGACCTAGTAGTTGAACGGATAATAAATAACAATTTTAAGCATATGGAACCATTTATTGAACATACGAGGAAACAGTATTTAGGCAAATTAAAACCGAGCGATCGTGAAGAGGTTGTTAAAACTAAGCCCGATATTTTAATTCATAATCTGGTAACATTAGAGAATCGAGGATATTTTACTGATCAGGATATGAAAGATCACATTACAACTATGTTACTAGCTGGTGCAGATACTCTGAATGTAGCTATATCAAACTGTTTATTATGTTTGGCCATGAATGAAGATATCCAAGAGAAATGTGCAATTGAGATTAACGACGTATTTGGTGGCCAATTTGGCACAATTAATATTGATGATTTGGTAAAATTAGAGTTGCTAAACCGGACAATCAATGAGTGCATGAGGCTTATCCCAACCATACCAATAATAGCACGAACATGTGACATGGATTTTCAACTAGGTAAGTGTATTTGAATATAAAATTTGAGATAGATTGAAAACATACATGTATTTTGCAGACGATAATATAATAATACCAGCTGGTACAGATATAATAATTCCAATTATAGTTGTGCACCGTACCAAAGAATACTGGGGCGACAATCCGACCAAATTCAATCCAGATAATTTTCTACCAGAAAACGTTGCAAAACGGCCATTATTAAGTTATATACCATTCAGTTATGGGCCCCGCAACTGTATTGGCAAGAAATACGCACAGCATGCACTCAAGGTTTTCATGGCTTATCTGTTGGTAAATTACAAATTTTCGACCGATTTGAAATTTGATGAATTGAAATTGGCATTCGGCTTAACTAGTATATTGCAAAATAAATATATGATTCGAATTGAGAAGCGTTAAATAAACTTTTCTCCAGCGGCATCTGTATTATCTGGTGATTAAATTTTTAAATTGTAATATACTCGTAATTAAGGTTACCTTAGTGAAGTAATCGTGTATGTACATTGAAAAGAAAATACAATTACAACAATTTAGCTTAAATTAATTTAACTTATTCATAATTCACTATTTATACAAACCATGTTTAATGTATCATTCAAGGTCCAACCAAATGGTTGTATTCCTGGTATTTTCATAGACACATACAATACAAAATTGATGTACTGATATACATATTCTATTCGACATTTGAGAATACCAATTCGGTTTAAGGATGTTGCATATAGTCTCAGATTCTCCGTAAAAGTATTTTCTATTTCTCAAGGCTGAATATAAAATAAAATATGTGTAACATACTCCACACGGTCAAGTTATACTAACAAATCTCTTAGTTAGAAGATTTCTTTTACGTAAGACGTAATCTTGCCATTCTGTACGTACTTTAAGTTGTGTCATTTAAGTTGGACAATATGTTCTTGTTCGAAATAATCTGGGCAAATAAAATGTAACCAGACGTTGTTTCTGGTATCGTGGAAAACGTTTTTGAAACCATTAATGAAGTTTTGATTTAATTTGATTGTGTTTCTGATACTGCGGTGGTTCATCATGTTGCGCGTTACCATGAGTTGTATTATTTGGCGTGGTTTTGTTGGACATGGTGGCGCTGTTTCTTTAATGATGTTTTGATGCAATGGTTTTGCAGCTTCTTGCTGGTTACACTTTTTTTTCCAGTCTGTTCAAAACAGTTATTGCAATTCTTTTCCATCTGCCACACCGACACATTCCATATGGATTCAATTTGAACATCCATCACATTTTAAAATTGGTTCGTCGAAATTGTTTAATCATTCTAAGCCTTTCCTATCGTAATCGAGTATCAGTTTTATTATAGGTAATATTGATATGTGGTTGTGTATGCTGTACCAACTGAAAATTTTATAAAAAATATTCAAAAATATTGAATAATAAATTATAAATTTAACCTTACTTTTATAATATTTCTATTACTTTCTTACTTTTATAATTTTTCGATAATAATAAATTCCGGAACAAATTTCATTTGAATAATTAATAGAATACTTTTGTCAAATAGTTTTAATTATATCGTGAAATATATGATAGATCACCAAATTTCAAAAGGGCGAGGTCGGGTTGTGCAGGATGTGAGAACTTATCGGTCAGCAAACAAATACGTATAGGCAGCGATCATTATTTGGTCGCTGCAAAGCTACGGTGGAAGTTTTCGTACAGGTCCGGAAACACAGCAAAACGCATGGAACCTTTCGACTGTGAAGGTCTGATAAATGAAGATCAAAAGAAACGATATCAGGATCTTGTCAGCAACAACATTGAGGGAGCTAATTACGTATCTGACTGCGTAATCAGGCACTGAAAACTTCGGTTGTCAGTGCTGCTCAACATACTTTAGGTATAGTGAAAATCAGAACCAAGAATGATTGGTTTGATAACGAGTGTCGTCTTGCAGTTGAGCAACAAAATATAGCCCATAGTGAAGTGCAACAACGACTCATAATCGGGAAGAAAAACAAGGCTGCTCTTACCAGGAGGGCAGCTAAGCGGATTTGTAGACGGAAAAAGCGAGAATGGTTGAAGGCCGAGGTTCCGAAAGTACAACAACTCAGCAATGAGCGCATTTTATGTAATTTCTTTAAAGGAATTACTGGATTTCACTCTTTACCAAGCATGTGAAGTTATCCCAGTTTTTCATCCCAGAAAAAAATAAAATGTTCATCAGGCAATACGATTCTATCCCATCCCAGTTTTTTAATAATTTTTTTCAATTTCTAATGGGCCCATATAAAAAATGTACTACACTACTATCTCCTAAAAACTTAGAGGGCCAAAAACTTTGAGAATTGTTTTGTGATGGTTAAGGTTAGGACTAATTTTTGGCGTAGAGAACAGATCAAGTCTATGCACAGAATTTTTGCAAATGGCCAATTTCTAATGGGCCCATATAAAAAATGTATATTTAAAATTGTACTACACTAATTCTCTCTAGTTTAGTATGAACAATTTTTACTAATGTAGA
Organism: Tipula unca; assembly: GCA_951394425.1. NCBI lineage: Eukaryota > Metazoa > Arthropoda > Insecta > Diptera > Tipulidae > Tipula > Tipula unca. The sequence continues at coordinate 40,526,784 of OX596380.1, read as the reverse complement.
AGCTATTGTACTAACTAGGTATTTTTGTATATATTCATTCAAAAGTTAAATAATAAATATGCACAGAATTGCTATACTGATATAAAATAAATTAGTGTATTTGAATAAATGAATTAATATGACGAATTAAGAAATCACTAACCCCATCAATTAACCAGTAGTCGAATTACGAATAGATATTTCCTATTGTTACGATCGTGGCGACATCTATGTTTGAATAGCGACACTATCGTTAATGTAAAATTGTTATAAAGTAGAACAGTAGAGGTGTCTAGACTTATCTAGACTAATCGAATATTCTGGACATTTCTAGAATGGTTAGAATATTAGGTATAAATACGCGACAGACATTTGGGAGTAAATTAGTTGTATTTTAACCGTGGGAGTGCTAATAGTAATTAAAAGGAATAAGTGAAGTGTTTATAAAGTAAAATAAATAAAGTGTTGTTAAAGCGTAATATAGTATTGTTAAAGTGTAGAAAATAATTATTGTGAAGTTAAATAATTAAGTTAAATAAGTGAAATAATTAATAAATAAATTTAGTGTGTTCTAGAATTTACATCGTTTGTTTTATTCACAATCCAGTGATCGAACCTTGAATTTGACAAGGCAAAAACGTAACAATTGGTGACAGCGGTGGGATTGTGAATTAAAAGATGATTCTAGACGAATTGAAGATTTCCGATTTAAAGGAAGAGTTGGAGCGACGTGGTTTGTCAACGGTCGGTCAGAAAAATGTATTGAGGCAACGATTACTTCAAGCATTAGAGCTGGAGGGTAATGATCCGGCTAGTTATAATTTTGACGAATCGACATTTTCCGACCACGCAGAAGGGGACGAAGAGAATGGAGAAAGTAAATAGGCGGTAGTGGAGGTTGCAGCGGTACCTTCTGGAAATTTCGATATGGCGCAGTTAATGACCGTTATGATGGAAATGAAGCAGTCCAATTTGAGAATGGAACAATCCAATTTGAAAATGGAACAGTCAATAGAAAAGTCAGTCGAAAAGTCTGTTGAAAAATTAAACCATAAAATGGAACAGTCTAATATGGAAATGAGACAATCTATGGAACAATCTAGTAATCAATTAGATCAGAAAATTGAATTGGCATTTGATCGATCAAATCAAGAAATGAAAGAAATTAAGCAGTCGGTGGGCGAGATCAATAACAAGATGGATGAGAAATTCAATGAAATGTATATCAATTTACATGAAGTAGAGCAAATTGAACAAAAATTACAGAAGGGCATCCAAGGGTTAGAAGAGAAACTTCGGAACAGCATCGTCAGTAGCTCGGCCAATTCAAGCAATGAAATTTATGCCACCGATATTTGATGGCACAACATCTTTTGCGGTTTTCAAATTTCAATTTGAGACAACGGTTAATCAAAATGGGTGGAATGACGCAAATCGGGGAACAGCATTAATAGTGGCTCTAAAAGGAGAAGCGGCTGAAACACTGCAGACTATTCCGCAGTATGACCGTAGTAATTACAACGAAATAATGAAGGCGCTGGATCAAAAGTATGGAAGTGACCATAAGCGAGAGATGTATCGTATGGAGTTGAAGAGCCGATGTCAGAAGATCGGAGAGACTCTTCAAGAATATTCCGCAGCAGTCGAGCGGCTAGTGCATTTGGCACATGTGAATACATCTCCCGATTACATGGAGAGGATTAAGATGGACGCATTCATCGATGGAATACGGGATCCGGAAACACGTAAAGCAGTGATGTTATCACCTAAGGCGACTTTTGCCGAGACCATCGCGTGTGCTTTAATAAATGAGACTGCGCAGGCTATCATAAAACCGTCGCTTAAGGTACGACGAGTAGAAATGGATAGCAGCACCAACGTCGAGCGGTCGGTTCCAAGATACAGAGAGGGTGGTAGCAAAATAAAATGTTGGACATGTGACAAAATGGGTCATATATCGAGAGACTGTAAAGAAGGAAAATGGAGACGTACAAGATCGCGATCTCCTCTGCAACGACGAGTATTAAGTAGAGAGCGAACGTTGGTCAAGGAAGATGGCCAAGAACGAAAGGAGTTGTTAAACTACAGCGAGTCAGCCTAAAGTGGCAGAAGCTGACTCCCACAACCAATTGCCCCATAACCTCCATCCCTATTTCGAGATTGAGACGAGTCGGTGACAGCTTAACAATTAAAGGAAGTACTCTAGTAAAGAGAAGAGTACTACCAGCCAATGAGTTGAAATTACGTGCAGCCACAGGAGGGAGCGCAAACATAAATGGCAGGAAGCTTGTGAGAATTAAGATAGGCAATGCTCAATTCCAACACGAAGTGCTGGTCGCAAAGATAGTGGATGAGGTCATCTTGGGGATGGACTTCATGAGGGCGAATGGTTTCGTGGTGGATGTTGGAAGAGAAGTATTGGACTGTGATAATTTCGAGTTACCACTGCGAGTGGATGATATGGAAACAACTACTAGGCGGGTAATAATAGAGCATCGGGAAAAGCTGCCACCGAATTCGGAAACAATTGTATGGGGGAGATTGGAGGGAGGTTCTGGGCCACCCAGGTTGTGGGTTGTAGAAGCCAGTGAAGAAGAAAGCGAAACCAAAGGAATTATGATAGGGAGGACGTTAGTAAAATCAGATAACGAATGTAGGGTGCCGATTAGAACCCTAAATCTCTCGGAAAAGACAAAAACAATTAAGAAAGGAACGGTTATTGGTAAATGTGAAGAGGTGTCAACGATAATGAAATGCGAGCAGAAAAATCCGATTAGAAACACCGATACGCAAGCGGACAGAAGCAAATAGTAGAACACCTCATGCAGAAATGGACTGGGGATCTTAGCATGAACCAGAAAAATTCAGCACGACAACTGTTCGAACAGTATAAGTCGATATTTTGCAGTACACCGGATAATAATGGAAGAGCTAACATGGTGAAACATCGAATTGATACCGGAACGGAGACACCTATACGCCAAGCACCGAGAAGGTTACCTTTAGCAAAACGAGAAGAGGTGGATCGAATGGTAACGGACATGCAGGCAGCTGGAGTGATTGAATCATCAAACAGTCCATGGAGTTCACCTGTAGTATTAGTCCAAAGGAAGGATGGGAAAATGCGCTTTTGTGTCGATTACCGAAAGCTAAATTCAGTAACGAAAAAGGATAGCTACCCATTACCAAGGATCGATGACACGTTAGACACATTGTCAGGTGCTAGAATATTTTCAACATTGGACCTGCAAAGCGGGTATTGGCAGGTGGAAGTCCAAGAGCAAGATCGTGAAAAAACGGCATTCAGTGTGGGTAATGGGCTATGGCAGTTTAACGTGATGCCATTTGGATTATGTAATGGCGCGGCAACTTTTGAACGACTTATGGAGCGCGTGTTAAAGGGACTGCACTGGAAGACTTGCCTCGTGTATTTGGATGACATCATTGTTATGGGAAAGGTTTACGAAGAACACTTAACAAATTTGTCAGAGGTATGGAAGCGATTACAATCAGCCGGTTTAAAGTTGAATCAGAAGAAGTGTTCATTATTCAGAACGGAGGTAAAATTTTTGGGGCACAAGGTAACGACCAATGGAATCCACACCGATGAGGACAAGATATCAGCGGTAAAGGACTGGCCAAGACCTAAAAATTTACGGGAATTACGGAGCTTCCTCGGATTGTGCACTTATTATAGGCGATTTGTGCCAGGATTTGCCAATGTAGCAAAGAGCTTACATGATTTGACCCGGAAGAACAGAGCATTTGAATGGAATGACGAGCAAGAGGAGTCATTCAATGAGTTGAGAAGGCGATTATGTACGGCACCATTGTTGGCATACCCTCTACCTGGTGTTAAGTTTATTCTTGATACCGATGCAAGTAATGATGGCATCGGAGGGGTGTTGTCGCAAGAAATTGAAGGGCAAGAAAGAGTAATAGCTTATTACTCGAAGGTGTTATCTAAACCAGAACGTAACTATTGTGTAACTCGTAAGGAATTGTTGGCTATAGTGGAATGTGTGAAACATTTTCATAAGTACCTCTATGGCCAAGAATTTCATATACGAAGGAGCATTACGTTGGCTACTGCAGTTCAGCGACTACAGAGCTATCATTACCAGATCGAACATCGGAAAGGGAGTGCACATGGAAATGCTGATGCATTGTCAAGACGACCATGTTAAGTGGAGTGTAAGCACTGCGGGCGAATAGAAGCAAACGAGGACGTTATCGACATCAGGCTTATGCAAATACTACCCGATAAGGAATGGACGGGTGAAACGGTTAGGGACGAGCAGTTAGCAGATCCAGATTTGGCAATAATCATGCAACTTAAAGAGACAGGAAATCGTCCAACTTGGTGTGAAATTGCGGATAAGAGTCCCACGGTAAAGGCTTACTGGGCACAATGGGATAGCCTCCAAATCGAGAACGGATGCTTAAAACGAATATGGGAAAGCTCGGACGGTAATGTGAAGCAATTGGTAAAAGTGGTGCCTAAATCTAGAATTGCCGAGATATTGAAGGAGTATCACGGAGGGGCAAGTGGGGGTCATCTGGGAATTAATAAAACACTTGCCAAAATACGTCAACGTTTTTACTGGTCAGGATGTAGACAATCTGTAGTGGAGTGGTGCCAAAGATGTGATCAATGTGCGGCGGTAAAAGGTCCTGCACGGAAAAGTCGGGGAGCAATGCAGCAATATAACGTTGGAGCGCCGTTTGAAAGGATCGCAATGGATGTGGCAGGACCATTCCGGACTACGGATGTTGGTAACAAATATATGTGCTAGTAATAATGGACTATTTTAGTAAATGGCCAGAGGTGTATTCCATACCTAATCAGGAGGCAACCACGATAGCTGACGCCGTGGTTAATAATTGGATAAGTCGTTTTGGAGTACCAATGGAGATTCACACAGACCAAGGAAGAAATTTCGAGTCAGTTGTATTTCAGGAAGTCTGTCAGTTGCTCGGTATAAATAAAACCAGAACAACGCCTCTGCATCCACAGTCGGATGGTATGGTGGAAAGATTCAACGGGACGTTGGAGAAATATTTAGCAAAGGTCGTGGATAATGATCAACGCAACTGGGATCGACATATTCCGATGTTCCTAATGGCGTATCGATCAGCAGTACATGACTCAACGGGAATGACACCAGCGAGAATCCTTTTTGGAAATAATCTGCGATTACCCGGAGATCTAAAGTTTGGAGCCGTTCCATCATCAGCTTTAGATAGACAGAATTATGTTGACCAGATGAGAGGAGAACTCGACGAGATACACCAGTTTGTACGAGAGAGGATACGAGTATCAAGTGATCGGATGAAGGCTCGATATGACATACGAGCAAATAATAAAGGTTTCGAAGAAGGAGAGTTAGTATGGCTTTACAACCCACAACGGAAGAAGGGTTTATCACCAAAGCTGCAACCTTCGTGGGAAGGGTCGTGCACCATCATCACCAAAATAAATGACGTGGTCTACCGGATCAAGAAAGGGCAGCGAGGAAAGTTGAAGGTGGTGCATATATAGCGATTAGCGATCTACAGGGGTAGTGAGTTGGATCCTGTTCGGGACGAATCAGGATTAGGTAGGGGGTAATGTTACGATAGTGGCGACATCTATGTTTGAATAGCGACACTATCGTTAATGTAAAATTGTTATAAAGTAGAACAGTAGAGGTGTCTAGACTTATTGAATATTGTGGACATTTCTAGAATGGTTAGAATATTAGGTATAAATACGCGACAGACATTTGGGAGTAAATTAGTTGTATTTTAACCGTGGGAGTGCTAATAGTAATTAAAAGGAATAAGTGAAGTGTTTATAAAGTAAAATAAATAAAGTGTTGTTAAAGCGTAATATAGTATTGTTAAAGTGTAGAAAATAATTATTGTGAAGTTAAATAATTAAGTTAAATAAGTGAAATAATTAATAAATAAATTTAGTGTGTTCTAGAATTTACATCGTTTGTTTTATTCACAATCCAGTGATCGAACCTTGAATTTGACAAGGCAAAAACGTAACACTATGTTGAACAAATTTCACTGTAACGAACACCACGCCATCTCACCGATATACTTCAACTCGTACAAATTTCGATATTCAGGTAAATTATACGTGACTATCATCTATCAGAAATATATGCGAATTATTCCTTCGATAGAAATTCATACGTGTCGCCGTGTTTAGGTTGCTTTACGTAATCATAAATTATATATCTTAATTGACGATTGGAAAAGTAGAAATGCGATACCTATCGGAAATAATGTAAACCCTACACTCTATATTAATTACATTTCACCATCGGTTTTACAGGTAAAAGTAAATTTGGTTAATTAAATATTGTGTTTTGTGTATTTATTATTGTTATAGATTAATAAATTTGTTGCTAGTTTTAATTATTAATTATTGTGTTTTTAAATGCACAACGAGTTGCATTCAATTAGTATGTTAATTATGCTAAATTTATCGATCAACATTTTTGTAAACATTGGTTAGACCTAACCTCAACGTTATTGTTGATTATTGAATTTTAGTATGAATATGTATATTTTATTATAATATGTTGTTTGTTATGATGTGACATTTGCTTTTAAATAATCAATGATCATTCTCATATATTTAGCAAAAGGTAAAATGAAAAAGGCAGAGACAACAAACCGTACGGATATCAGCCAGAAAATTACTATTTCTTTTTCGGAAATCTTAAAATATTTTGGAGGATTCAAACGGTCCATTAAAGTAGGAGAACAACTTGTAAATGCTGGGTGGGTTTATTCTATAAGCGTTGTACCTCAGTCGAATCCAAATTCTGTCCTAGGACTGGTAATACAGGCGTCCTCGATAACTTCATCTCCCCATGAAGTAAAATTAGAAAATTTAACTGGGCCTCACACAACATGGAAATGTATCTGCAGTTCGTCAAAATATGTATTCTAATTTTCACACAGGGCATTTCATTTATTTTATTTTCCCACTGCATTTTGACGCAGATAAATAGAAAATTTGGAACACATTGTACTGTAGGAGTCTATTTTATTAGAAATATTGAGTGCATAACGAACTACGATCAAAAAACGATAAAAATACATTTTTTCAAGATTTTCAAGTAACTCTTTTTATGGTAACGATAGTTATATATAATAATTGGAACATTTTAACCAACATTTAGACAACCAAACTTAGAACAAATCAGTTGTACGCAATTGAAACAAAAGTCGGGTAAAGCTGGCCGTGAGTTTGGAAAAAAATATTCCGCCATAAATGCATCCGAGTTGTGTTGCGCTAGACAAACCGTTTTGATTAAGGATGACACAATAAGTGAAGAAAAGCTGGACGATTATCTTTTAGAGTTGCTTAATGAAGGTATTTTATAGCTAAATTAACTTTGGGTAGACGAGCGGAATTGAATATGGTATATTTTATTAAAGGATCTATCACATCGAGCGTCGATGGCGGGCGGTAAATTTAAATAAACTTTGCCTGTGAACTGATGAAAAAAACATAGTTTGAGCAAGATTATAATAATTTTTTATGAAAACACACAAAAATATTCTACATTTAATAAAATAAATTCAAGTTTTTTGGAAATTTTTCAATTTAAATAAAGAAAAGTGGAAATTGTTTACCCATTTTAAGTACGATACTCCACTTTTTTAATAACATACGAGACGCGCGAACCGCTTTAGGTAAATTATACATATATATGCTTTCCGTTTTGTAATTGATACATTGCGGCACCCCACAATGATCTCGAGATTTTTTAATATTATTATCGGAATCGGAAACCATTATTACAATTACAATCGCTTATAATTTCAACAAAAAATCAACAAACCAAGGCAGATATGTCAAATTTATGCCGAGTGTAGGGTTCTTTCTTTTTCCGCTAGAGCACACGGTCCAATCGTCAATTATTATTTTATATCTATGCATACGAGTATGTCTATTACTGGTTTTACACCATAGACGATGGTTTAGACTAAAGATCTTCAAAGGTTTGTAGCCATATTTCTTAGATATGTTGTGCTACATACTCGTATAGACAGGCAATACGTAAAAGAGGAGAAAAAACCACCAACAATAAATAAAACGTCACCCTGTCATCACAAAACAAATGAAAAATCCAGAAAACCAGTTTTGTTTACTTGAATACGTACAGCGAAAGGAATAAATATTCCATTTAAAATACAATTTATTTCTCTCACTGCGTAATGTAGCTTCAGGTAAATAATATACTAAGTAAGAGTGGATTAAATATCTCCCCACTAGCCACTAGTTTCAATGTGGTTTATATCTATTATTATAAGTTGTAATAACTTTAGGCGGACCATAACTTTACGAATGAAATCGAAACTTATGTAGTTAAATTAAAAATGTTAATATTTTCAAAAAACTTGTGTTATTTAATAAATTCATTCAAAAATTAATTAATCCGTTCATACCATTTTTTTATGCCTGTGGGATTAAACAAACCAAAATATCCTCAAAAACAACTTTAAATGTAATTTTGCGACATTTCGGTTTATATCGTATATTTGTTGAATTCCAAAGATTTGATGGACGCCACTGTTGAAATGGGCATACATATATCACAAATATATGTACAAATATGTCTGATCGCGGTGGAGACACATTTCAAGAAATGACCTCATGTAGGTCAAGCTGAAATTGTTTTAACCATGACTTTAAACTCCTACAGCTAAGAATTTCAAATTATTTAAAAATGGATTTGTCCATTATTTTCGAAATTATAAATTGTATTATAAATTGTATGAATGGGCGTGAATGGAATGAATTTTTTGTGTATCCAAATTAAAACATTGACAGCCAAAAGGTTAAAATGTTCAAATTCTATAGTATCTTATAAATACTCTGTAAAAGCAAATTTTACTTTAGTATCGCGAACTATTAATCCGTCTATCATTAGTTATACCCGATTAAAATGCTGGCTACTTTTATATTTGAAATAATTGTTGGTGGTTTATTTGTGTCATGGATCTATTATCGAAGAAATCGAAAAGTACTGTTGCTTAAAATCAAAAACATACCGGATGCGGCGAAACACTATCCAATTATTGGAGTTGGCCATTTATTCATTGGCAAATCACCTGAAGGTATATATAGTGTTGATAGTTTTGTTAAGTTTTAAAATAAATATTATGGTGTGTTTTAGAGATATGTAACATGTTAATTAATTGGATAATGGCTGCACCGTCAACTATATGCAAATTTGTCGTATTTACTAAATTGGTCATATCCGTTAAAAAACTTGAAGATATACAAAAAATACTTTCGTCTTCGCGGTGTCTAGGAAAAGGATCACAATATTCATATTTTCCATATATTAATGGATTAATTTCATCAAAACGTATGTACATATTGGTTTCTAATTCTTTTAAATATTGTTAAATATTCTAAATTATTTTTTAAGCCGCTTTATGGAAATCACATAGAAAAATGCTGAACACCACATTTCACATAAATTTGCTTCACAAAACATTTATACATCAATTTAATGATGTAGCTCAACATTTAGTAACAGACCTTCAGTGTAAAATTGGAATGAATACGTTTGATATCGAACAACTCGTGTCCTACCACACAACAAACCTTCAACTGAAAGCAATGTTTGATCAAGATATTGGCGATGAAAAGACTCGCATCATTAGTTCCAATACGAGAAAGTAATTTTAATTTTAATTTTGTTAATTTATCAGAAATATTATACCGACTTAATTCTAGGGTACTGGAAATCTTGGGTGAAATGGCGATAAACCTCTATAAAAATTTTATATTATTCATTATTGGAATATTCTTGAAATTCGATCTACTAGGTGAACGGATAATGAAAAGCAGTTTTAAGCATATGGAACCATTCATTGAACATACGAGGAAACAGTATTTAGGCAAATTAAAAGTAAGTAACAGCGCAGAGAATATTAAAACTAGGCCAATTTAGCACAATTAATATTGATGATTTGGTAAAATTAGAGTTGCTAGACCGGACAATCAATGAGTGCATGAGGCTTATCCCAACCATACCAATTATAATGCGAACCTGTGACACGGACTTTCAACTAGGTAAGTGTATTTGAATATAAAGTTTGAGCTAGATTGAAAATATTCAATATGTATCTTGCAGACGATAGTAAAATAATACCAGTCGGTACAGATATAATGATCCCAATTATAGTTGTGCACCGCTCCAAAGAATACTGGGGTGACAATCCAACCAAATTCAACCCAGATAATTTTTTACCAGAAAATGTTGCAAAACGGCCATTACTAAGTTACATACCATTCAGTTATGGAGCCCGCAACTGTATTGGCAAGAAATACGCACAGCATGCACTCAAGGTTTTTATGGCACATCTGTTGATGAATTACAAATTTTCTACCGATCTGGAATTTGATGAATTGAAGCTGGCGTTTGGTATAACTACCATATTGAGAAATAAACATATGATTCGAATTGAGAAACGTTAAATATAATGGTTTTATACGATTTGGAAGTTTATACTAAAAATTGTACTATTTTTTTTCATATGGTAAATGTATTAGTAAAATATTGTTACGTTTTTGCCTTGTCAAATTCAAGGTTCGATCACTGGATTGTGAATAAAACAAACGATGTAAATTCTAGAACACACTAAATTTATTTATTTCCGATTAAACACTAATTTAATTATTTCACTTATTTAACTTAATTATTTCACTTCACAATAATTATTTTACTACACTTTAACAACACTATATTACACTTTAATAACACTTTATTTTATTTTATAAACACTTTCCTTTTAATTACTATTAGCACTCTCACGGTTAAAACACAACTGATTTTCTCCCAAATGTTTGTCGCGTATTTATACCAAATATTCTAACCATTCTAGAAATCTCCAGAATATTCGATTAGTCTAGATAAGTCTAGACACCTCTATACTGTTCTACTTTATAACAATTTTACATTAACGATAGTGTCGCTATTCAAACATAGATGTCGCCACGATCGTAACATTACCCCCTACCTAATCCTGATTCGTCCCGAACAGGATCCAACTCACTACCCCTGTAGATCGCTAATCGCTCTATATGCACCACCTTCAACTTTCCTCGCTGCCCTTTCTTGATCCGGTAGACCACGTCATTTATTTTGGTGATGATGGTGCACGGCCCTTCCCACGAAGGTTGCAGCTTTGGTGATAAACCCTTCTTCCGTTGTGAGTTGTAAAGCCATACTAACTCTCCTTCTTCGAAACCTTTATTATTTGCTCGTATGTCATATCGAGCCTTCATCCGATCACTTGATACTCGTATCCTCTCTCGTACAAACTGGTGTATCTCGTCGAGTTCTCCTCTCATCTGGTCAACATAATTCTGTCTATCTAAAGCTGATGATGGAACGGCTCCAAACTTTAGATCTCCGGGTAATCGCAGATTATTTCCAAAAAGGATTCTCGCTGGTGTCATTCCCGTTGAGTCATGTACTGCTGATCGATACGCCATTAGGAACATCGGAATATGTCGATCCCAGTTGCGTTGATCATTATCCACGACCTTTGCTAAATATTTCTCCAACGTCCCGTTGAATCTTTCCACCATACCATCCGACTGTGGATGCAGAGGCGTTGTTCTGGTTTTATTTAAACCGAGCAACTGACAGACTTCCTGAAATACAACTGACTCGAAATTTCTTCCTTGGTCTGTGTGAATCTCCATTGGTACTCCAAAACGACTTATCCAATTATTAACCACGGCGTCAGCTATCGTGGTTGCCTCCTGATTAGGTATGGGATACACCTCTGGCCATTTGCTAAAATAGTCCATTATTACTAGCACATATATTTGTTACCAACATCCGTAGTCCGGAATGGTCCTGCCACATCCATTGCGATCCTTTCAAACGGCGCTCCAACGTTATATTGCTGCATTGCTCCCCGACTTTTCCGTGCAGGACCTTTTACCGCCGCACATTGATCACATCTTTGGCACCACTCCACTACAGATTGTCTACATCCTGATCAGTAAAAACGTTGACGTATTTTGGCAAGTGTTTTATTAATTCCCAGATGACCCCCACTTGCCCCTCCGTGATACTCCTACAATATCTCGGCAATTCTAGATTTAGGCACCACTTTTACCAATTGCTTCACATTACCGTCCGAGCTTTCCCATATTCGTTTTAAGCATCCGTTCTCGATTTGGAGGCTATCCCATTGTGCCCAGTAAGCCTTTACCGTGGGACTCTTATCCGCAATTTCACACCAAGTTGGACGATTTCCTGTCTCTTTAAGTTGCATGATTATTGCCAAATCTGGATCTGCTAACTGCTCGTCCCTAACCGTTTCATCCGTCCATTCCTTATCGGGTAGTATTTGCATAAGCCTGATGTCGATAACGTCCTCGTTTGCTTCTATTCGCCCGCAGTGCTTACACTCCACTTGACATGGTCGTCTTGACAATGCATCAGCATTTCCATGTGCACTCCCTTTCCGATGTTCGATCTGGTAATGATAGCTCTGTAGTCGCTCAATCCAACGCGCTACCTGTCCTTCTGGGTTCTTGAACTGCAGTAGCCAACGTAATGCTCCATGGTCCGTTCGTATATGAAATTCTTGGCCATAGAGGTACTTATGAAAATGTTTCACACATTCCACTATAGCCAACAATTCCTTACGAGTTACACAATAGTTACGTTCTGGTTTAGATAACACCTTCGAGTAATAAGCTATTACTCTTTCTTGCCCTTCAATTTCTTGCGACAACACCCCTCCGATGCCATCATTACTTGCATCGGTATCAAGAATAAACTTAACACCAGGTATAGGGTATGCCAACAATGGTGCCGTACATAATCGCCTTCTCAACTCATTGAATGACTCCTCTTGCTCGTCATTCCATTCAAATGCTCTGTTCTTCCGGGTCAAATCATGTAAGCTCTTTGCTACATTGGCAAATCCTGGCACAAATCGCCTATAATAAGTGCACAATCCGAGGAAGCTCCGTAATTCCCGTAAATTTTTAGGTCTTGGCCAGTCCTTTACCTTATGCCCCAAAAATTTTACCTCCGTTCTGAATAATGAACACTTCTTCGGATTCAACTTTAAACCGGCTGATTGTAATCGCTTCCATACCTCTGACAAATTTGTTAAGTGTTCTTCGTAAACCTTTCCCATAACAATGATGTCATCCAAATACACGAGGCAAGTCTTCCAGTGCAGTCCCTTTAACACGCGCTCCATAAGTCGTTCAAAAGTTGCCGCGCCATTACGAAATCCAAATGGCATCACGTTAAACTGCCATAGCCCATTACCCACACTGAATGCCGTTTTTTCACGATCTTGCTCTTGGACTTCCACCTGCCAATACCCGCTTTGCAGGTCCAATGTTGAAAACATTCTAGCACCTGACAATGTGTCTAACGTGTCATCGATCCTTGATAATGGGTAGCTATCCTCTTTCGTTACTGAATTTAGCTTTCGGTAATCGACACAAAAGCGCATTTTCCCATCCTTCCATTGGACTAATACCACTGGTGAACTCCATGGACTGTTTGATGATTCAATCACTCCAGCTGCCTGCATGTCCGTTACCATTCGATCCACCTCTTCTCGTTTTGCTAAAGGTAACCTTCTCGGTGCTTGGCGTATAGGTGTCTCCGTTCCGGTATCAATTCGATGTTTCACCATGTTGGCTCTTCCATTATTATCCGGTGTATTGCAAAATATCGACTTATACTGTTCGAACAGCTGTCGTGCTGAATTTTTCTGGTTCATGCTAAGATCCCCAGTCCATTTCTGCATGAGGTGTTCTACTATTTGCTTCTGTCCTTGCGTACCGGTGTTTCTAATCGGATTTTTCTGCTCGCATTTCATTATCGTTGACACCTCTTCACATTTACCGATAACCGTTCCTTTCTTAATTGTTTTTGTCTTTTCCGAGAGATTTAGGGTTCTAATCGGTACCCTACATTCGTTATCTGATTTTACTAACGTCCTCCCTATCATAATTCCTTTGGTTTCGCTTTCTTCTTCACTGGCTTCTACAACCCACAACCTGGGTGGCCCAGAACCTCCCTCCAATCTCCCCCATACAATTGTTTCCGAATTCGGTGGCAGCTTTTCCCGATGCTCTATTATTACCCGCCTAGTAGTTGTTTCCACATCATCCACTCGCAGTGGTAACTCGAAATTATCACAGTCCAATACTTCTCTTCCAACATCCACCACGAAACCATTCGCCCTCATGAAGTCCATCCCCAAGATGACCTCATCCACTATCTTTGCGACCAGCACTTCGTGTTGGAATTGAGCATTGCCTATCTTAATTCTCACAAGCTTCCTGCCATTTATGTCTGCGCTCTCTCCTGTGGCTGTACGTAATTTCAACTCATTGGCTGGTAGTACTCTTCCCTTTACTAGATCCTCACGGACAAACGTGCGCACTGCTCCTGTATGCAGGGTAATAACACAGCTCTTCCCGTCAATACTTCCTTTGATTGTTAAGCTGTCACCTACTCGTCCCAATCTCGAAATAGGGATGGAGGTTATGGGGCAATTGGTTGTGGGAGTCAGCTTCTGCCCCTTTAGGCTGACTCGCTGTAGTTTAACGACTCCTTTCGTTCTTGGCCATCTTCCTTGACCAACGTTTGCTCTCTACTTATTACTCGTCGTTGCAGAGGAGATCGCGATCTTGTACGTCTCCATTTTCCTTCTTTACAGTCTCTTGACATATGACCCATTTTGTCACATGTCCAACATTTTATTTTGCTACCACCCTCTCTGTATCTTGGAACCGACCGCTCGACGTTGGTGCTGCTATCCATTTCTACTCGTCGTACCTTAAGCGACGGTTTTATGATAGCCTGCGCAGTTTCATTTATTAAGGCACACGCGATGGTCTCGGCAAAAGTAGCCTTAGGTGATAACATCACTGCTTTACGTGTTTCCGGATCCCGTATTCCATCGATGAATGCGTCCATCTTAATCCTCTCCATGTAATCGGGAGATGTATTCACATGTGCCAAATGCACTAGCCGCTCGACTGCTGCGGAATATTCTTGAAGAGTCTCTCCGATCTTTTGACATCGGCTCTTCAGCTCCATACGATACATCTCTCGCTTATGGTCACTTCCATACTTTCGATCCAACGCCTTCATTATTTCGTTGTAATTACTACGGTCATACTGCGGAATAGTCTGCAGTGTTTCCGCCGCTTCTCCTTTTAGGGCCACTATTAATTCTGTTCCCCGATTTGCGTCATTCCACCCATTTTGATTAACCGTTGTCTCAAATTGAAATTTGAAAACCGCAAAAGATGTTGTGCCATCAAATATCGGTGGCTTAACTTTCATTGCTTGAATTGGCTGAGATACTGGCGATGCTGTTCCGTTAACCTCTATACATAGAAGTTTCTTCTCGAAGCCTAGAACTTTCTCTTGTAACTCTTCCATTTGTTCACTCCTATTCATAACTTTCTGCTCCAACCCTTGGATGTCCTTTTGTAATTTTTGTTCTATTTGCTCTACTTCTTCATGTAAATTGATATACATTTCATTGAATTTCTCATCCATTTTGTTATTGATCTCGCCCACCGACTGCTTAATTTCTTTCATTTCCTGATTTGATTGTTCCATTTTATGGTTTAAATTTTCAACAGCCTTTTCAACTGTCTTTTCTACTGATGTTTCAATAGACTGTTTCATTTCCAAATTGGACTGTTCCATTCTCATCATAACTGCCATTAACTGCGCTATATCGAAATTTCCAGAAGGTACCGATGCAACCTCCACTACCGCCTCTTTACTTTCTCCATTCTCTTCGTCCCCTTCTACGTGGTCGGAAAATGTCGATTCATGAAAATTATAACTAGCCGGATCATTACCCTCCAGCTCTAATGCTTGAAGTAATCGTTGCCTCAATACATTTTTCTGGCCGACCGTTGACAAACCACGTCGCTCCAACTCTTCCTTAAAATCTGAAATCTTCAATTCGTCTAGAATCATCTTTTAATTCACAATCCCACCGCTGTCACCAATTGTTACGTTTTTGCCTTGTCAAATTCAAGCTTCGATCACTGGATTGTGAATAAAACAAACGATGTAAATTCTAGAACACACTAAATTTATTTATTTCCGATTAAACACTAATTTAATTATTTCACTTATTTAACTTAATTATTTCACTTCACAATAATTATTTTACTACACTTTAACAACACTATATTACACTTTAATAACACTTTATTTTATTTTATAAACACTTTCCTTTTAATTACTATTAGCACTCTCACGGTTAAAACACAACTGATTTTCTCCCAAATGTTTGTCGCGTATTTATACCAAATATTCTAACCATTCTAGAAATCTCCAGAATATTCGATTAGTCTAGATAAGTCTAGACACCTCTATATAGTTCTACTTTATAACAATTTTACATTAACATAGTGTCGCTATTCAAACATAGATGTCGCCACGATCGTAACAATATATATAAAATAACATACATTCGGGCGAATTCATTTTATTTCATAATTTAAATGTTTTATGTCATAATTAAAATATATCAGGCCAATTATTAAACCACAATAAATTGTATCAAATACCTTTTTAATTACATTCATTACAAAAATTGATAATATAACTAATATTTGGTTTACATATAATATAAATGAGTTGCTTGTTAAAAAAATAACTATAAAATTTGTACTTTATATGAATTTGTAAGTTCAGGAATTTCTTATGAAAAATCTAGCACGTGTTGGCAGCTGGTACAGTTATTTTATTTTAGGCCATACGTATCCTCAATTTTATAACATGCCGCAGTTTATTACCCTGATGATGGCGAACCGAACTAATGCCGGACGAATGGAAAGTGACCGCGAATACATTTTATTCGATAAAATCACCCCTATAGCGGAAGGCCTGGTTGGTA
Source organism: Tipula unca (assembly GCA_951394425.1). Taxonomy (NCBI): domain Eukaryota; kingdom Metazoa; phylum Arthropoda; class Insecta; order Diptera; family Tipulidae; genus Tipula; species Tipula unca. Next base: position 40,509,858 of record OX596380.1, on the reverse strand, counting down.
AATATCAAGCAGGATTTCGTCCGAATCGATCAGTCACTGATCAGGTCTTTACGCTGCGGATGATTCTATTTATGTATTATGAGACTTCCATCCCTGTACATCAGGTGTTCCTGGATTTTCGGCGGGCCTATGACTCGGTCAATCGAGAGATTTTGTGGTCTGCGTTGGAATATTTAGGTATGCCAACAAAAATGGTATTATTGTGTAGAATGACAGTGACACAGGCACAATGCTGTGTTAAAGTTGAGAACAGGCTATCGACAATTTTTGCAGTTAACTCTGGTGTTTGGCAGGGAGATGCTCTGTCCCCGATACTCTTTGATCACATATTGGAGAACATCTTTCGTAAAACTGGAACACCTCAGCGCAACATCTTATATCGCCAGTCCGAATAGGAACGGAGTGAGGAAACACTTGATCCGCTTGTAAAGTTTTCAGATTCTGTTGTACTCCAGATATGTGAGTTCAAAACGAGAGGCATGATCTCTGGTTATATCGACAATGGCACACCAGATTTTAGTAGTGGCCACTATACGTTTGACGGAATGAGGAGGTTCAAATATTTAGGCTCTCTTATCACTAACGAAAACAGTGTGGGTGACGATATTAAAGTACGGCTGGAAGCTGGCAGTGGAGCTTTATATCCTCTGGGCCCACTGCTAAACACCTATCAAGTGCCGTGAAACTGAAGCTCTACAAAGCGTTGAACAGGCCCGTTGTTATGTTTGAATGTGAAAATTGGGCGCTGACGGATGGCTACGAGAGCTGGCTGCGTTTGATTTACTGCCCAAAACGCGAAGTAAATGCGGTACATACCAAGCTCGATACAATAAATCCGATCAAGATCCCCGATATTGTACATGAAATAAGATCTCAGCGACGACGCTGACTCGGTCACTGATCGGTGCTGATACAGAACGAATTGTACAGCGATCTCTGTAAGTAGATCCACCATATGGAGATCCAATGAGAGAGAGAGAGTGAGAGAGAGACGAAGAGAATGGTCGCTCTTTCTTGTAGAAGGGTTAAGGTTCGACCCTTTTTAATTGACCATCTGCAGACGCATATAGCTACATGCCAGATTGTACTAACATGGAAGATGCAATTTTTTTATATCTCCTATCTCTTTAACGTATTAGATTGTTCTTCATTGCTTAGGAAGCGATTATTATTTTTATTATTAGCTTTGTTATGGTTTTGATCTAAGATTTAACAAAAAACCATTAACTAAACAAATATACGAGTACATACTAATTAATATAAAGATAGTAAATATTGTATTTATACAGTTTAGTTCCGGTTTTTGATATTATTTTAAATATTTTTTTTTGTTTCAAATAATTTAGTTTGATGTGTTGATTAGCTCTAAGTAGGTTTTTTCTCTTTCCTGCCCTCTAAATCAACGATTCTCAAACTATTTATTATTACGACCCCATCTTTTAAAAACAATTTTTGCGTTAAACTTTACATATGTGAAATTCTATATTGAAATTGAAATTTTCAAAATACCCATATGTATAGACTACCTATTGATCCAAAAAATTAAAATCAGTGTTGTAAAGATTACCTTGAAATTGTAATTTTCAAAATATCCACAACATTTCAAAGTTCGTCAATTTTTTAAATTGATTAATGCTGTATTGCTGTATGCCTGATACCAACATTTTCGACTAAATGACAGACTTTTTATTCCAACACAACTCACCACCAGGCGGCGAAAAATAACAATTTGAATCGAAAACTTAGCAGAGTTTTTTTTTTGAAGTATAGCAGAGATCCGATTTCGAAATAAATACCAAAGTGAATTATGGCCAAATTAAATGACCCATATTTAATTTCTAATACGCGAAATTAAATTTCATATTGGTTTTTGATACTTGGAAATACTCAGAAATGATTAAAAAGTTTGATATCGTTAAATTTGCAATTTTCAAAATTCTCAAATTATAACTCATCTGACATCTGTTGTTAAACATACAAACTCAATTTTTGAATGTTTTGCATCGTATTGCTTACTATGTTAATTCCGTTTTTTTAATTGAGTTTTGTTTCAGATGTCAAAAAATCTACAATTATAATTTATAAATGGTCATATATTTTAAATGTTTTAATAAAAAATACTAATTAACTCAAAACTATAAATAAATTAATTAATAATAATAATAATTAAACAGTTGTAATGTATCGAATTATGAATGTATGGTTGATAGGGTAAAAGAGGAAAAGAAAGAGAATGGATTACGACGAGAACAAGTCGTGACAGCGTAAAGAATAGACGCGTGTGTTAAGGAATAAAAAATAAAGATCGTATTTAACCGAAACCATCTGTGTTTGTTTTAATGAAAATATTAAACATAATAATAATTGGCGACGAGAAAAAGTGATTTTAAAAGAAATTATATAAAAAAAGACAATATCGAGTTTCAAAATGGATGGCAGCAAACTAGTAGGTTATATGGAGCCTTATGTTCAAGGAGAAAATTTTAATGATTATTTGGAGAGATTGGAAAATTTTTTGGAATTGAACAGCGTAGAAGATGAAAAATTAAAGGTAATGTTGTTATGCAACCTAATCGGACCAAGTGCCAGTACTAAAATATCAAAGGCGTGTAAGCCAAAAAAGCCAAAGGAATATAAGTATATCGAAATTTTGGAAAAATGCCATGAATTGTTCACAACAAAATATACCAGTTGTGTCAGTGCGATACAGTTTAATAAACGGATGCAGCAAAAAGGAGAAAGTGTCAATGAGTACGCCATCGAACTAGTGGCTCAAGCGGAATTGTGTCAATTTGGACAATATAAGGACAAGGCATTAAGAAACCAGCTAATTACAGGGGTTTATAACAAAAGATTACGTGCCGAACTTATGGCAATGGATGAGTCGAAAACTTTTAAAGAAGTGGTACAACGTGCTGTGGCGGTAGAAATGATTAACAAGGATATGGAATATAATACAAGCATAAGAAACGAAAGTTCAAAAGAGGTCAACAAAATCGGTCATTTTCAGAAAGGAAATAATACCAATCAGTATCAAACCAATGATAAAAGTCGTTACCGAAGTAGTTCGAGGAAGAGCAAGGAAGGCCAACAGAGATCAGTAAGTTATAGCAGGAATGTAAAATGTTTTGCGTGTTCTGGATATGGTCATATAGCAAAATATTGCACTGCAAAACCGGGGAATTCATCATCAGCACATGGATCTAGGTTAAGATACAATTATAATAACAATAATAATCGTAGTTACAAACGTCCAAATAGCAATAATAATTATGTTAAAAGAAATGACTATGTAAAGAACGATAAATTAGAAGTTAGTAAGGTAGAACCATTTGATTTTGGACATTTGTCGCTACAAGATATAGATAATAGTAGTTCTCATAATATTACGATAGATGGTGCACATGTATTCAATGAAGAATTGGATGAAGTATCGGATAGTGTTGAAATGAAACATTTATTAAAATTAAGTAAAGATAGTGTAGCTGGAACTGACGATGGTACGAAATTTGCAGAAGTGTCAAAGGTAGTCAATGTTGTAGAGTCGAAAATTAAATTTTCAAATGTTGAAATTTTAAACGTGATAGTTGAAGATAAAATGTGTCGTATGGAAATGGATACTGGGGCATGTGTTAGTCTGTGTACCCTTGATCATTATCGGAGACATTTTTCGCATCTCAGATTGAAAAACGTAGACGTACCGTTGTCTGTATTAACTGGTGAAAAAATTAAATTAATAGGCAAAATCCAAGTTCGTGCTAAAATGACAGTTAGCGAGAAATATAGAGATATTGAATTGGTTGTAGTTGATACTCCTAAAGAAATGTTTCCATTATATGGCAGAGATTGGTTAGACATATTTTATCCTGAATGGAGAGGTTGGTTCAGAGTTCTAAAGGTTGATGTATGTCAGGAATTTAGGAACAAAATGAGTGAGCGTATAAGGAATGAGTTTAGCTCAGTGTTTGATGGTGATTTAAAAACACCTATTAAGAAATTTGAGGTTAACATTCCCTTGGTTGAAAATTCTTCTCCAATATTTCATAAAGCATATTCCTTACCATTTAGTTTGAGAGACAGGGTAGAAAAGGAGTTGGATCAGCTCATAAATGATGACATAATTACTCCTGTTACGGTATCAGAATGGGCGTCACCCATTGTTGTGGTACCGAAGCAGAATGGACAATTAAGAGTATGTGTTGATTGCTCTGTTACGGTTAATAGATACGTAAAGTCACAATACTATCCGCTTCCTGTTATCGATGAGGTATTGGCGAGTCTTGCTGGATGTAAATATTTTGCGTCTTTGGATTTAAAAGGTGCTTATACTCAATTAAGGTTAAGCCGTGAAGCACAAGAAATTCTCACAATAAACACACATCGTGGTTTATATTCATATAAACGAATGCCGTATGGTTTGAAACCAGCGTCATCGATCTTTCAGTCGGTTAAGGACCAAATTTTAAAGAATATGAAAAATACATTTTGCTATATAGATGATATACTGGTAGGAGATAGTTCAGTCGAAAGTCTTTATGCTAAATTAGTATTAGTAATTGAGGAATTGCATAGATATAACGTCAAAGTGAATTATGAAAAATGTAAAATGTTTGTTGAAAAATTAAATTATCTAGGACATGAAATTTCCAGTTCAGGGGTAGGTCCATGTAGTGAGAAGGTTAAGGCAATTGTAGAGGCGCCATCACCAACTAATGTGACAGAACTCAAATCATTCGTGGGTTTATTAAATTATTATTCTAAGTTTTTACCGAATTTAAATAAAAAATGTAGCGTGTTCTATAGACTCTTGCGAAAAGATTCAAAATGGGAATGGAAGAAGAATTGTCAGGACACTTTTGAACAATGTAAATCTGACATGCTGAACAGTAAGGTATTAGAATTTTACGATCAAAAAAAGGAAATTGTTGTTGTGTGTGATGCAAGCGATGCCGGACTAAGTGGAATATTATGTCACGTTATTGATAAGGTCGAAAAGCCGGTGTTCTTTGTATCACGTACATTAACAAAAGTGGAAAAAAATTATCCGATTTTATACCGAGAAGCTCTTGCGGTAGTATTTGCTATGGAGAAATTCTACAAATACGTATATGGTCATCATGTAGTTATTTATAGTGATCACAAGCCGCTAGAAGGTATATTTTCACAAAGAAAAGGTTAATCCGCAGTGGTAGCGTCCCGTTTGCAAAGATACAGTAATAGATTAGCAATGTTTGATTTTATTTTGAAATACAGGAAAGGTAGTGAAAATGGTAATGCTGATTGTCTAAGTAGACTACCAATCAATGATGAACTTTCGGATGAGGATAAGTGCGAGCAAATGATTGGAGTGATAGATAATATAGAAGGTAGTGATACTATCAAATTGGATATCGAATTGGTTCAACGTGAAACAGCTAGGGATACATATTTATGTCAATTAAAGCATTATATTGAGAATGGTTGGAATATTAGTAACCTTCCAGTAGAGTTTAAAAAGTATTATTTGAAAAATTCTGGTATGACTGTTGAAAAGGGTTGTATATTTTATGGCAACAGGTTAGTTATTCCAAAGGTGATTCAAAACGAAGTAATGAGTATTTAACATAGCAATCATTCTGGTGTCGTAAGGATGAAAGTTTTGGCGAGGGAGTATGTTTATTGGCAAAGTATTAATGAGGACATAGAAAAATTTGTAAAGTGCTGTGAGTCGTGTCAAGTAACAAGTAAAAGCAAAATGGTAAAAGTTTACTCGAATTGGTCAGTAACCAGTAGTCCGTTTGAAAGAATCCATGTTGATTTTTTTTATTTTTATAGAAATGAGTTTTTGATAGTTGTGGATTCGTTTAGCCGGTGGTTGGAGGTTATACTAATGAATGGTACAAATGCAAACAAAGTGATCGAAAATCTAGATCAAATATTTAGAGTTTTTGGTTTGCCTAAGGTTTTAGTGTCAGATAATGGACCTCCGTTTGGTAGTGAGGTGTTTAGGTTGTATTGTAGTGATAGAGGTATAGAGTTGAAGCATAGCCCACCGTATCACCCCTCTAGCAATGGAAGAGTAGAAAGAGCAGTTCAAACGACAAAAGCAGTACTACGGAAATTTGTACTGGATAGCAAACGATCAAATTACGCGTTTAATGTAAAACAAGAGGTACAAAAGTTTCTAAAAAATTATAATAATTTGCCATGTACTGAGGCAAATTTCATACCATCAGAAAAAATATTTAGCTTTAAACCAAGAACAAAACTTGATTTGTAGAAATGTAGAAACAAATGTTAAAGAGAATAAGAAAGTTGGCCTTAATGATGAAAAGGATACAATATATGATATTAAAGAGAAAAGGATAAAAAAAATTGATAAATTTATAAAAGGAGAGAATGTTCTATATTTATCACCAATTGTTGATAATCACATAAGATGGTTGAAAGCAAAGATAATTGAACAAAAAAGTATGTTAGTTTATAAAATAATAGTAGGGAGCTTAGTTAAGCTTGCTCATGTCAATCAATTAAAAAAGTCTGCATTAAAAGATCAACGATTCTTGGAGAATTGCGAGCCCTTTCAAAATAGTTTGCCTATGAATATTGAAAACAAGAGTAGTCATATTTTTGACCCTGGTAATGTACAAAGTTCAGATAATAAAGATATTGTTATAAGTACAAGAGAGAAAAGAGTTAGCAGACCTCCAAGGCGTTTTGATGATTACATTAGGAATTAGTACAACAAAAAAAATAAAAAAATAAAATAAATGAATCAATAAATAAATAAAATATGTAAAATAAATAAAAAAATAAAAAGCAAATGTAATAACAATAATGTTTAACGATGAAATAACATACTTAGAATTAAGTTAAATTTGAAATGTATTTTTGTTATATTATGTATTTTAAGTTATGTAATTATTATCTTAGGAAGGGAGATGTAATGTATCGAATTATGAATGTATGGTTGATAGGGTAAAAGAGGAAAAGAAAGAGAATGGATTGCGACGAGAACAAGTCGTGACAGCGTAAAGAATAGACGCGTGTGTTAAGGAATAAAAAATAAAGATCGTATTTAACCGAAACCATCTGTGTTTGTTTTAATGAAAATATTAAACATAATAACAGTGTTTAAAGGTCAAGTGGCCCCTTACTGCGTTAACAATCTGGCTTCAATTATCAGATCTCTGATCGCGATATTGTTCAGAGCTCGGAATGTGCCATTTATTTCGCGTTTTGGGCCGTAAATCACACGCATGACTCTTCTCTCAAATGTTAGGAGCCATCTCTCGTACTCATCCGTCAGCGCCCAACTTTCACATCCAAACATAACAACGGACCTGATCAACGCTTTGTAAAGCTTCAGCTTCACGGCACTTGATAGGTGTTTAGATTTTAGCAATGACCTTAGAGGATACAAAGCACGATTGTCAGCTGCCAGCCGCACTTTAGTATCCTGACTTACACGGTTATCGTGAGCAATAAGAGAGCCCAAATATTTGAACCTCCTCACTCCTTCAAACGTGTAGTGGCCACTACTAAAATCTGGTGTGCCATTGTCCCTATATTAACAGAGATCATGTATTTCGTTATGAACTCATTGATCTGGAGTCCAATAGAAGCTGGAAACTCTACATGCGGATCATGTATTTCTTTCACTTCGTTGCTATTCAATCCAATCACACATAAGTCATTTGCATATGCAAGCACCTGATTGGACTGGCGATATAAGATGTTGCGCTGAAGTGTTTCAGTTTTACGAAAGATGTACTCGAACATGAGATTGAAGAGTATAGGGGACAGAGCATCTCCCTGCTGAACACCCGAGTTAACTGCAAACATACTAGATAGTCTGTTTTCAACTTTAACACAGCATTGAGACTGTGTCACTGTCATTCTATACAATCGTACCATTTTTGTTGGCATACCTAGATATTCCAGCGCAGACCACAAACTTTTTCGATTGATCGAGTCATAGGCCTGCCGACATCAGGAACACCTGATGTACGGAAAAGTCTTATAATATTTAAATAGAATCATCCGCAGGGAAAAGACCTAATCAGTGACTGATCGATTCGAACGAAATGCTCCTTGATAGTCACCAACCAGGTCCTCCGCTATAGGGATGATTCTATCCAATATAATGTAGGACAGTAACTTGTATGCTGTGCAAAGGAGAGCTATAACGCGATAATTTTACTTCAAGCAGTCTCCCTTCCATGTTTCCAAATGTATCTGTTTGTGAGGGAAAATGTGCTTCCTACTCTAAGATCGTGAGCAATTGCAAAGAACATCATTCGCTCACCATTATCAGTCGCAGTTTCGTGTCGGGAGTACGGACCTATACGGTCACACTATAGCCGGTCTTATTTCTGCCAGCTCTAGCATTAAAGTCCCCAATTACCATTCTAACATCGTTATCGGGTAAAGATCCCAATGTATCCCATCAGATCGTCCAAGTAATTGTAACATGAATCGTTATCTTGGGGCTGGCTATCATCTGTGGGCGCATGTACACAAATTATCGACAGGTTAGCTAACTTCATGCGCAAGTTCATGAAACACAATCTGTTATTCACTGCTTGGAAATCCAAAACAGCCTTCTTTTCCTGCGGCCCAAGAAAAAATCTAGGTAAAAGATTTCCGAGGTCATCTCCACGGTACAACAACGTATAGCCCTGGGACACGTGATCTCCACTTTTAGGCCAGCGAGTTTCTTGAAGAGCAACCAGTTCCAACCGATACTCCTTCATGCATGTGATTACGCCCCCTAATGTTCCTGGTTTCTTACCTGACTGCACATTCCATACTCCAATCGTTGAATGATGATAGTATGCCAATTTCTGCTAGCATGAGATCTTTTTTGAAATGGAGTAATGCGTCGATTAAGCTTTTGATTGCCGAATATTTCTGCGCCGAAGCGAGGATTTTCGGGATTTTTTTTCTAAAAAAAAATACAATAGTGGAAAGCTATCAAATTAAAATTTCAGTTAATGGGTTCGAGCAAACTGACTAAAAAATTCGCTAATTTAAAAGAAAAAATTTGTTAAAATAAAGCAGAACAGACATAAAATCGAGCGTGGTAAATCCCATTGGGGATATTTTAGTGAGTTTGCAGACATTTTCCATGATGATTTATCCGTCAACCTACCGGATAACTTAGAAGCATCCACTTCCGAACCCACAACACCTGAACCTGGATGTACATGAGGTATTAGCTATAATGAATCGTGCGACTCAAACTCGCATAGTGGGAGAATGAGTGATCTACGTTAATTTCTACAAGAGGAAGTAAAAATCGGCCAATATAAAGATAATGCAAATCTAATGCTAGCAAACGCTGTTGAGGAGAACACACAAGTTCACAGAGAGAAGAACGAAATTTTAAAACTACTTCTTTTGAAAATTAAGGAAAATTAAATAAATTTTTGAAATTTAAGACTTGTATAACACAAGCCGTTACCACATTTTCGATTTTCGAAGTGACCATTAAAGGAAGAACTATCGATATCGCCATCATCGATAGGGCAAACTATGCCCCCAATATTTGATTTCTCGAAAATTTGGCAAACGTAATTTTACTTTAGATATTGTTTCTTGAGTTTACTTAAGACTTCCACAATTTCCGTAAATATAAAATGGCCATTGCTTGATTTTAATTAAAATTCAGATCGTTAACAACATTTTCTTATGAACTGAAACTCGTCGGATTCTCTATGTTTAAAAAGCTTACATTCCAGAGATCAATCAGGGCACCAGCAAATACAGGTTACAGTTTCATTGAAATTGGTTTTATTATAATGCTCATAATTTGAAAGATAATCGAGCTTTCCATTCGCAATAGTTTTTAAGCTTTGGAATAAAAGCTCTGCAATTTTAGAATTATAGAATTTACATAATACAAGCTATTTTTAAAATGTTGAACTTTCCAATTAGAACCGGCAAGCTTTTAATTAATTAATTTTAGTCAACACATAAATCTATTTAGAAAAATGTTCAAATCTATTTAAGAAATTCTAATTTTATTGAAATCAATAAATAACCACCTTGTTTTAAATATTCAATTTATAACTTTACTGACATCTTTCGTTAAGCACAAGAACTCGATTTTTGAGTTTTTTGCATCATAATCGTGACTATGTTCATTTTAATTTTTTTTTTAAATTTACTTTTTAATGTCAAAATATTTACAGTATTTATTTCTTTCAGTCATTTATTTTAAATGATTTAAAAAAATATACTAATTAAATGAAAAATATAAATAGATTAAGTAATTCAATAATAATATAAAATCAATTCAGTTAAATAAAAAACCAACATTTTGGTAGTTTCCTGAATTTTATAAATTTAGGCGAAAAATGGAAAACGAATTAGGAATTAACTTGAAAAGGATCCAATTCAAGAGGGTTTGTAAAGCATATATAATATCTCAAGTTCGTAATTATAAATAATATTACGTATAAATTAATAATAATTGTGTATGAATTATTATTGTCAAAGTTCAGCATGAATACAGTTATAAAATTTTGAATAATTTCAACATAAGCCTTTTCTCTGACTAACGATAAGCAACGTTAATACAAATAAATTAAAAAAATTAAAAATTGCAGACATGTGGCTTATTTTTAATTAATACAATTTTCACTAATTATTTGAATATAAAAAAGCCAACGAAGCTTAGTAAATTTACCAAAGAAATTTTCTTTTTGGAATCCGTAAAAAAGGTACGTGACCCATACTTTGAGAATAGCTGCTCCATATATTCATTTTACAAACAGAATGACGGTCGATAATATTTATTGGATATATGTATGTATTACGTTAATTTCTAGGAATATAATAGCAGAACTGCTCGTTAGAAATGTGCAGCATCAGGTTTAGTAAAAAATGTGTACACTACATATGTTAGTTGGCTAGACAAACAGAAGGGAAACTTTTAAGCAACATGGTATAAAGATTTAACTTTATTTACACAGAGGTAACCTATATGTTATTTTCAAAATTTAAATTTTACTTTAACGTTTTACTAACGATTAATATTATAAAGCTATATAGGTTCACTTTATGTAACCTTGAATTTAAAAATATTCGATTCTTGTTTGATTATTCCAGATAATTTATATTGTAAACATCACAACTAAAAAGCATAATTTTAAATGAAATTGAAATTTAATTTAATTGAATTGTTAATTAAAATTGCCAATATTTACGTATTTAGGTGAACTTGAGTTTAGCCTTTGAAGCTACCAAGATTATGTGATAATTTGGCTTAACATAGACAATATAATTATCTCTTGTTATTTAGGCAGTTCAATCGTGGCATGAAATTACTCAACTCATTTACACGCCCTATCACAGTACACATAGACCGGTCGTAATATGGACGGAAACACCAAATCATGATACGTAATTATTACGAATGTTATGAAATGGTTAAGAAAGAGACAGTGGGCAAATGAAAGGAGGAGTAACCGTCACACATCATTCGTAGCAAGACAAAGTTTGGCCAAAACAGGACTTAAAACGCTCCAATACTTTAATCTCCCTACATAGTAAGGGAGTATACTCACAAGACACTACCTTATTGGAAAACATGCGAAGAGGTTAGCTCTATATAGAAGCAAATAACGTCTGCAGAAGCTGCGTATGGGGAGGGAGAAGAAGAATACTATAGTTTACTTTCTATGCTCATATCCGGCATTATCACACAGAAGACATAAACACGGACAGGCTCTATTGGATCTCAAAAATTGTGAAGTGCGAGATATCTCACGCTACATATAGCTCTAATTCGTTCACTGGGAGTGAAAGAGAAGTATAGTCATGTAGTAATGGACCGTGACCGGCCCAAGTGTGCCGTAGCAGCCACTCTAACCTAACCTAACCTTCGGATTCTATTTATATGAGATATTTTAAACATCTAGCCATGAGAATACAACATTTGTACATACATATGAAGTGGCGAAAAACTAAAATTAATTTGAATTATGAATTTCTTGAAGATAGGTGTGTTTTCTACCGTGATACCGTGTGGTGAAAGTTAATTATATCAGCAAATAAAATTTGTGCGGATGTAAGATTGCGATTGAAACAGATACCTGAATTTATACATATAATAAGGATATACATTATAATAAAAGGTGTTCCAGGATCACATTCACCTAACCATCGGTAGGTGGCAATATATCGCTACAAATATTTATGTGGGATCTCGAGCGCCTAAACCGCGCCATATAAAATCCTGCAGCTCAACGCCACCCCAATATTTGTTTTGTCATCGAATTTCATTGACGCTACATATGATTTTAGCAAACAAATCCGTTTTGTCTTGAAGGTCATGAGGTACTACATTGCAACAGCAAAAATTAAATAGAAATATTAAACGAGGAACAGATAACAACAGCAACCAGAAAATATAGTTTTTTGTGTCCGAACGAGTTCAACGTTTAAGCAAATATAATTGATTTAAATGATAACAGCTTGAGAAAGTGAGTAAACATGCATGATGCAGCGAATGGTAAGATAACTTTTTATAAAAACGATAGGAGTGAGTTATAGAATGATTGTAACATTGGATTTTGGGGCAACAGTAACTTTGCATCGAATTCTCAATATAAGGTATGGTATCAAACACAAAAAATGGAAGGAGAGCAGAGTGGCACCAATTATCGGGAAACTATACCGGGTGTTTCTTTTAAACTGAGACGATCAAATATCTCGAAAAATAGCCACTCTACAGAAAAAATGTCCATAATCAAAATTTAATCATACCGCGGGGGAAATACATTAGTGCAAAAAAATAGTCCCCCACCCCCGCTTTGTAGGTGGGGCTGGGGTAACTTTAAAAACTAAGATAGGAAGCCATATTTTTTATTGCAGATACGGATTCTACGAATAAATTAACGTATGATTTGAATGAAATATTTTGTTCGGTTCATGATAGATGGCGTTGTAATCGACGAAATTCAATTTTTTCAATTTCTCCTTCTTAGAACACACGCATTCGATTCTGCAATACGTTTGAAATAAAAAACATCACGTTTTCATTGGAAATACTCGAAATTCGTCATCAAAACAATTTATTCAGTTTTGTAAATCTAAAATAAGTGTTCAAAATGATGGCCTGCGACTTCAATGCACTTATTAATCCGCATTTCAAATGATTGTACACAACTGAGAAGTGTGTCTGGTTGAATTTCAGCACACGCATTTCTGATTCGCTCAATCATGTTCTCACGTGTTGTTGGTTTTTGTGTGTAAACTTTGTTTTTGAGGTAGCCCCACAAAAAAAAATCTGGCGAAGTAAGATCTGGTGATCTGGCGGGCCAATTTATCGGACCAGCTCTACCGATCCAGCGACCATTGAAATCACGATCAAGTATTTCACGTGCCATCAACGAATAGTGTGCAGGACAACCATCATGTTGAAACCACATGTTCCGTCTCCCTTCTTAGCTCAAATTTTCAAGTAATATTGGCAGTTCATTTTCCAAAATGTTTCGGTACATTTGACCATTCAAGTTGCCTTCAATAATGTGGGGGCCTATGAGTTTGTTGCCAATTATTCCACACCACACGTTGACAGTCCAAGGACGCTGATGTTCAACTTGACGAAGCCAGTGCGGATTTGTAACACTCAAATAATGCATGTTGTGTCGATTAACCGTTCCATGGTTTGTAAAAGCCGATTCGTCGGAGAACATTACGCAACGAAGAAAATTGGGGTTTTGTTGTATTTGTTCATGTACCCATTGACAAAAAGTTACCCGATTTTGGAAATCAACGCCATGAAGATCTTGGTGTAAAGACACATGATATGGATGATACTTGTGCCGTTTTAAAATTCTCCAAACACTGGTGAGGGGCAATCCGGAATCGCGAACTATTTCTCGTGTACTAATATGATGATTATGAACCATTGCTCTCGTGTACTAATATGATGATTATGAGTTAAACGCACCAGTCTAAAGTATTTTGTCGTTTATTATGCAATTACGAAAAATATGATGATAAGAAATAACACCAACCTTAAATGTTTTGATGACGAATTTCGAGTATTTCCAATGAAAACGTGATGTTTTTATTTCAAACGTATTGCAGAATCGAATGCGTGTGTTCTAAGAAGGAAAAATTGAAAAAATTGAATTTCGTCGATTACAACGCCATCTATCATGAACCGAACAAAATATTTCATTCAAATCATACGTACTTTTAGTTGTAGAATCCGTATCTGCAATAAACAATATGGCTTCCTATCTTAGTTTAAAAGTTACCCCCGCCCCACCTACAAAGCGGGGGTGGGGGACTATTTTTTTGCATTAATGTATTTCCCCCGCGGTATGATTAAATTTTGATTATGTACATTTTTTCCGTAGAGTGGCTATTTTTCGAGATATTTGATCGTCTCAGTTTAAAAGAAACACCCGGTATATACCACGTTCTTTATAGATCTTGGGTTTAGGGGTCATTTTCCCCGCCCTGAATGACCTGAATGAAACCGATTGATCATTTGTCAAATTTTTTATTCAAGATGTCGGAATTGAAATTTAAATTACATAAATAAATGTAATTTTTCAAATAAATTAGATTAAGTTAACTTAAAAATGTATTTATTAGCTCAAAATGACAAGTACGCTGATACAAAAATGCTGAATGTATATCGACATTTTGAAAGTAGTACTTTCTATATTCAACTACTTTTTGTTCATGAAGAAAAAGTAGTTTAATATAGAAAGTAAGGTTACGGGAGTTTTATCAAGCTTTTCAATCTGTACCCTACCTGTATTCATAAAGCCATCAACAATTTATCGATGATTGTGTCTTAATAGGAAACGGCAACAAATTCAATGAGATTCTGTATTTAGGGCCCGTCGAATGTGACAATGTTTAACTGAGTTAAATCTATACGTGTGAACACGACAAATGGGTCTAGTACGACATTTAAGTGCGACCGATATGGGTTTCTAAGGTCGGGAGGGATCAATTCAACCACAATTGGAATCAAGTTGGCAATGAATGAAGGAAGAAGGAGAGTGTTATTCTTTGATAAGAAATCGAATGGATTTGGTGGCCCGGTTTTATATGAGTTTATATGACTTTATCAGAATCAATGAAACAGCAGTATATAAAATTGAGTCTATCCGTAAATTACAAGTGAAAAAATATAAAATCAAATTGTAAACATTTTAATGATGGATGATAGAAACGTTAATCTTAAATTCAAAATTTAAATCAATTTACGAGTATAAATCATATTCAATGCTGCATGTAACCATAAATTATTCAATATGCCAATCTACATGATTCAAATCATCAATTATACAAAACAGATAACATTTTTGTCACTTTTATCGTATTAGGTGACCATTGGTATTATTGCTTTGTTGCACTTTAAACCTTAGGGCTTAGACGAAGATTATTATTATTATTTTCGTTTTTGTTTTTGACACAAAATTTATGACCGAACCGATGAACTAAGCACACAAAAAATGCATCGAAGTCATTATTATTAATTAAAAGATAATCGAATATTTATTTATTCATGCAGTATTGATTATTGTGCTTTAGATTTCGAATTTTTTTGTTAAACAAATCTAATACGGACTCGGGACCCGGGTACATAAGGTAATGGCTTGATATCCCTGTATCATTATTAAGAAATGTTACACTTGGATCTTAGGTGCGCTGATCGTTAAACATAAATTACAAATACATTTAAAGAACACGCATATGAAATTTGTCCTAAATCTGTCCTAAAAGCAACAACAACAAATTATTATGCATGTGTGTGAGTGTGAATGTAAAATAAAAGTTTCGTTATAACGAATTCTTATATTTTTATTGTGAATTATTAAATTAATAGAAATTAGTAAATTTACTAACTTACCGGATTCACTTTTAAATTAAATTTAATGTAACTTAGAGATCTACTGATATCTAAACAAAATAAGTAGAATACCTCGAAACATGACAAACATATAAGGAATTCGATAATTGTCGATAGTATTTGAATTTAAAAATATTCGATTAAAGCACAGTTAAATAAAAGTAGGAAGTTATTAAAATAAGAGATGAACAATCTCTTATTTTAATAACTTCCTACTTTTATTTAACTGTGCTTTAATCGAATATTTTTAAATTCAAATACTATCGACAATTATCGAATTCCTTATATGTTTGCCATCTCTTCTATGTTTGCCCACTAAAGAATTTTTTCATTCACAAGCATAGGGCTTACGGCTGGACTTGGTTCCGTAACTGGCGCTAAAACTTTCATTGTAACCATTCTGTCCAATTCCTCTTTTGTTTTATCTCTGAGTGTAGCAGGAACTCGACGAGGTGGAATTATTTTGAACTTCGGATTGTCAACAAAGATATCATACTCATAGTTATTGCAACAACCCAACTGTATATCCACTTTCTGAACGCGTTTCACTAATCCCAGCTGTTCGCATGAATGTCGACCGATAATTGACATTAAATGAAACTAGACGTTTAGTCGATGAAATGTTTACTTTTAATTTTAATCTGGACACTTCTTTCCTTGATATTACAATGCAGTGAGCTCCTGTGTCCAAATCAACATACAGTTCACCATCACCGATTTTCAATGTTTCCATCCATTTGTCTTTTTTTATTGAACGCACTTTTATTTCTACCTTTTCACATTTAATACTGCTCACGTTGTAATCGTACTCGCTCTTGGCACTCGAAGTTGAATCACTTTCTATTTTGTTCACTTTCTCCGATTTTTTAGATTTGTCTTTTTTATTTTTTGACTTTTTTTCAGATGATTTCTTTCTGGAGCGACACATTTTGTTAAAATGATCATTATTACCGCACTGATCACATTTTTTGTTGAATGCTGGACATTGTTTCTTACCGTGTCGTGTGCCACAACGCTTGCAATCAAATTCGCTATCGTCTTTTTTGTTAATTTTGTTTACACTTGATGATTGTGCAGGCGTCGATAGATCGCTCAGTGACTTAATTTGTTTCTCAGCACGCTCTGCCGCACGACAATATATTTTTAATTTGTCGATAATTTGCTTCGGATCCATCTTTTTGTTGTGGCGCCCAAATTATTTAATACTTTCAATGCGGGGCGACCAAGGCACGAAATTAATGTCGATGCTTGAATTTCGGCAGAGTTTTTTGTTAGTTCAATCGAATTACTATAATGCGTAAATAATTCGATCCATTCCGTCCACTCTTGAGCCATATCTAGCTCTGAATTTATTACTAAGTTCTTCGGTGGTTTAATGTACTTCGGTGGACTCAGAGTAAAAACAGCGTGGATAAATAAAATGTTTTTATAAAAATATTACAACTAAGGTTATGTTTTGCTTATTCTTGACACTTACATTCATTTCAGAGCAAAAATTTTCACTCGGTGGGTTCACCGAGTAGGCTCAGTTCATTTTAAAAAATACAGTGTGTGGAGTAACATTACACAGGTTGAATTAAAAAACGCAGTGCACATTTTTGACAGCGCACTGCTCGCTCGGGTTGAATTAAAAAATAGACCGTAATTTGAAACATTTTACACCCTCGATAGGAAACAATTCCTTTTTAGGAATATTCCTCTTTAGAATCAAACAAAACACATAAAGTAGTCTTTGCGTCTGGAGAGTTTGTAAAATAGCTCATTTTTGACACAGTGTGCATTTTGTGACTTGTCGACATACATTATGCACACAATTCCCAAAGCAAAGCTTAATGTTACACTCAGCGCCGGCATTGCGCTTAACAATGTGTCAATCTAAAAATACTGTCATGTACGTGCCTATATACATATGTCATTCAAAGCGCAACACTATTTTGATGAGAAATTAATTTATTTATTAAAAAAATGCGATAGCCCATTTAAAACAACAACATCGTTTAATCGAAAAGTTAAAAAACAAATTAAACTACAGAAACGTATAGTTGAAAGCAAATTCACTACATCATATTGTGAATTAAACCATTTCGAACCAGTGAATCACGACCACCTCTTGCTGCCTCACATCATCTATTACGAACTTATTCTCGATTTCGGAAGTTTCGTTTGCCATGTTCGGGATAATTGAATCCGAATTTGTCACAGTTTCGTTTTCAAACATCTCGTTGAAATTTCGTTGATTTGTGCTAGATATCGCACGTTTCCTACTTCTTTTATTTTGTTGTATTTGCTGCAGATGTCTATGTAAATAAAAATTATTTATTGAAATTACGTTATTACAACTAAAACATTGTTTAACTTACAACTCTTCTGTTTCAGTTGGGGAATTGTATTTCTAATTGCCACCGCTTGACAAACGTATTGGCTATTGCCTTAACTACACAATCTGAATAACTCCAATTATCTGATGGGGTTGAGTTAGGATTAGCCCGCAATATATCAAAAAATGTTACACTTACGTGTTGAGGCCATTTCAAAATTGTATTGCTCTCTTTAATTTATTTAATTAAAATAAAAATTATGATTAAATTAATTAATTAATATTTTAGGTAAACACTTGTGTTTCTCGATCTATAACAGCAATATTCACCGACAAAATGTTATTTCCCATAAAATTCTAGTTTGCAATACAGTAAATTTCGTATTATAAAAATTGGCATTTTAAATTTAAGTTTAATTATTTAGCATTTTAGTTAATTACTGTGCATATAACAAACAATAATTAGTGCTAAAATAATAAGGGGCCTATTTTCCCCCAAAAAAACAATATCAGCATTAAATAAGAATAATGCAATGGGTAAAGTGGAACATAGCCTCCAAAAAAATATAACAACGCTAAATGAAAAAAGTGCTTCGACATCAAATTTAGCAAATTTGGTGATACCATCTTTTAACACTAATGAAAATACTAGTAAAAAAATAAATGCTTCAACAGCAAATGAACCAAGTGCAATGAACGTAAATAACGATATCAATTTTTTTTAGTGAGATATGTCACTTAAATAAAGAAAATTTGGTGCAAACCGGAATAGACAGATATATAACTGTTCAGACCAAAACAAAAAGGAGCCCGAAATAACCGCAATTAGCTGGTAAGACTAAAGCATCTAGATTAGAACATGGCGCTTATCAAATACCTCTCGGCAATAGATTTTCTAGCTTGGAAAAGGATGGTGCCGATGACACAACCGCCAAAATGATAGAAAAGCCGCCACCAATTTATTTAAGAGAGGTGTCAAATAATGAACTCTTCAATATAATCGACAAGTTAACGGATTCAAAATTTTATATTGCCCAACTTAAAAGAGGCAATATTAAAGAAACCAAAATCCAACCTTTGGAAATTAATGGTTTCAGAGCGCTAGTAAACCATTTCGATCAAACCGGAAAGCGATATCTGCACAGGTATATCTGGAAATAAAGCGAAAGTCCAATCCATAGTTGCGATCCGAGCAACGAATGCTTAAGTCACGTTACAATCAAAGAGATATGACTCCAAGAACTATAATTGCCCAACAAGCGAATCCACACAAAATGACCTGGAGAATGTTACAAGCAGTTTTGCACAACCAGGAGTTCCCTATGCCAACAATCTAAAAGGTACCGCCACAAAAACGAAAGTTCATTTCAACGAAGAAGAATTAAATAATCACGCAAATGATCCAAAGTTTTATGATGATAATGGAAAGACAAATGAGCATGATGATGCAAAATATGAACACACTAATGCAAATTATCGTCAAAAGCCAAAAATGATGCTATTAAAGATAGCTGTATAGAATGCGAACGGTCTTTCACAGCACAAAGCTGAGGTTCAGAGCTTTCTTGTCGATCAAAATATAGACATCATGCTAATATCAGAAACACACTTTACAAAAAACACCTTTTTTAAAATCAACGGATATTGAGTTTATGATACCAAACATCCAGATGGAAGAGCACACGGCGGTACTGCGGTCTTGATCAAACAAAAAATAAAGCATTATGAACTCAACAAATATGCGATAAAGATCACATCCAAGCAACTAATATCTGCCTAGAAGAATGGTCTGGAAACTATGTAATATCGGCTGTTTACTGTCCACCGAAACACGCAATCAAAAAGCAGCAATTTTTTGATTATTTTAGTAAGCTAGGCATTAAATTTCTCGCAGGGGGCGACTACAATGCTAAACATCTGCAATGGGGTTCGAGATTAACAACACCTAAAGGAAAGCAACTACAATGAATGAAAAAAATCTAAATTATTTATCTTCTGGACACCAATCAACTTAATGGCCATCAGATAGAAAGAAAATTCCTGATTTAATAGATTTCTGTATAACAAAAGGAATTGCACGCACCAATGCTCAGGTAGAAGATTGCTATGACTTATCATCAGATCACTCACCAATAATAACAACTCTGAGTACCAGAGCTTTAAAGGCAGAACTACCTCAACGTCTAACAATTAAATTAACTAATTTGGCTCTATATAGAAATATAGTCGAACAAAATGGTCAATTGGATATCCAACTTTGCACCCCGGAAGATATTGATGCGGCGGCGGATAGTTTAACACATATATTAGAACTAGCAGCAAAAGAGGCCACCCCTGATATTAACAACTCTGAAAAAGTTAACAAGCCATCACCTAATATACTGCAGTTAATCCAAGAAAACCTGATAATACGCCGGCTATGGCAGCAGCAAAAATCTCCATTACTAAAAGGGAAATCGAATAGGGCTATTAACGCCCTTAAACGAGCATTGAGAGAAGAAAAAAACTCAGGAATCCAGAGTTACCTTACTGGACTCTCGACGACCGAGAAGACAGATTATTCACTATGGAAGGCAACAAAACAACTAAAGAGGCCAACATTATCGAATTCATCAATTAGGCAACCAGATGGAAATTGGGCCAGAAGTGACATAGAAAAGGCTACTGCTTTGTCTAACCACTTGAAAAAAGTATTCACACCAAACGAAAAAACTAGCAACTGTGAACTACCAAAGTTAACGGAGGACCCTCGCAGTAGGATTTCGCGGTATTACAAATGTTCCGTGGTATTCAAATCCGAAATTGCAACATCCATAGAGACATTGGGAATAAAACGGTCAAAGATATGATCCAATCACACAGTTTGAAGTACATTTCGAAACTGGAAACTCACTCCAACGAATTAGCAAGACAACTATTAAGGCAACCGAAATATAGACGGCTTCGCAGAGTTGATCCACTAGATCTAATGTATTGATAAATTTAATTTAACTACATATTTGAGCTAACACACATTTTATAGATTGTAAGCTTTGCATACTTCTTGTTAGTTTCGTATTAAGAAAGATTCAAGAATAAAGCCAATGGCAGTTTTAAAAATAAAATAAAAAAATATATTTAAGTTATAAATTAAGTTCATAATTACTAATACATATAATAGGTACTTATACATAGTTATGATATTCATTATAACAAGAAAATATTCCCGGTTTGCGTCAAAAAACTGTATCAGTTAAACAAATTTTCACGCAAATACGCTACTGTGCATCGAATTGTTTCGAAATAGAGGTAATGCGTGAGAAAATGTGTCAAAGAAGGGACTGTGTATAGAAAATGTGTCCTTAAGTCAAAATAAATGAAACTGTGTCAAACACAATTCCCACTTGGCATTGCACCACTTCCGAAACTGGTAACACACATTGTCAACACCGATTCGAAACCAATATTTCCAAATAGCAACTAATATTGACACCACGACGTCACCACGTTCAAAAATTTCATCAAAATGCTACTTGGGTGATATATCATTTTAAAGGGCTCCCTATTACGGTTCTATAAATACTTTTAAATAATTGTTTGGATGAACTGTTGAGAGGGAGTTTTATGGAAATGTTATAGCAATAAATGTACATATATATATATGTATATATATACTTTACCCGTCTACAATTTAAATTAGTTTATTTATTTCTTATTATCAAATTTATATTTTTTACAATAATCTTGGCCACAATTTTAATACTGGTTTTGCCAAAATGATCCAAAACGTTTTATGTTTAACATTTTGATAGAGCATATACATTATAATATAAGTTGATATTGTAAATAGTGAGTTATAGTCCTATTCCATTGATCTCGAATGAAATGGATACAGTGTACAAGAAAATGAATGGGTCAAAAAAAACGTATCTAGTGTGTGACAGAGAAAGAATTCAATTTTGTCCTTGTCTTTAAATTCGAATTTTCGAAAATCAAATTCAAAATTTTGATTAAGGTCAGTAGAATAATTTTACGGTATTACATTTATTTTCAGATCATTTGAATCATAAATTTTCACAAATATCGGTTGTTAAATAACTAATCCTTTTTAAATAAATGCTAGGTAGTACTGGAAATGTATTTAACCCTAATCCAACCAACGTGTGCCTTTTTGGCACATTTGATTTTTAAAATTCCACCAATTTCAAAATAATATTAATTCAGTTACGAAATTGTATGTATTTTAATTTAATATAACGTACTTGGTATTCAGTTTGCAAAAATTTAGTATTAATTATTATTTTAGTGTTGGATGTGTAATAAAAATATGTTGGTTGGAATCACGGATTTGAATAAACAATAAACAATTAGAGATCAATGGTTGGAATAGGGCTAAAACTGTTATATAAACCATTCTAACGATTAAATCAGCTTCATTGTTGAACAAAATCATAAAACATATGTTTATTTTTAAATAGCCAAATCTCCAATTATTTGGAAATTCCCATAAGTATTTAAAAACAATATAGTCTATTGTCCGTCGTCCTTATTTTATTGGTAGTCATAAAAGTAATAACATCTTATGATTCACAAACTGTGCTGGATCAGCCTTATCCAATTTGTAATCCTGACGCTTCCACCGAAACGCATGATAACTCAGAAAGACTGCTCTTCGATGTAGTAATTGTTTATTCACGAAATTATCCATAGTTTTATTCGATTTAGTTAGATGACGGTTGTTTTTTTATATTTTTTAGGAAAATTCATTTGAAATGGATGAAACTACTGCATTTGGTGAAATAATGGATTTATCACAACACATATAAGGCAACAATTAAGCCGATTAATTATATTCAGACATGAATAGGTTTTAAAAAGAATTATTAAATTTAATTTAAATTTTATTTTATTTTATTAATTTTAATCAAATGTTTTTATAAATAATGTATCTGTATCAATAAATATGTATACATAAATAAAATGCACATTTAATTTTTGACGTTTCACTCGAATTTTATTTTATTTTTCAGGGGTGCATTTCAAATTTCAAGGGAGATATGGTAATTAATTTATCAAATTATTGAAAGAAAATAGGTAAAACCAAATTTTATTGATCAAAATTTGATATAATTAATCACATACATTGATTTTAGTAATATATTATATAATATTTTTGTAATTCAATTACAAAATTTTATTTTTCGTCATTAAATTTGTGGGAGTACAGCACTTTTTCGGAAATAGGTTTTTACAGCAAGAGGAAAATATAAAAAAAGACCAGTAAAACTATATAAAAAATTTGTTCCATTTCTTTTTGTTGTTTTCAAGCCGCTCTCATGCAAATGAGTCTAAGGCTTATATGAGACGAAGTCAACATGACGGAGTTAAATTTTGTCCATCTCGTTATAAACATTTCGCAGTCGTACCAATTTATAGAGCAAATAGAGCAATAGCAAACAGAAAAAATAAGGAAATCGGTACGATTTCTTTATTTTTTTTGTTTGCTATTGCTCTATTTGCTCTATAAATTGGTACTACTGCGAAATGTTTATAACGAGATGGACAAAATTTAACTCCGTCATGTTGACTTCGTCTCATATAAGCCTTAGACTCATTTGCATGAGAGCGGCTTCAATGTTATTTTCGAACGATACTGTATCCATGTTTATTGAAATCCGTGTCCTATTCAGTGCTGGGATGTTCTAACATCACTTCGATTCGCTTCGATAGACACTTGTGTCTCCTTTTTCACGAACAAAATTGTATTCTATTTCGCAATTTATATTGTGATCATAGCCTACTCGATTCTATTTCTATCAATTCATTCGATAAAATATCACCAATATTTTTATTTTCGATGGCAAGTGAAAAGAGGAAAAAGAGATAGTTTGCAAATTTAACAGGCTGAGATCGCAATAGACAAAACGTAATTCAAAAAACACAATGGAGCACAATTTTGTTCGTAAAAAAAGAGACACAAATGTCTATCGAAGCGAATCGAAGCATCCCAGCACAGATCTTAAAAAAATTTGTTTTTCAATTGTTCTGCGCAGCTTTCAGTGATGTAGAAAAAAAAATTATAAAAATTTTGATGGGTCGCATTTATCTTAGGTAGTAAACCTAAATAAAATAATAAATAACCAATAAAAACAATTATATTTCAGTTTTAATACACAAAACTATCAAAATGATTATGTATTTATGTTATTACAATCATATTTCAAGTGAAAATTAATAGGTCAAAAAAAAATTGCTATATTGCAATATTCTTTCTGCTCGATATCTGTCTGAAGTCCAGCGAGATTTGAAAACTACTATACAATACTTGTTTTTATAACCTTTCTGTAAAGTTATACGGTATATTTGACCTCAATATCAATTGTACTGGTTTTCATCCACTGAAGTTAGGAGTCAGAAAATGTGTAGACTTCCTTAGTTTCGGTAACCTTACTCTATGGCTGTTTCCGAAACGAAATACTTATTTGTGGAGACTTACTTATTCAAATAAGTATCCTCGCGAGGTAACTTATTTCCTATCTCTTTCTTGCAAGAAAATCTAAATTATCTGTCAAAATTTGTCAAATATTTATGATCATGTAATTTTGGTGTTTATAATATATATATATATATATATATATACATATTTAATTTTTTGTACAAAAATTATTTTATTTATTATTATTAGTTAACAGTATTTCTACTGAATATTTCGGCACATACATACATATATTCGCTCAGTTGCTATTATTGGTTTTAATCTATTTATCTACAAAGCTTTTTGTCGTTCAACTATCTACAGCAGTTCCCACTTATTTATAGTTGATCATCACTGTTCTAAATTCCAAAATAAAATTATTTTCCACATGATTTTAAAATATCCTGCCAATTATTTGAAAGTATAATTGTATATTTTAATTCCTGAAATTAATTAAAAAGCAGTAAATTATTGCCTACCGTTTTTCAATATAGGTTAACATAAATAATTTTGTGTTGTTTTGATATTACTGTCAAAATAAGTATGCTAAATCGATTCGGATGATTTTTCATACTTATTTAAGATGGCGGCAAATAAGTAAATAAGTTTCAAATAAGTATCGGTTTCGGAAACAGCCTATAATAAATTGTAAATGACTTTAAAAAATAAAAGTCTACGAAAAACATTCTTAAAACTATACTTGTCGGTTTCCTCTGGTTAAAACAAAGGTTTTAATTTAAAATGTTTATTTTATTTTTAATGATTTTGTGCAAGCAACAAGTATTCATAATACATAGTTTTATTTTATTGGTTAAGGCTAAATAATTTATTTTGAAGAAACAATGTCAACGAGTAAGTAGGGTTAAAGAAAAATTATTTGTTATAAATACTCTGCACATGTTATTATTACTTTAGTTGTAAGCGAATTATTTATCCGTCTAGACTAGATCAATAGACAAATAAAATGTCAAGTTATCTAATTGTAATAATTATTGGTAGTTTACTTGTATCATGGGTCTATTATCGTAGAAAACAAACAGAACTGTTACATAAAATCAAAGATATACCGGATGCAGCGAAACATTATCCAATTATTGGTGTTGCCCATTTATTCATTGGCAAATCACCTGAAGGTATATAGTGTGGATAGTTTTGTTAAGTTTTAAAATAAGTATTTTTATGTTTTAGAAATGTTTAACATGTTAATTAATTGGATAATGGCTGCACCGTCAACTATATGCAAATTTGTCGTATTTACTAAATTGGTCATAGCCGTTAAAAAACCTGAAGATAGACAAAAAATACTATCATCTCCGGGGGTCTAGGAAAGGGATATTCATTCGCCATATTCATTTTTTCCATTTAAAAATGGATTAATTACATCAAAACGTATGTACATATTGGTTTCTAATTCTCTTAAATATTGTTAAATATTCTAAATAATTTTTTAAGCCGCCTTATGGAAATCACATTGAAAAATGTTGAACAACACATTTCACATAAATTTGCTTCACAAAACATTTATACATCAATTCAATGAAGTAGCTCAACATTTAGTAACAGACCTTCAGTGTAAAGTTGGAATGAATACGTTTGATATCGCACAACTCGTATCCTACCACACAACAAACCTTCAACTGAAAGCAATGTTTAATGCGAATATTGGCGATGAAAAACTCAAAATTAGTTCCAATACGAGAAAGTAATTTTAATTTTAATTTAACTAATTTATCTGAAATATAAAACCGACTTAATTCTAGAGTACTGGAAATCTTGGGTGAAATGGCGATAAACTTCTATAAATATTTTATACTAGTTATTATTGAAAGACTTGAAATTCGATATGCTAGGTGAACGGATAATGAATAATAATTTGAAGCATGTGGAACCATTCATTGAACATACCAGGAAACAATATTTAGACAAATTAAAAGTGAGTGATAGAGAAGAAAATATTATCACTAAACCGGAATTTTTAATTCATAAACTGGTAACATTAGTGGAACACAGATATTTTACTGATATGAAAGATCACATTACAACAATGTTACTAGCGGGTGTAGATAGTATGAATATTTCAATATCAAACTGTTTATTATGTTTGGCCATGAATGAAGATATCCAAACAAAATGTGCAATTGAGATTAAAGAGGTGATTGGTAACCAATCTGACACAATAAGTATTGATGATTTGGTAAAATTAGAGTTGCTAGACCGGACAATCAATCACTGAAAAAAATATTCATTCATATTGAGTTCAATCTATATCAATTTAATAATTCCTTTATTAATATAGCGCCAATAGAGACTATCTATCAATATAATAATATTTTGTTGTTTGATTGATTTAAATGTTGTTATTAATAATAATTTATTAAAAATGTTCATTAAAATATAAGTTCAATAAAATAATATTGCAATTAAATAAATAACGTAATTGTCAGATAGATAACAATTTGATTCTATTTTATAAATAAATGTCTTCATAATGAAAATTATATATTATAGTGAAATTTTATTTTAGAATATCAGTATCATTGTGAACAAATATCCCGCAAATATTTTCAAGTTGAAAATATATTTCAATAACTAATATTATATAGAATAATATATATGAGAATGTTTTTTCACCGTGATAAAAATTAGTTTGATATAATTATCAATTAGAGTATAAATTTTAATAAGCAATAATCAATATAAAAATATTATTTGATTGTCGCTTTTTCAGTTTGATAAATGATATGAAACAATATTATCACAATGAGTATTAATGATTAAAATATTTTATCAAATGGATTATACAAATATATATATATATATATATATATATATATATATATATATATATATATATATATATATATATATATATATATATATATATATATATATACATACTTATGTATATATATTTTATGTAAATATATTAGAGAGGGCACACAGTGGAGATACATATTTAATACCTTGTTATGAAATAAAAAACAAATTATTTTGTCTATTTATAAATTTAACTATTTATTAAATCAGTTATTTTATTGTATTAATTTTGATTAATATAATTTAATATAATATAATATAGTTTTTCAATTTATCTATATAAATTCAACACTATTACAAATCAATTTACTTTTGCATTAACTATTTATTAAATCAGTTATTTTGTTGCAATAATTTTAATTAATATAATTTAACATTTATTTATTATTTATTATTCAATTTATTTATATAAATTCAACATTATTACAAATCAATTAACTTTGGCATATCAAATTCAACTTAATTTAACATTTGGAAACTGCTTAAGATACAGCCGAATCATCATTTTTGGTTAATCATAATAAAATATCAAAACTTAAAAAATAATAAAACTTAAGAATAAAAAATATTTCATGTATGTATGTATGTACATATAATATTTATTATAATTATTCATTAAAAAACATGGATGAATTAATCGTTAAGTTTTTTTACTAACGCACTAATTGATGTGTGCTGTTTATCGAAATTTGTACTTATTTTGTAAAAATATCGCTGTATAAAATTCCAAAACAAAATTGACTGTATTGGATACTGCAAATTAAAAAAATTATATATTTTGAAACAACAATCAATTGAGTCTAGCATTGTGTTTAGTTTATATCGTATTCCATCAAAATAGACAAGAAATTGCAAAGGTTCCTCAATCGTTCCAGTAACAATAATAAATGGCTGCAATGGCAATTTTTGTTCCAGTTTTTTATTTATTGTCTCTTCTAGTTCTGTGGTTGTTTCACCAAATATAAAGACCGAATTTTGGGCATCCTTAATTGAATATTTGGTGAACTGTTTACTGCTACTAGCAGATGTTGAAACTTCCTTAGCAACCGGTGGTATTACATTGTGAAGAAGATATAATAGGCATGTATGTTTTGCGTCTAAAATGTTGATAAATATGTAAAAATAATAAATATTAAAATTAATAAATTAAGAAAAAAAATAAAAATATATATAAATATATATTATATATATATATATATATATATATATATATATATATATATATATATATATATATATACATATATATATATATACATATATATATACATATATACATATACATATATACATACATATATACATATATATATGGTGAAAAATACGTGAACTCACAAATTCACTATATGGAGCCGTAAGTCATGTTTTAATTTTATGGTTTTTATGTTTTCAATGCATAGCCTTGATTAAAAAAAAAATTTAAGAATACTTAATTTTTTTTTATTGTTGTTGTTGTTAAAAATACAGGGTGTCAAATTTTGAGAAAAATGATAATTATGATGTTGTATTTATGGCAATAAAAAGAAAACTAATTGTCCGATAATTATGATTTTGGGCTCATTTTAAAGATAAATTAATAACAATTAATAAAAAAATATAAAAATAGTATGTTGCTTAATTTCTTCTTCTTTAAATTTCCCGCCAAAATGTTCTTTTTCAATTTTCTCAAAAACTTATTTTTTTTTTTTTTTTTTTTTTTTTTTTTTTAAATTTGGCAACTATTATTTTACAACATATTAAAACACTGGACCAGCGTTATTTTTTATATTCTTGCAAAATCTGTTTTAGTAAGAGCATTATTTCATTTTTATATGGAAAAACTATATTTGAATAGATATGTATATCTCATTGTTTTGGAATTACATATTTACAAAAAAGACAGTTCAGTTAAATTATTAGTATTTATTTATTTTCGAACCCAAAGATAATTTTACTTTATTGTTTAAAATTCAATCTTATTCTAATTAAAAATCACAATTTAAATTTAAGATAATCATCAGAATAAGAATATTTTTTACAATTCAAATAGCCATCCTCTGTTGGAATGAATGCGTGAAAACCGTGAGTTCCTTTTACTGTTTTTAAATTTTCAAACCCACTGATTAAACTTTAACTCAGCATCCTCGCAGCCATGCTCCAGAAATGCATTTTTCAAATATTGTTTAAAGTTATCCAGTCCTGGGCAGCTTTCGCATTCTAGAAGGTAACATGTTGGTGTAGGCTCAACACATAATATAGATGAAATACAATCCCGGTAGTCTGCTATCTTTCCGTTGGTAAAAGTTTCCATTTTGGTACCATAAATAATTAATTTGACATTTTGATGTATGGTACACACGCAGACTGTATGCGTTCCACTACTACCTGGTTGTACACAGTATTTAGGACGAAGTAGTGAAAATTTGGAAATCCAATTTTTTTTGACTCATCGCCCTGATGCAACGACTTATATCCCTCGTAGCATTCTTTCAGTGTACACATCATTAGCCGCTTTTGAACTTTAGCCTTATCGATAGTTAAACAATCGTTTTTACCGGGCATTATCCGACTAACATCATCATCAGTGTAATAAGATAATACTGCTTGCTTCAGCTCATCACTTATTCGCTTTCCTACTTTAGTTGCTGGACGACTTAGTAGACCGTTCTTGTCCCGTAGATCTTTAGCTGTTCGGACCATATGTTGCGTTGCGTTGAACTCGCTCTGAATTTCTTGCATGGTTAATGATTTTGGCAATATAGTAAGTAACTGAATCTTATCACTGGTTTTCTCCAGTTCTTGGAATTTGGTTTTTAGGTCACCAATCAATTCATCATATAGTTTAATCTTAGTTTGGTCATCGGTTGACTGATTAAAAAGCGCCACGATTCCCGAAACCAAAGATGTTGATAATGCCATTGAAGTTAAACCGATTAATTTTTGCTGCTGCTGTTTTGGCCTGACTTCCAATGTACTCGGATATATAGGAGACTTCCCAATAACGGGTAACACCTCATTTATTTTTTCCAAAACAGCTATATTTTTGAAATAACACGCTTCACTATCACTACTATCATCGTCATCGGCTATTTGCGATGTTATAGGTGATGTTGCTGATGGTCCCGCAACTGGTGACAATTCTGGTTCTATTTTTCGTCGTTTGCAGGTTAGATTTATATAGCACGTTGAACAGATATACAATTTATCTTGATTCTCAACCGATTGTGGCATTAATTGCTTAACATAATCCGTAACT